>JAKSZT010000527.1:772452-824749 GCA_026826555.1 Tolypeutes matacus
CTGTTACCAGGTGGTCACTTCCTCTAGGTTTAGAGCCCCCCTGCAGCTGACCCTGTTACCAGGTGGTCACTTCTCCTAGGTTGTCCAAGTTGTTGGTGTCGATTCCATCTCTCTGGACCCTAACTCTGGAACATGCCACGGGTGACAAAGACCTCACAGCTTTAGCTTGGAAAGAAGAGGAAAAAGCCACAGACAGGGGCTTCCTGCAGCCTGTCCCAGCTTCAGCTCTTAGACAGGCCCTGCAATGAGATAGCAGCGCAAGCTGAGAATGGCCAGGCAGGGTTTAGAAGGGGGGAGTCCTCATGAAACAGGGGTCCCGTGGGCCCTAAGCCTTCATGACCCTCCTGACGGGACAGACAACACACGGAGGGGCTCGACGTGCGAGCACAGGAAGGAGGTGGGCACCGGACACTCCCCGCTTGGGGAAAGGCCACCTCCAGAAGGACTGGCACCGACACGGGCGAGGCCGCTTCTCCCTCCACACTCCCCAGCGGCCCAGGAGGCCACCTGCTGCTACCTCTGAGTTGCAGGAGCTGGCAACCACCACACTCTTCTACTCCTTGCCTTCCTACTTTGCATCAGGGAAAAAGCACAGCAGAAGGGCGGCTTAGCTCAGCAGTAAAATCTTTTAAAGCAGCTGGTCACTCAGGAAATTCCTCTTTTTCCCTCCACAGAGGGGGTCCAGTGAGCCTGCCTGTCCTTACTTGTACACATGTGTGCAGACGCATGCATAAAAGGAAACCTGTCACTGGCGTGTCCTACCCACTTGCCCCGGCCAGGACATGGCTTGTGCTCTCAGTCCCACAGCCGGTCAGCTGCCACGTGCAGAAGGGAAGACAGACTGCAAAAATCAGCCCGCGGCTTTCAAAAGGGACAATGAAACCAAAGCCAATCAGCGGAGATCCCCATTTATAAAAATATAGCCAAACAAGAATGACCAGACATTTGAAATCAAACTCTTGCTATAGAGGCACCAACCTGAAAAGCAGAGAGACTGAGCCCTATAACCAGAGATAATGTGGCACAGCAAAGAACTTAACTAAGAAGATCAGTAACCTCAAAAAGATCTAGGAAGTCAATGTATTCATAACATGAGAGAGGACAGCTTTAAAAAAAGGGAATCGATTAAAGAATAACAAAGGGAAATTTAAACCTCAGCAGGGAGCATGAATAAAGCAAGTTGAAATGAGTGATAGAGAAAAATAAATAGAAGCATCTTCCCAGAGATGGAAAAAAATGAATGAAAGTTCAAATTTGAAAACCCCCGAGTAAGGCACATCCCAGAGGGGGCGACTGAAGGACACAGCGGGTGCCACACTCTGGGAAAAGCAAGGCGACTCCTGCTGTCTCCTCCATTTCTTGCTGGAATCATTTGAAATCAAAGAGGAAAATAAGAAACAAAAAAATAAACTGTACTTTCAACAAAATTAGGGAAGCGTTAAGTCCTGAATCGCAGACTTGTGGGAGGAGAGCCAAGAGCAGCAGAGAGAGTGTGGGGCGAAGGGGGGAGGAAGGCGCCGATTTCAGCCCGAATCTCAAAGAGCACTTAGCAAGGCGAGGGGGACAACCTAAGGTGCAAGATCTAAACCCCTTGTTTGCAAAAATGAAGATGGAAAGAGGCTTGTGCAGCAGAGGCCACACCTGGGCCACGGCCCCTAGCCTCGAGGGGGAGGCAGGGCTAACCCGGAAGCCGTGAGGGCCGCGTGTGCAGGAGGAGCCTGTCCCTTGGGAAGGGAGGAGAGATGCTGTGTTAAGAAAACCCCACAGCCCGCTACTGCGGCGACGGAGGGAAAGCAGAGGGCTACACAAACGCACACACAAAGGCACCAAACCTCCACTAGTCCACAACCGGGCAACGCCCACAACAGCCTCCTTCAGGGAGCCAACCCATGGCCACCCCCGAGCCACGGCGGCCAAGGACTCGGTCCCTCCACTCCACCAACCACTAAGCTGGCAAAACAGAATCAACATTTTTGGAACTCTAATCTTTTTTTTTTTTTTTTTTTTTTTTTTTTAAGATTTTATTTTATTTATTCATTTCTCCCCCCCTTGCTGCTTGTGCTCACTGGGTCAGCTAACCACGCCGTGTGGGCGGGCTTGCCTTCACCAAGAGGCCCTGGGAACCGAACCCGGGGCCTCCCATATGGTAAACGGGAGCCCCACTGATTGAGCCACAGCCGCTTCCCGGAACTCTAATCTAATCAAAAGCTCACACCAACCAGAGGAGTGCTTAATGAGGAAAAGGGGGCTGAGCTTGGTAAGAAAGCGAGTTTTCGCATTCCCCAGCACAGTGGCAGTGGCCGTGGGGACGGTGGTCTGTGCTCTTGGTGTGGTATGCTGGTCCTTCTCCATGAAATGCTGCAGTTGTGTCCTGACCTGTCAGGAGGGTCCAGGGGTTGGTGCAGAGACCGACCCTTGTCCCCAGCCACCCCGCTGGAACTCCAGCAGACTTCTAGGCAGTGTCAGCATCTCTAGAAGGATTTAAGACATGTAACACCCATGCCCACCTGGGGCAGGAGAGGGCGACGGGCAAGGAGGAGGCAAATCCAAAAGCCTAAGAAGGAAGAGGCCACATTTCTTGGGGGAATAAGGGCGTGGCAGGGCCACTGCATATACCAGGCCTGGACGTGTGCTCTGCAGAGGCCTGAGAGGGCGCTAGGCTTGTACATCTGGACAATCTGAGGACTTTGGGCAAGCGGGAGGTGAAGGCCGAGGCAGAGTGGTAAGTGAGTGACCTGGCTTAGTGTTGAAGGACCACCCCTGCTCAAGGCCAAGCTGGAAAGACCACGTGAGTTTTGTTTTTTCTTTTAGCTGTAGGTGTTTGACGCCATCTCTGTCAGGTAATGGGCTGATTGCTGAGTTTCAAAGACTGCAGTGACCACATGTGACAAGGAATACAGTCTTTAAGGGAAAAAGAAGCCTTTGGAAAAGTGATTGACTAATAAATGCAGCCCTCAACAATTAACAACAGCAAATCCTGGAATGGGGGAGGGTCTGATTTCAAGAGTTACCACAATATAATATTCAAATGCCCAGTTTTCAACAAAAAATAACAAGGCATACAAAGAAACAGAAAAGCAGGGCTTATTCACAGGAAAAAAAGAAATGGACAGAACTATCCCTGAGGAAGCCCAGATACTCAACTTACTAGCCAGAGACTTTAAGTCAACTGCCTTAAATATGCTCAAAGAGCTAAAGAAAACCATGAAGAACTAAAAGAAAACTAGAAAAAGGATGTATGAGCAAACAGAGAATATCAATAAAGAGATAAAAATTATAAAAAGGAACCAAACAGAAATTCTAGAACTGAAAAGTAAAAACCTTAAATTAAAAGTTCACTACATACCAGGAGGTAAGAATCACTGAGAGTCATCTTGAAGTCCCTGACCTCAGCTTACTTCTTTGTTCCTTGTTAGCATATTTGATAATTTTTATAACAAGGGAGTCAGTAAGAGGCTACAACAAAATTCACAGTAGATATTTGAAAGGGTTGTGGAGAGGAGCTACTTTATCCATTGAGAAGGGAAATTATGCCATGTAAGTGTGAGATAATATTAACACTGGATATGGACCTAATAGGTGCCATAGTTTACAGTTTTTATATAGTGGTGAAGTTTAGGTGGTATTTCAGTTTCCTAGGCTGCTTAAGCAAATACCATGAAATGGGTCAGATTAAACAATGGGAATGTATTAATGTATGGTTTTGAGGCTAAAAGAAAGTCCAAATCAAGGCATCATCAAGGCAATGCTCTCTCCCTAAAGATAGTGGTGTTCTGGGTCTGGCTGCTGGTGATCCTTGGTTCCTCTGTCACAAACCATCTCCTGGTCTCTTCCTTCTCTTCTGGGTTCTGTTTCAGCTTCTTGTTTTCTGTAGCTTTCTCTCTCTCTGCCTCAATTTCATTCTCTTATAAAAGACTCCAGCTTCCATGGTTGTGCCCTTGGAATGAATTTTTTCCCTTCACTCTGTCCCTTCTCTGTCCCTTTTAGTCCAGGTGGGCAGTGGTTCTGTTCAAACAAATTACACCAAAAAATTGTCAGTTTTGCATGTGGTACACAGGGGTCCAAACCATCAGACAAAAGATCTTTCCACAAATCCTTCCTGGATAACTGTATTTCCAATCCTAACTTTTCCTAAGATGGCTGACTGGTTCCATGTTCATTTAAAACCCTCACATGGAGTGAAGATATCAATTCTAACCAAATTGATTTACAGATTCAATGCAATACCAATAAAAATTCCAAAAGCCTACTTTACAGAAATAGAAAAGTCAATTACCAAGTTTATTTGGAAGGGAAAGGGGTCCTGAATACCCAAAAACATCCTAAAAAAAAGAAGAGCAAATCTGGAGAACTCACGCTCTTTGACCTTGAAGTGTATTATAAAGCTACAGTGGTCAAAACAGCATGGTATTGACATAAAGATAGACACATTGATCAGTGGAATCAAATTGAGAGTTCAGAAATAAACCCTCACTTCTATGGTCAACTGATTTTTTTTTATAAGCCTACCAACTCCACTTTTCTGTCTCTTCAACAAATGGTGCTGAGAGAACTGAATATCCATAACCAAAAGAATGAATGAGGATGCTTATCTCACTCCCTATATAAGAATCATCTCAAAATGGATCAAAGACCTAAATATAAAAGCCACGACCAAAAAACTTCTAGAAGATAATGTAGGGAAACAACTACAAGTCCTTGTAGTAGTTGGGGATCTCTTAAACCTTACACCCAAAGTATGAGCATCAAAAGAAAAAACAGATAAGTGTGACTTCCTCAAAATTAAACACTTCTTCACCTCAAAGGACTTTGTGAAAAGGGTAAAAACACAGCCTACTCAAGAGGAGAAAATATTTGGAAGTCAAACATCTGACAATGATCTAATATCCATGACATATAAAAAGATATTATAACTCAACACTAAAAATGGGCAAAAGATCTGAATAGACATTTTTCTAAAGAAGAAATACAAATGGTGGAAAGCACATGAAAAAAAAATGCTCAGCACCACTGGCTGTTAGGCAAATGTAAATCAAAGTTACAATGAAATATCATAACACACCTGCTAGAATGACCACCATTTTAAAAACAAAAACAGAAAATTACAGGTGTTGGAGAGGATGTGGAGAGATAGGAATGCTTATGCACTACTGGTGGGAATGTAGAATGGTACAGCCACAGTAGAAGTCTGTTTAGTAGTTCCTAAGGAAGTTAGATCTAGAACTATCATATGACCCAGCAATACCGCTAAAAGGTATATACTCAGAAGAACTGAGAGCAATGACACGAACAGACATCTGCACGCTGATTCTCATAATGACATTATTCACAACTGCCAAAAGATGGAAACAAACCAGGTGTCCATCAACTGATGAATGAATAAAACTGTGGTATATATATACACGATGGAATATTATTCAGCTGTAAGAAGAAATGAAGTTATGAAACCTATGGTAACATGGATGAACCTGGAGGACATTATGTTGAATGAAGCAAGGCAGGCACAGAAGGACAAATATTGTATGACTTCACTATTATGAACGAAATATAATGAGCAAACTCATGGAGTTAATAGCTAGAATATAAGTTACCAGAGAAAAGAATGTGGTTAGAGAATGGAAAACTGAGGTTTAATCTGTGCAGAAATATTAAAGAGTTGTTTGTAAACGTTTGGAAATTAATAGAAATGGTAAAGCACATCATAAGATTTGTCGTAGCACTAACAAATGTGTATGACAGTCATTTGTTTTTGTTGCTTTTTTTGGAGTAATGAAAATGCTTGAATATTGATTGAAAATTCTGAATGCACAGGTTGGTAATTACACCAAACACCAATGTTTGTACACTTTAGATATATGGACTATAGTTAGTAGTAGTACTTTGATGAGGCTCTTTCACAATTTGTTACAAATGTTTCACAAAAATACAAAGTATTTGTGGTGAGGTGATGTATGAGAGCCCTGTATGATGTTATGTATGTTTGTTTTGTAAGTTCACAACTTTTTTTATATACTTATTGTTCATGTATGCTCATGTATGAATGATATACTTCAATAAATTGTTTTTAAAATGAATTAAAAAAAAAAAAAAAAAAAAAAAGTTCACTACAGGACTTCCAGGAAGATGGAGGACTTGAAAGACACGGGACTCTCTTCTTTCCTAGAAAAATAGGTAGAGGGGCCTGGAAAAAAAGAGTCTAGGGTTTAGGACACGACCCAGAAGAGTGAGGGACAAAGAAAGAAAAGGATCCTGATGGCAAAAGCGAGTTAAAAGTGGCAGCTGCTACAGCCAGCACCCTCCCCCACACTAAAGAAACTTTTGAAATCTCAGGCCTCGGGCCCAGCTGGTGGCTACAGACACAGGGGACCCCAGGGACTCACCTCCCCAGGAAAGGGAAGAGGGGGACACAGCCTAAGGCTGACTCAGCTTCTGACCCACGAGCCCCTCCAGGCTGGGTGGGGGCCGGCATGAGGCTAAAGCAATCCCACCCTCTCAATCTCCCTCTCTGCTAACTGATTGTTGAGGACGCAGAGAGGAGGGGAATTATTTCCCACTCAGAAAAAGGGAGGGGTGGCAGGGAAAGTTGGGAGAATTGTCTCTGAGAAAGCCAGAATTACCAGGCTCTTGGCCTCCGGGCAGGAGCCTAAACACACTGATCCGCTCTGGGCGGCCACAAACACTCCAACCAGGCACTGAATGGAGAGGGCTGCAACGAGCGCCATCTGCTGGCGGACCAAGGAAGTACTGTGTGGAAATTAAAAGAAAATATGTGAATGCTCCCTGTCTGATTTTGTGATAATCAGGGCAGGCTAAACATCCACTATATTAGAAACCATGCACGTGTCCCCAGACCTAGTTTTTCTCTCTAGGTCTGGTTTTTGGGATGCTGGTGATAAACTAAGCCTGGTTTACTATATGATCATCCTGTATGGGAAAAGACTGTAACTCTGGGTATCTTTGGTCCACCTTAAGAGATACAGCAGGGGATGGATGTGGCTCGGGTGGTTGGGCGTCTGGTTCCCATATGGAGGGACCTGGGCTCGATCCCCAGGAACTCCCAGTAAAAATTAAAAAAAAAAAAAAAGGAGAATATAGAAGGCACGTGAGCTGCCAGGCCCCGTGCACAGGTGCGTCACCAGGCCCCACGAGCCACGCAGCAAGATGATGACATAGCAGGAGAGTGACACAAGGGAGAGCCAAGACGAGATGTACCAAAAAACTAGGAACTAAGGTGGCACAGGCAGTAGGACACCTCTCTCCCACATCGGAGTTTCCGAGGATCGAATCCCAGTGAAGATAGGAGGAGAAGGATGAGAAGGGAGGGCAGGAAATGGACACAGAGAGTTGCCCAGAGAATGGACACAAAAACAGCAAAAACGGGAGGGAACGGGGGTAAAAATGGATAATAATAAATCCTAAAAAAATGTATAGGGGAGTAAGACGTGGACTATAGTTAGTAGTAATACTTTGACGATGCTCTTTCATAATTTGTTAACAAATGTTTCACAACAATGCAAAGTATTTGTGTGTGTGGGGTGACGTGGGAACCCTGTATAATGTTATGCATGTTTGTTTTGTAAGTTCACAATGTTTACTGAACACTTATAGTTTATGTATGTTCATTTATGAATGAATGAATGATATACTTGAATAAATTGTTAAAAAAAATCTTTCTAGAAAGGAAAAGGATAAAAATATTGATACCTCGTGTCTAGCATTGTTCATGAAAGATACTCATGTTCGTTTTTTTGGAAACTAATAAACTTATTTTAAAAAAAAAAAAGGAAATACGTGAGAGAAGCTTTTTTCTGTTTACAGCCTCCCTACCCAAGGGCCCAGGAAGCGGGTGTACAACTCATTACTGGGTCCAGATCCCAGTTTTGAGCAAATAACAAGGACAATCCTAAAGACCCAGGTTGAACCAAGAATCAAATAACAGCAGTAACACCCAGCCTCCTGCCACTAAATTCCTACGAAAGAGAGAGAAATTGAACATCTGAGTAAACTCACCATCCTCATCAGATACTTAGACATCAAAAAAATTATGTGCCATACTAAAAAATGGAAGATATGGCCCAAGAAAAGGAATATATCAAAGTGACAGAACAGACACAGGATTTGAGACAATTAATTAACAAGATGCACACAAACTTCCAAAATCGAATTAATTAGTTAAAAGACAATATGGCTAAAGAGATAAACAACATCAAGGAGACACTGAGCAAGCACAAAGAAGAATTTGAAAACCTGAATAGAAAAGTAACAGAGCTCATGGGAATGAAAGACATAATAGGTGAAGTCAAAAACACATTTGAGGCATACAACAGCAGACTCGAAATGATGGAAGAAAGAATAAGTGATACCAAAGACAGAACAGCTGAAATTGGAGAGAGAAAAGAACAGAGGGAGAAAAGAATGGAAAAAATTGAGCAGGGGCTCAGAGAGCTGAATGACAACACAAAACAACATGTGTCATGGGAGTTCCAGAAGGAAAAGAGAAGAGAAAAGGGGAAGAGAAAGTATTTGAGGAAATAATGGCTAAAAATTTCCCAACTCTCATTAAAGGAATGAATTTACATGTCCAAGATGTGTAGCAAAGCCAAATCAGAATAAACATGAATAGACCTACTCCAAGACACATACTACTCAGAATGTCAAACGCCAAAGATAAAAAGAAAATTCTGAGAGCAGCAAAGGAGAAGCAAACCATCACACACAATAGAGGCCCAGTAAGACTTAGTGCGGATTTCTCATCAGAAACCACAGACACAAGAAGACAGTGGTATGATACAATTAGGACTCTGAAAGAGAAAAACTGCCAGCAGAGAATTCTTTATCCAGGAAAATTGCCCTTCAAATATGAAGGTGAGTATAAAATATTCACAAACAAACAGAAACTAAGAGAGTTTGTAAAAAAGAATCCACCTTTGCAGTAAACATTAAAGGAAGCCTTAGAGCCTAAAAGAAAAAGACAGGAGAGAGAGGCTTGGAGGAGAGTAAAGAAAGAAAGAATAGCAGAGAGGATAACCAAAAGAGTGAAAAGATGAAAATGAAATATGACACATGAAAATCAAAGGATAAAATGGTGGAATTAAATAAACAGATTGAGAGGTGAAGAATTTTCATGTTTGTCTGTTTTTTATTATTATCATTGAAATAAGGAAAATGCTCTAATAATGACTGAAGTAATAAATGCACAAGTATGTGATTATATCAAATACCACTGATTGTACACTTTGGATGAACTGTATACTTTAATAAAATGAATCAATAAAATTGATTTGTTTAAAGAAAAAAAAGAAAACCAAAGAATAAAATGGTACAAGTAACATACATTTACAGAAATAACACTGAATGTGAATGGATTAAATTCCCTAATAAAAAGATATAGGCTGACAGAATGGATAAAAAAAACATGAACCATCTATATGTTGCTTACAAGAAACTCACCTCAGACCCAGGCATACAAACCGGCTGAAAGCAAAAGGTTGGAAAAAGATACTCCCTGCAAATCATAACCAAAAAAGAGCAGGGGTAGCTTCACTAATATTGGACAAAACAGACTTCAAATGCAAAGAAGTTAGAAGGGACAAACCACCAGGAAGATGTAACAGTCAAATATCTATGCACCTTACCAGGGTGCCCCAAAATACATGAGGCAAACTGGCAAAACTGAAGGGAGAAATAGACATTTCTACAATAATAGCTGGAGACTTCAACACACCACACATATCACTAGACAGAACAACTAGACAGGGAAGCAGATGTGGCTCAGGCGACTGGGCTCCCGTCTACCATCTGGGAGGCCCTGGGCTCAATTCCTGGGGCCTCCTGATGAGGGCAAGCTGGCCCACGCCTGCGGAGAGCTGGTGCAGCAAGATGACACAACAAAGGGCAACAAGGAGACAGAAAAATGCGCAGCAAATGGACAGAAAGAGCAGACAGCGAGTGTAAGCGGGGGCGCAGGGGGGGGAGGAAATAAATAAAATAAGTCTTAAAAAAAAAAAAAAAAAAAAAAAGGAACAAATAGACAGAAGATCACCAAGGAAACAGAAAACTTGAACAATATGATAAACGAGTTAGACCTAACAGATGTATACGGAACACTGCATCCAAATTCAGCGGGTTACACATTCTTCTCAAGGGCCCATGGATCTTTCTCCAGGATGGACCACATGTTAGGTCACAATTCAGCTCTCAATAAATATAAAAAGATTGAAAGTATACAAAGCACATTCTCAGATCATAATGGAATGAAACTAGAAATCAGTAAGGGACAGAAAAAAAGTAAATTCGCAAATGTGTGGAGACTGAACAACACACTGCTAAATAATCAGTGGGTCAAAGAAATTGCAAGTGAAGTCAGTAAATATATCGAGACAAATGAAAACGAGAACACAACTTATCAAAATGTATGGGAATGCGAATATTCTCACTGTCCTGATTCTGTGATAATCAGGGTGGGCTAAACATTCGCTATATTAGAAACCATGCATGTGTCCCCAGACCTCGTTTTCCTCCCTAGGTCTGGTTTTTAGAATGCTGGTGATAAACTAAGCCTGATTTATTATATGTCCATCCTGTATGGGAAAAGACTGTAACTCTAGGTATCTCTGGTCAACCTTAAGAGATATAGCAGGGGGCTATATCTGGTTGGCGTCCATCTCCCATATGGAGGGACCTGGGTTAAATCCCCGGGACCTCCTGGTAAAAATTTTTAAAATATATAGAAGGTGCGTGGGCCGCCAGGCCCTGTGCGCGGGCGCACCACCAGTTCCCGCGAGCCACACAGCAAGATGATGACATAATAGGAGAGTGACACAAGGGAGAGGCAAGATGAGACGCACCGAAAAACCAGCAACTAAGGTTGCGCGGGCAGGATGCCTCTCTCCTACATCAGAGATTCCAACGATTGAATCCCAGTGAAGACAGGAGGAGAAGGATAAGAAGAGAGGGCAGAAAATGGACACAGAGTTGCCCAGCGAATGGACACAGAAACAGCAAAACTGGGGGGGGAGGGGGAAGGGGTGTAAAAATGGATAAAAGTAAATAAATAAATAAATCCTTAAAAAAAAAAAAAAAAAAAAATGTATGGGATACATGGGAAGCGGCTGTGGCTCAATTGGTTGGGCTCCTGTTTACCATACGGGAGGCCCCAGGTTCGATTCCTGGGGTCTCCTGGTGAAGACAAGCCGGCCCGCGCGGCGCGGTGAGCCGGCGCAACAAAGAGAGAGAAGCAGACACAGAAAAAGACACAGCAAATGGTCACAGTGAGCACAAGCAGCAAGGGGGAGGATTAATAAATAAAAATAAATCTTTGGAAAAAAAAATTGGGGATACAGCAAAGGCAGTCTTGAGAGGGAAATTTATAGCCCTAAGTACCTATATTAAAAAGGAAGAAAGAGCTAAAAATAAAAAATCTAACTGAACAAGTGGAGAAACTAGAAGAAAGCAAACCAATCCCAAAGAAAGTAAAAGGAAAGAAATAATAAAAATTAGAGCAGAAATAAACGAAATTGAGAACAAAAATCAATAGAGAAAATCAACAAAACCAAGAGCTGGTTCTTTGAGATGATCAGTGAAATTGACAAAATCCTAGCTAGACTAACAAAGAAAAAAAGAGAGAAGATGCAAATAAATAAAATATAAAATGAAAGGGACAAAGTTACGACTGACCCCACAGAAAAAAAAAGGATCATAAGAGAATATTATGAGAAATTGTATGCCAACAAACTAGACAACCTAGATGAAATGGACAAATTCCTAGAAATGCAAAAATAACCTACACTGATGCTACAAGAAATACAAGAACTTAACAACCCACCACATTTAAAGAGATTGAATCCATTATCAAAAATCTCCCAACGAAGAAAAGTCCAGGACCAGATGGCTTCACAGGTGAATTCTACCAAGCATTTTGAAAAGAATTAACACCAATCCTGTTTAAATTCTTCCAAAAAACTGAAGAGGTGGGACAATTACCCAACATAATTTATGAAACCAACATCACAGTAATACCAAAGCCAGATAAAAGCACTATAAGAAAAGAAAATTACAGAAAATTACAGACCAATCTCTCTAACGAACACAGATGCAAAAATTTTCAAGAAAATACCTGCAAATCGAATCTAACAGTATACCAAAAGACTTATACATCATGACCAAGTGAGATTTATTCCTGGCATGCAAGGCTGGGTCAACATAATAAAATCAATCAATGTAATACACCACATTAACAAATTGAAAGGAAAAAAACACATGATCATTTCATGGTAGACTAAATACTGTGTAGATGTCAATCCTATTCAAACTGATTTATAGATTCAATTCAATAACAGTCAAAATTCCAACATCCTACTTTACAGAAATAGAAAAGGCAGTCATCAAATTCATTTGGAAGAGAAAGTGCACCGAAATAGCCAAAAGCATACTAAAAAAGGAGAGCGACGTGGGAGGAATTTCAGTGCCTGACCTTGAAACATATTATAAAGCTACAGTGGTCAAAGCAGCATGGTACTGGAATAAAGACAGACACATCAATAAGTGGAACAGAATTGAGAACCCAGAAATAAACCCATTCCTCTACGGCCAACTGGTTTTTGACAAACGTACCAACTCCTATGTTAATGAAACAAAACTCTCTCTTTAACAATTGGTGCTGGGAGAACTGGATATCTATAACCAAAGGAATAAAGGAGGACCCCTATCTCACCTCCTATACAAGAATCAACTCAAAAGTGGATCAAAGACAAATATAAAAAGCCAGGACCACACATATATGCATATATATTTATATATCATTTTACAAATACTGGTATGTATTGTGAAAACTTTGATTTTTTTTTTTTTTTTTTTTTTTAAAGATTTTATTTATTTATTCATCCATCCCCCCCTTGCTGCCCATGCTCGCTGGGTCAGTTAACCACGCCGCGCGGGCGGGCTTGCCTTCACCAGGAGGCCCCGGGAACCGAACCCGGGGCCTCCCATATGGTAAACGGGAGCCCTACTGATTGAGCCACAGCCGCTTCCCCTGAAAACTTTGATTTTTACCCACAATAAAAGAAAAAAAAAAAAAAAAAATAGCCAGGATCATACGACTACTAGAAAGATGTAGGGAAACATCTTGAAGATCTTGCGGTAGGTGGTGTTTTTTTTGAAGCACATGCAACAAAAGAAAAATAGATAAATGGGATCTTTTCAAAATTAAACATTTTGTACCTCACAGGACTTGGATTTTGTCAAAAGGGTGAAAAGGCAACCAACTTAATAGGAGAAAATATTTGGAAATCACGTGTCCGATAAGGGTTTAATATCCAGGATATATAAAGAGATGTTAGAACTCAACAATAAAAAGACAAAAGACCCAATTTAAAAAGTGGTAAAAGACTTGAACAGACATTTGTGCAAAGAAGAAATGTAAATGGCAAAAAAACACATGAAGAAATGCTCAACATCACTAATGGTTATGGAAATACAAATCAAAACTACAATGTGATATCATTTCACACCTATCAGAATGGCCACTATTAAAAAGACAGAGAACTGCAAGTGTTGGAGAGGATGTGGAGAGATAGGAACACTTCTTCACTGTTGGTGGGAATGCAGGATGGTACAGCCAGTGTGGAGGACTGTTTGGCAGTTCCCAAGGAAGTTGAATATAGACTTGCCACGTGACCCTGCAATACCGCTACTGGGTATATACCCAGAAGAACTGAGAGCAGTGACAAGAACAGACATCTGCACACCGATGTTCATAGCCACATTATTCACCATTGCCAAATACAGGGGCAAGAATCTCTGGAGCACATAGGTAGTGACAACTAAAACAAAACAGACCAGTGTGTCAAGCCCTCAATGTTAATGCATGTAACTATGAACCTTGTTCTTCAAAAATGGAAACTTATTGGTTGCCATAGGTTCTGAGGGGAGGGGGCAGGGAGAATGGGTGGAACATAGGGTATTTGGGGGGCATTGGTATTGTTCTGCATGATCTTTCATTGATCGATACAGGCTATTATACACTGTCAGACCCCAGGAAAGTGTATGGGGCAAAATGTACAGCATAATGTAATCCACTGACCATAGTTAGGAGCAATGCTGTGATATGTGTTCATCAATTGTAACAAATTTACCATACTCATGTAGGATGTTATTGGTAGGGGAGGATGGGGGCGGGGAGGAGTGGGTGTATAGGAATCTCCTATATTTTCTATGTGATTTTTCTGTAATCTAAAGCTTCTTGGAAAATGAAAAAAAAAAATAAGACACTGGGGGAAAATACAAAAGAAATTATCAACATATGTAAAAAAAATAATAGATCTTATGGTGATGAAAGGCACAATGCAAAAACCGAATTTTAATTTATTATTTTATTTGGCTTTGTTTTGGGGGAGATTTTGGATTGCAGAAGGGTTGCAGCTGTGGCAGGGGAGGATTATTGTGTAGGGTATTGGTGGTGGGGGGATGTGAGGGGAGGTGTGCACCTGGGGCACGCCTCTATGGAGTATGAAAGTGTTCAGGTGGTGATGCAGTGTTATCTTGGTGGCTGGAGACCCACACAATAACCAGTTGAATACTGAATTCCCATTCTGGGGAGTCCTGCTATATTCTCCAATAGAGTGGCAAGAATCTCTTGAGTACATGGAGAGGGCCTAGTGAAGGGTACAGATCATTACGCCAGGGCCTTGACATTGATGCATGTATTTATGAACATTGTTCTTGTGAAATAAAAACTCAGCCTCATATTATATATTGCCTAAGAGTTACCTCCTCAAAGCCTCCTTATGGCTCAAATGTGGCCTCTCTCTAAGCCAAACTCATCATATAAACTCACTACCTTCCCCCTGGCGAGGGACATAACTCCTGGGGATGAGCCTCCCTGGTACTGAGGGATTATTACCAAGCACCAAGTAGCAATGCATTTGGAAAAAAGACCGAGACCAAAACAGGGAAATATTAAATACCAATGAGTTTTTATGGCTAAGAGATTTCAAACTGAGTTGGACTTCCGGGAAGATGTCGGACTAGTAAGACACGGGAATCTCTTCTCCAGAAAAATAGCTAGAGACAAGTTGAAACAGCCCCGAAAAAGATCTTCTAGGGTTTAGGACAGCAGGTGAAGGCTGCACACCACCCAGAGGAGAGAGGGACAGAAGAGGGAAATCGTGACTACAGAACTGTGAGTTGCAAGTAGCAGCTTCTGCTGCTGCCGGCACCCTCCCCCACACTCTTCAGAACTCTCGGGCCTCTGGGCCTGTGACCACAGACAAAGGGGGCTTCAGGGATCTGCCACTCCCCGAAAGGGGAGAGAGAGGGACACAGCCTTAGGCCGACTCAGGTTCTGACCTGAAATTTGGGCTGCAGAGCCCCACGGACCCTTCCACACGGCGGTTTGTCCTGGGAGCCTAGAAAGGACTTGAGAAATCCGACCCTTGCAACCTCCCTCTCTTCTGGCCTGGACTAATTGTTGAGGACACCACGGGAGAGGGGAGAGAGAGCCCGGGGCTGACCCTGCTTTTGACTCCCAGGTTTGGTCTGCCCTGTCCCGAGAGCCCTTCCAGGCTGGGTGGGGCTGCGCCACTGTTTGCCTTGGACCCTGCAAGGGGCTAAAGATATACAAACCTCCCAATCTCCTCCTCTACTAACAGGGACTGATTGTTGAGGATTCAGAAGGGAGTGGAAATATTTCCTAGCTGGGAAAAGGGGGGCACTATGAGAGAAGTCTGGAGAACTGTCTCAGAAAGTTTGAAGCACAGGGCTCTTAGCCCCCAGACAGGAAGCTCTATCACATCCATCTGGTCTGTGTCACAACAAATACACTCCGACCAGGCATTGAATTGAGAGCTGCCAACAAGCGCCATCTCCTGGCAGACCAAGGAAGTGCACATAATAAAATTAATAAGAGAGGCTTTTCCTGGCCTCAATAGCCTCCCTGCCCAAGGCCCAAGGAAACGACTCTACAACCAATTACTGGGTCCAGTGCCCAGTTTTGAGCAACCAGCAGAACAATCCTAACAATCAAGGTTGAGCCAAAAATCAAAGAGCTGTGGTAACTCACAGCCTCCTGTCACTAAAACCCCATAAAAGAGAAAGAGATAGAGCATCTAAGTAAAATACAGTAAAAACCAGATGCCTAAACACCAGCAAAAAATTATGCGCCATACTAAGAAAATAGAAGACATGGCCCAAGAAAAGGAATACATCAAAGTCCCAGAAGAGATGCAGAATTTGAGAGAACTAATCAGTGAGATGAGCACACATTTCCAAAATCAAATTAATGAGATGAAAGAGAATATAGTTAAAGAGATCAATGACATCAAGAAGTCATTGCGCGAACGTAGAGAAGAATTTGAAATCCTGAACAGAAAAGTAACGGAGTTTACGGGAATGAAAGACACAATAGGTGAAGTCAAAAATACATTTGAAGCATACAACAGCAGACTCGAAATGACAGAAGAAAGAATAAGTGATACTGAAGACAGAGCAGCTAAAATTGAAGAGAGAGAAAAGAATGGAAAAAATTGAGCAGGGGCTCAGAGAGTTGAATAACAACATAAAACCCAAGAACATACGTGTCATGGGAGTTCCAGAAGGAGAAGAGAAAGGAAAAGGGGCAGAAAGAGTATTTGAGGAAATAATAGCTGAAAAATTCCCAACTCTCACGAAAGAAATGAACTTACATGTCAAAGAAGCACACTATACCCCAATAAGAATAAATCCAAATAGACCTACGCCAAGACACATATTATTCAGAATGTCAAATGTAAAAGATAAAGAGAAAATTCTCAGAGCAGCAAGAGAGAAGCAAACGATCACGTACAAAGGATATCTAGTAAGACTTAGTGCAGATTTCTCTTCAGAAACCATGGAGGCGAGAAGACAGCGGTATGATACAATTAGGAAACTGAAAGAGAAAAACTGCCAGTCGAGAATTCTTTATCCAGCAAAACTGTCCTTCAAATATGAAGGTGAATATAAAGTATTCACAAACAAACAGAAACTAAGAGAGTTTGCAAAAAAGAATCCACCTTTGCAGGAAATATTAAAGGAAGCCTTAGAACCTGAAAGAAAAAGACAGGAGAGAGAGGCTTGGAGGAGAGTATAGAAGAAAGAAAAGCAGAAAGGATAACCAAAAGAGTAAAAAGAAAGACAAAAATAAGATGACATATGAAAACCAAAGAATAAAATGGAGGAAATAAATAGAGCATTTTCAGTAGTATCATTGAATGTGAATGGATTAAATTCCCCAATCAAAAGATACAGGCTGACAGAATGGATAAAAAAAACACGAGCCATCCATATGCTGCTTACAAGAAACTCAACTCAGACACAAGGATTCAAGCCGGCTGAAAGTAAAAGGTTGGAAAAAGATACTCCACACGAATTGTAAACAGAAAAGAGCAGGGGTAGCTATACTAATATCAGACAAAACAGACTTAAAATGCAAAAAAGTGATAAGAGATGCGGAAGGCTGTTATATATTAATAAAAGGGACGATCCTCCAGGAAGATATAACAGTCATAAATATCTACGCACCTAACCAGGGTGCCCCAAAATATATGAGACAAACTCTGGCAAAACTGAAGGGAGAAATAAACATTTCTACAATAATCGCTGGAGACTTCAACACCCCTCTCACATCATTAGATAACAACTAGACAGAATCAGCAAGGAAACAGAGAACTTGAATAATATGATAAATGAGTTAGACCTAACAGACATACAGAATGCTGCATCCAAACTCAGCGGGTTATACATTCTTCTCAAGTGCCCATGGATCTTTCTCCAGGATAGACCACATGTTAGGTCACAATACAACTCTCAATAAATATAAAAAGATTGCAATTATACAAAGCACCTTCTCAGATCATAATGGAATGAAACTAGAAATCAATAACAGACAGGAAAAAAGTAAATTTGCAAATGTGTGGAGACTGAACAACACACTCCTAAATATTCAGTGGGTCAAAGAAGAAATTGCAAACGAAGTCAGTAAATATATTGAGACAAATGACAATGAGAACACAACATATCAAAACTTATGGGATACAGCAAAGGCAGTCTTGAGAGGGAAATTTATAGCCCTAAATGCCCATATTAAGAAACAAGAAAGAGCTAAACTCAAAGATTTAACTGAACAACTTGAGAAACTAGAAAAAGAACAGCAAACCAATCCCAAAGCAAAAAGAAGGAAAGAAATAATAAAGATTAGAGCGGAAATAAATGAAAATGAGAACAAAAAGCAATAGAGAAAATCAACAAAACCAAAAGCTGGTTCTTTGAGAAGATCAATAAAATTGACAAACCCCTCGCTAGACTAACAAAGAAAAAAAGAGAGAAGATGCAAATAAATACAATCAGAAATGAAAGTGGGGAAATTACAAATGACCTCACAGAAATAAAAAGAATCATAAGAGGACATTATGAGAAACTATATGCCAACAAAGTAGACAACCTGGATGAAATGGACACATTTCTAGAAACTCATAACCAACCTACACTGACACAACAAGAAATACAAGAACTTAACAAACCAATCACAATTAAGGAGATTGAATCCGTCATCAAAAATCTCCCAGCATGGAAGCGGCTGTGGCTCAATCAGTAGGGCTCCCGTTTACCATATGGGAGGCCCCTGGTTCGGTTCCCGGGGCCTCCTGGTGAAGGCAAGCCCGCCCGCACGGCGTGGTTGGCTGACCTGGTGAGCACAAGCAGCAAGGGGGGGATAAATGAATAAATAAATAAAATCTTTAAAAAAAAAAAAAAAAAAAAAAATCTCCCAGCAAAGAAAAGTCCAGGACCAGATGGCTTCACAGGTGAGTTCTACTAAGCATTTCTAAAAGAATTAACACCAATCCTGTTTAAACTCTTCCAAAAAATTGAAGAGGAGGGAAAATTACCCAACACATTTTATGAAGCCAACATCACCCTAATACCAAAGCCAGATAAAGATTCCACAAGAAAAGAAAATTACAGACCAATCTCTCTCATGAACATAGATGCAAAAATTCTCAACAAAATACTTGCAAATCGAATACAACAGCATATCAAAATAAGAAAATCAATTAATGTAATACACCACATTAACAAGTTGAAGGAAGAAAACCACATGATCATCTCAATAGATGCAGAAAAGGCATTCGACAAAATCCAACATCCTTTTTTGATAAAAATACTTCAAAAGATAGGAATAAAAGGAAAATTCCTCAATATGATAAAAGGCATATATGAAAAACCCACAGCCAACATCGTACTCAATGGGGAAAGGTTGAAAGCTTTCCCCTTAAGATCAGGAACAAGACAAGGATGCCCACTGTCACCATTGTTATTCAACATTGTACTAGAAGTTCTAGCGAGGGCAATTAGACAAGACAAAAAATTTAAAGGCGTCCAAATAGGAAAAGAGGAAGTAAAACTCTCACTGTTTGCGGATGACATGATCCTGTATTTAGAAAATCCTGAAGTATCCACAACAAAGCTACTTGAACTAATAAATGAGTTCAGCAAAGTGGCAGGATATAAGATCAACACGCAAAAATCAGTAATGTTTTTGTACACTAGTACTGAACAATCTGAGGAGGAAATCAGGAGGAAAATTCCATTTTCAATAGCAACAAAAAGACTCAAATACCTAGGAGTTAATTTAACCAAGGAAGTACAGGACCTACATGCAGAAAACGAAAAAACAATGCTAAAAGAAATTTAAAAAGACCTAAACAAATGGAAAGACATTCCGTGTTCATGGATTGGAAGAATAAATATCGTGAAGATGTCAATCTTGCCCAAACTGATTTATAGATTCAATGCAATACCAATCAAAACCCCAACAGTTTACTTTACAGAATTAGAGAAGACAATTCCCAAATTCATCTGGAAGGGTAAATGCACCCGAATAACCAAAAGTATTCTAAAAAAGAAGAGCAATGTGGGAGGAATTTCACTGCCTGGCCTTGAAACATATTACAAAGCTACAGTGGTCAAAACAGCATGGTACTGGCATAAAGACAGACATATCGATCAGTGGAATAGAATTGAGAATCCAGAAATAAAACCCTCACCTATACAGTCAACTGGTTTTTGACAAACCTACCAAGCCCACACTGAGGGGAAAAAAGTCTCTTCAACAAATGGTGTTGGGAGAACTGGATATCTATAACCAAAAGAATGAAAGAGGACCCCTATCTCACCCCCTATTCAAGAATCAACTCAAAATGGATCAAAGATCTAAATATAAAAGCCAGGACCATAAAACTACTGGAAGAAAATGTAGGGAAACATCTTCAAGACCTTGTAGTAGGTGGTGGTTTCTTGGACCTCACACCCAAAGCACGTGCAACAAAAGAAAAAGTAGATAAATGGGACCTCCTCAAAATTAAACACTTTTGCACCTCACAGGAATTTGTCAGAAGGGTGAAAAGGCAGCCAACTCAATGGGAAAAAATATTTGGAAAGCACATATCTGATAAGGGTTTAATATCCAGGATATATAAAGAGAAGTTTCAACTCAACAATAAAAAGACAAACGACCCAATTAAAAAATGGGCCAGGGGGTCGGATGTGGCTCAACTGGTTGGGCGTCTGTCTCCCATATGGAGGGACCCGGGTTCGATCCCCGGGACCTCCCGGTAAAAAAAAAAAAAAAAAAAAAAAATGGGCCAAAGACTTGAATAGACACTTTTCTGAAGAAGAAATACAAATGGCAAAAAAACACATGAAGAAATGCTCAACATCACTCATGATTAGGGAAATGCAAATCAAAACTACAAAGAGATATCATTTCACACCTATCAGAATGGCCACTATTAAAAAGACAGAGAACTACAAGTGCTGGAGAGGATGTGGAGGGATAGGAACACTTCTTCACTGTTGGTGGGAATGCAGGATGGTGCAACCACTGTGGAGGACTGTTTGGCAGTTCCTAAAGAAGTTGAATATAGACTTGCCACGTGACCCTGCAATACCACTACTGGGTTTATACCCAGAAGAACTGAGAGCAGTGACACGAACAGACATCTGCACACCGATGTTCATAGCCACATTATTCACCATTGCCAAAAGCTGGAAACAACCCAGGTGTCCATCAACAGATGAATGGATAAACAAACTGTGGTCTCTTCACACGATGGAATATTATGCAGCTGTAAGAAGAAATGAAGTCATAAAGCATATGGCAACATGGATGAACCTAGAGGACATTATGTTGAGTGAAGCAAGCCAGACATAAAAGGACAAATACTGTATGAATGCGTTACTATGAACCAAATATATTGTGTAATATATTGTTTGATTCATACACACACACACACACACACAAACAAAAAACAAAACAAAAAAATTTACATGTATCCATTACATTTAATTGAGAAATGTATATATTTATTCATCTGTGTTTACTTTTTAGTTTTTAATTGCTTATGTTTTCTATTATTAAATGTACAAAATAAAGTTAAAAAAAAAAAAAAAACTGAGTTGGGAGGTCATTCAAAGGTTATACTAAGATTGTCTGAGGAGGATCTCATCAACTGCCAGAGTAAACAGTGCCTCAGGCAAGGGTGCTCCTGGGGGCTCTAGGGACATCTAGACACTACAAGCAGGGCAGACAACCCAGGGAAATCAGCACTCCATCGATGGACCTTACCTTGGAATATATAATAACCTATCTCCCCAAGGTATCAGAGTTAGACTCATGTATAATTTTCCTACACCTTTTTTTTTTTCTTTCTCTTAAACAATTTATTGAAGTATATCATTAATACATGAACATACATAAACTATAAGTGTTCAGTAAAGAACACTTACAAAACTAAAAGAACTTAGAAGACAAACATGCATAACATCATGCAGGGCTCCCACACATCACCTGCCCACAAACACCGTGCACTGCTGTGAAATATTTGTTACCAAATCATGAAAGAGCATCGTCAAAGTATTACTACTAACTATAGTCCGTATCTTCCTCCCCTAGACATTTTTTAAAGTGTTTATTTATTTATTTACTTTTATCCATTTTTACATCCCCCCACCCCCGTTTTTGCTGTTTCTGTGTCCATTCGCTGGGCAACTCTCTGTGTCCATTTTCTGCCCTCTCTTCTCATCCTTCTCCTCCTGCCTTCACTGGGATTCAATTCTTGGAAACTCTGATGTGGGAGAGAGGCATCCTACTGCCTGTGCCACCTTAGATTCTGTTTTTTTGGTGCATCTCGTCTTGGCTCTCCCTTGTGTCACTCTCCTGTCACATCATCATCTTGCCGTGTGGCTCGCAGGGCCTGGCGGCTTACCCAGGGCCTGGCGGTGTACCAGCGCAAGGGGCCTGGTGGCTCACCTGCTCGTGGGGCCTGGCGGTGTACCCGTGCACAGGGCCTGGTGGCCCATGTGCATTCTATATTTTTCTTTATTTTTCTAGGTGGTCCCGGGGATCGAACCCAGGTCCTTCCATAAGGGAGACGGACACCCAACCACCCGAGCCACATCCATCCCCCCCACTACATCTCTTAAGGTTGACCAAAGATACCCAAAGTTACAGTCTTTTCCCATACAGGATGGTCATATAATAAACCAGGCTTAGTTTATCACCAGCATCCCAAAAACCAGACCGAGGGAGGAAAACTACGTCTGGGGACCTGTGCATGGTTTCTAATGTGGCGGATGTTTAGCCTGCCCTGATTCTCACAAAATCAGGACAGCGAGGATATTCGCAGCTACACATGGTTCTTATGTCCCTTTTATTTGAACTTATAATTAGCACTATGCCTATTAAATATATGTCCTAGAGACTTAAATATTCCAGCTGTTCATATGTCAGTTGAGCCTTGAATCTCAGCAGAGTTCAGCCAACACCTTCTCTCCAGTTCACTGGACTCACCCAGGACAACTGAAAAAAGGATGATGATGGAAATGCCCATCCCCCCAAAACAGAGAGTATCTACAACTGCAAGCAAGACAGTTCCATCCATCTGCTTCATGGGATCTAAGCTCCATCCAACCAGAAGCAGAGTGGGCATCACCATCCCAAAATCTTAAAGACTGAGGAACAAAGAAATTATAAGATGGGAATGCAGCTATGGATTAAAGTAGAGTTATTATTATTCTAGTAATTGAAGAACTTGTAACACTGATATAAAGATAGTGGTCACCAGAGGATCTGAGAGGAGGGAGAGGGAGGAATAGGTGTAACAAGGGGCATTTTTGGGACATTGAAATTGTTCTGCACGACATTGCAATGACGGATACAAGTCATTACACATTTTGTCAAAACTTATAAAATTGTGCAGTGCAAAGTGTAAACCATAACGTAAACTATAGACTATGGTTAGTGGCAATGCTTCAATATGTGTTCATCAGTTGTAATAAATTACCACACTAATGAAAGACGTTGTTAGTGGGGGAAGGTGTAGGAGGGGGAGGGGTAAGGTATAAGGGAATCTCCTCTATTTTCGATGAAACATTTATTTACTCTAAAGCTTCTTTAAAAATAAATTTAAAAAAAAGATAGCATGGACAGGGTGGAGTGTGGAAGGTGGAGTGAGTGGAGTAGAGCGTGGTTTGAGGGGAGCATGGACGGTGAAGTGGGTGGAGTAGAGCATGGAGCAGGCAGAGGCCAGAGTGGGCGGAGCATGGACAGGTGGAGTGGGCAGTGCCTGGAATGGTCGAGTGGAGCGTGGAGCGTGGAGAGTGGAGGGCATCTCCGGCCTTATCTGCTCAGCTCCAAGCCCCCAGGGCCCCTGCACCTCCCTGCACCCCGACGCCGTGGGAAGCCAAGGCCATGGGATGGGCCTCAGCAGTGTGTGGGCTCTCGGGTGCCAATGAAGGGCATCAAGGCACGAGGAGCCAGTCAGCAGGTTTCACGTGCAGTTACGTCCACATCCTCCTGCACAGCTGGACAAGGCCTGCAGTGTGACAGCTCCATGGGCGCTTCCACGTGCTCACCTGCCTTCGTCATCCAGCTCCAGTACTTTAGAGTCCAACACAGCTCTCTGACACCAGCCTCGGGGGCGGTGTGTTTGGACCAGGTCGGGCAGCTTCTGGGCGCTTCAACACCATAGCTGGTCAGCTGAGAATAACACCATCCACGCCCCTGCCCTGCACCACCCATGCCACCCTCCTGGGAACCAGGACCCAAGGAACGGACCAACATTCCAAGACAAAATAATAGGCTTCCAAAGCTAGGGCAAAGTCACTTAATAGCTGGGTAAGAGCTTTGGAGAAAACCTATATTACCCCCCAAATTTCAGAGGCAGAATTACTAACTTTCTTCTGAGGTCAGACCAAAATAAGTTCTAAGGCAGTTTATGTGCCATATTTAAGATGTTCATGTGGGAGCAATGACAAACATCTGGCTATGATACTTTCTGGAATTCTGACTATTTTTCCTGGCCAGAAAGAAAACGTTAAGTTTCTACTGGAATAGCACTTACAGTCCTTAGCATGAAACTTCACAGTTAAGAATCTGTGCTGCTCCTTGCCACATATTTAAGCTAAAGTTTTTACAAGTGTTAAAAATTTTGAGTAGATTAAAGGGGAACATGAGAAAACACATTAATAATAATAAAATATAATCTTCACATTTGTTAGAAACCGACCCCCATTTTCCAGCAAAGACACAGAACATTCATTTCTATGGGTGAAGTTTCACACAAGATTGAAGTTTACAAGCCAACTATAACCTGGACTGTTCTTTTAACCACTACATATCATTTTCTCAATCAAACCCACTTTCCAATAAGGGAAAAGGTATAATTCACATCAGATAATTCCTAAAGAGATAAGGTAAATTATAAATTAATAAAAGTATAACTGTT
Source organism: Tolypeutes matacus (assembly GCA_026826555.1). Taxonomy (NCBI): domain Eukaryota; kingdom Metazoa; phylum Chordata; class Mammalia; order Cingulata; family Chlamyphoridae; genus Tolypeutes; species Tolypeutes matacus. The sequence continues at coordinate 797,250 of JAKSZT010000527.1, forward strand.
ATAAATACCATGCCTTCAAAACATCTAGAAAAAGACTCTGGCAAAGAATCTCAACCCCCAGCCTGAACTCTGCCTCCACAACGCCCACGGATAGTTCTAGACTTCACGTCTGCACAGCCTCTGGGCCGAAAGCCTTTCTAGTCTCTGACTCCCTGATACAGCGGCTTCCAGACTGCTGCTTTTATGGCTCAGAAACAAGACCTTCAAGATCTGAGGTCAGAACTCTTTGTTTAAAACCACAGAATTCACTTATTTAATCAACTGAATATAAATCAGGACTTCCCTCATCAAAAAATTAGCCATTCACTGACATTAGGGTAGCTAAAAATTCCATCAATAAATGTTAAAAGTCCCTTAGGAAAGACAAAAGACACGCCCCACCCCACCCTCAGTTTCTTCTCTCAGGCCTCTCCCTGCTTTCCACTCCACAACAAATGCCTAGCCACCCAAAGAGAAGTATTTTAATCAAGCTAACCTAATAATCTAGAAGCATAAGCTTGCTTCAACAGATGATTTAGATGGGTGCGAGAATCACAGACACTGGTAGCTACTCCTTACAAATGAGATAAACACTGATTTAAAAATACAACTTAAGAGTCCCAAGTTCTTTAAAAAAAAAAAAAGCAACAACTCTTAACAAAACTTTAAAATATTTAAAAAAAATTGTAGGGGCAGGCTTCTGCTCCTTCCCGCTGGCACTCCACCACACCATTATTAAATGTACAAAATAAAGTAAAAAAAAAAAAGACTTACAAAGACAAAATAGTAAAATGGCAGAAGATAGTACTGCATTATCAGTACTTACTTTAAATGTAAATGGACTAAACTTTAGAGTCAAAAGGCAGAGATTGGCAGAATGGATTAAAAAGCATGACCCAACTATATGCTGTTTACAAGAGACTCACCTTAAATTCAAAGACATAAGTCAGTTGCAAATGAAAGGTCAGAAAAAATATGCAAGTAGTAACCATAAGAGAGCTAAGGTAGCTATAGTAATTTCACATAGAATAAACTTTAAGTAAAAAACTGTTACAAGGGGAGCAGATATGACTTAAGCAATTGGACACCTGCCTCCCACATGGGAGGCCCCAGGTTTGGTTCCTGGTACCTCCTAAAGAAGATAAGCAGACAATAAGCAGACAGACAAGGGAGTCATCTTGGTGGGAAGGGAATAAAAATTTAGGAAAAAAAAACTGTTACAAGGGACAAAGAAGGTCATTATATATTGATAAAGGGGTCAACAAGAAGATATAATTATAAGTATATATGTACCTAACAGTACAGTCCCAAAATATATGAAGCAAATATTGACAGATTTGAAGGAAGATATAGATGGGTCTAACTAAATAATAGGAGATTTCGATACACCACTTTCAATAATGGATTGACCATCTAGACAGAAGATCAATAAGAAAATAGAAGATTTGAATGATATTGTAAACCTGCTAAACCTAACAGACATATATAGAACACTTCACCCAACAGCAGCAGAATACACATTCTTTACACATTCTTCTTTAGTGCCCATGGATCATTCTCCAGGATAGACCATATGTTAGGTTTCAAATCAAGTCTCAATAAATTAAAAAGTATTGAAATCATGCAATGTATCTACTCCAACCACAATGGAATGTAGCTAAAAATCAATAGCAGAGGGAGAAATGGAAAATTCACAAATATATGGAAATTAAACAACATACTCTTAAACAACCAATGGGTTAAAGAGGAAATCACAAGGGAAAATAGGAAATATCTTGAGGTGAATGAAAATGGAAACATAACATACCAAAACTTATGAGATGCAGTGATGGCAGTGCTGAGAGGGAAATTAATAGCTCTAAATGTTTACACTGAAAGAAGAAGAAAGATCTCAAATCTGAGACCTAACCTCAAAACTGGAGAATCTAAAAAAAGACAAATAAACTAAACCCAAAGCAAGCAGAAAGTAGGAAATACAAAGATTAGAGAAGAGATAAATGAAATAGAGAATAAAGATTGTGTTACTATGAACTAAATATATTGTGTAACATATTGTATGATTCAAAAAATAGGGAAATGGACGTGGCTCAAGAGGTTCGGCGTCCGTCTACCATATGGAGAGACCAGGGTTCGATCCCCGGTACCTCCCGGTAAAAAAAAAAAAAAAAATTATATGTACTCAGTACAAAAAAACAACAAAAACTAAAAAAAAACAACTAAAATGTCAAAATTTCCCCTAAATTAAATAGGTCCCTGAAAGATAATCCTACAATACCAACTAGGGGATCCTGCATGACCCCACCTGGTGCCATTGAAGCAGGCTAGGGAATCAATAGACGGATCTGGAACCTGGCAAAAAAATCAACGCCATTAAACACGAGTTCTTCGGTATCCCCAAGATGGCTGCTGGAAGACCCTCATGAGAACTCTCATTTGGAAAGAGATTTCCTCTGGAAGCCAGGAGAAACCCTAGATATTCTCCAGGGACCTTATCATAGGGCCCTCCCGGCGGTTGAGGGGCGGGGTAACCAATCAAAACAGCAAACAGCTGGGGCTCCACCCATGCAAAAGGGCAGAATAATTAATGGTTTAAAAGGCAAGCAGATGTTTTCAATTATTAAATGTACAAAATAAAGGTAAAAAAAAAAACAAAACTGAATGGACACTGCAAATTAACTAGAAATGACTTTTAAAAAGATCTTTTGATTATGTTATCTTACAGTTAAACTTATTTTTTAAGAGAATGAAAACTATAAGTAAAAAAAAAAAAAAAAAAAAAGGCAAGCAGGAGAGCGAACCCACCCTGTCCCTGTGCCTGCTTTTGCTTTCGGGGCCCTGTTCCTGCCTTCTGCGCCCTGTTCTCGTGGTTTCCCCAAGATGAGCACCCAAGTGAAACCTGGGCATTCGTAATCTGTAATGGGGAACTGTAGTCTGAAAAGCAGCCGTCTTTGTCACTCTTCAGCTCCTTCCTCTCTGCCTGGGACCCGTGATCTGTTATTGTCTCCCATTTCTCTTCCCTCCCTACCTTAATAAATCACTGGCCTAATTAACTCGGCTTGCTCTTGAAATTTGGTTTTTGTAGCTTAGCCAAGATCCTAGAGAAAATCTGGCTATACCAGCATGTTATAAACATTCACATGCAAGAAGCCAGTTGAAAAATGAGGACATCAAACCCATGTGCTAACAGACACTACTGCTTAAGGCCTAAGAGGAAAACAGTAAGTAGGTTTTTAAAAATGCATCAAGTAAAGAATAAGATCGGTATATAAACTACTGTTCATGTATGTGCAGGTATGTATGATAAACGTCAATAAAATTTTATTTTAAAAATTTAAAGATGAATGGGAGCAGGTGTAGCTCAGTGGTCGAGCGCCTGCTTCCCATGTACAAGGTCCCGGGTTCAATCCCTGGTACCTCCTAAAAATAAAAATAAAAATTTAAATTAGAAAAAGGGCATGAGGGAACTTTCTGGTGTCTCCATTGCGACAGTATGGGGGTTACGTGAATGCTCACATCTGCCAAAGCTCACTGACCTCTACACTTCAAACGTGTGAATTTTACTGCATGTCAATTATGGCTCAACGAAGATGACACTATTGAAAAAAAGACAAGTGAATAAAAAATAACCAAATGAACACCTGACTCCCTGAGGCCCGAAGGTGCTGCTGCAGAGCAAGCGTGCTTGCCACGCCCACGCACACCCACTGCCGGCCACGGCACTCCTCAGGCCCAGGGAGCTGGGGACAGAGCCACAGGACACGGCGTCCTAAGACTGCCATGCTCTGCGCCGCAGAGGGCAGCGGCCGTGCGGCTGGCCACCCCAAAGCTCTGTCCATGGCCTGCAGCCTCAGGTCGGCACGGCCTTCCAGAGCCACTGCCACCCACCTGCCCACAACCTGAGTCTCCTGGTTCAAGTGTGAGGGGGGGGTTGCAGAGAGGTGAGAAAGAAGGGGAGAAAGCAGGGAGACAAGTAGGCCAGCATGGCCAGCCAGGGGTGGGAGGCCAGGGGTGGGAGGCCGGGGGACAGGCCAGGAGTGGGAGGCCAGGGGTGGCAAGCCTGGGGGTGGGAGGCCTGGGGGTGGGAGTCTAGGGGTGGGAGGCCTGGGGGTGGGAGTCTAGGGGTGGCAGGCCAGGAGTGGGAGTCTAGGGGTGGCAGGCCAGGGGTCAGAGGCCAGGGGTGGCAGGCCTGCCCTGCATCACACAGGTATGGTCCCTGGAAGGAAGCTGGAGAAGGGCCAGTGCAGACCTGCTCTTCTGGGCATGGGGGAGGTGCTTCCCAGGGAGGGAGGCTCTGCCCTCCCAGGCAGGCTCCAGCGGCCCACCAGATCAGCCATCACACCAGATCCTGGTGCAGCACTGCGATAGAGGCTGCACTCCTGCCCGTCATCTGGTGGCAGCAGCTGTGGTGGGAGACTGCAAAAAATGTCCACAAGTCCTCCCTCACTCTCCCACCAAAAGGCAAGTCTGTTTCTCCAGCCACCGAACCTGGACTGGCATCACGGCTTGCTCTGACCCATAAGATGCGCTGCAAGTGACACTAAATTCCAAGCCTGGACCTCAAGAGTCCTTGCAGCTTCCATCCCTGCGCTGAGAACATTCTGCCACCATGTGAACAGGGTCAGGCTAGCCCTGCAGAGAGAGGTTCCAGCTGAGGCCCCACACACGGGAGTAAGGTCACCCTAGGTCATCTGGCCTCTCTGAGCATGCATGGACCACAAGCATCTCTAAGCCAACATGGAGAAGTGTGGGAAATTATTAAATGTTTGCTGTTTTGAGCTATTAAGTTTTGAGTGGTTTGTTACTCAGCACAAGCTAACTGATACAGTTGTGGAGGTTAGTATATTTGGAAATGGAATACAACTAACTTACAAAACATATATTGAATTTTTTTTTCTTTCTCTAGGACCCCATTTATTTTCTTATTTATTTATTTTAAAGAAACATTAGATTACATAAATGTTACATAAGAAATAAAGGGGATTCCCATATGCCTCACCTCCTCCCCCTCCCAGACTCTCCGACATTAACAGCATCCTTCATTGGTGTGGTACATTTGTTACAATTGATGAACACATATTGAAGCATTGCCACTAACCATGGATTATAGTTTACATTATAGTTTATACTTTGTCTCGTGCAATTTTGTAAGTTATGATAAAATATATCATACAGTGAATTTTAACTCCCCCTAAAAGGTAAGCATCAGTTAGTAACTTAAAAAGTACCTTATCCAACTCATGGACATGCAAGGGCAGTTTCTGGTTGCAAATGATATTCTTTAATTTCTGGTAACTCTGTCAGAAATATCAAAATACCTAACATGATGGTTACATTTCATTAATACAAATAGTAGGTTTAACTTATTAAAACTATGACAAATCTAAATTCTAAGCGTAAAATGATCCAGGTACATCATCAACATGGTGACATAAGGCATCCCCTGGAAAAGTTTCCCCTCAAAATCAACTAATAAAAGGGCAGATCCCACTTGCTGAACTCTGGAGATGATAGAGACTGGAGAAAGACTCCATAAATGCTGAACTGAAGAAAGAGAGGAATAATGTCTATAGCCACTGGGCAGTTTGATGTAATTATGAATTCCAAAAATAGATATTGGATCATACTTGTAATCTGGTCTGCTAATCTGGACATGATTAAGTTATGATTAGGGCATTAACTGGGCCACGTCAGTAGGGTGTTGAGCCCCACCCCTTGGTGGGTGGGGGAATCGAAGATAAAAGACACGGCAAAGGACAGTGTTGGAGCGGTTTTGATGTTGGAGTTGTTTTGATGTTGGAGTTCTGGTGAGGAAGGAGAGAAGGCCCCGGAATAGAGATGAGCCATTCGTCTGAGAGTTCACAGCTGGTCTTGTGGAAGAGATAGAGGAGCTGAGCCCAGAGAGAAATGCAGCCCCGGAAAGAGAGGAACCCAAGAAGCCTGAACCCTGGCAAACGTCGGCAGCTGTCTTGCTCCAACACGTGGCAATGGACTTTGGTGAGGGAAGAAACTTACACTTTATGGCTTGGTATCTGTGGACACCTACCCCAAATAAATACCCTTTATAAAGACCAACCCATTTCTCGTATTTTGCATCAGCACCCCTTTGGCTGATTAATACAATGTCCAAGATCAGGGAGGCGATTTTCTTCCTGGAGCCACCAGTCCAGACACCTCCCCGCCCTCGGTCCCACACAGCTTGGGAGTTGTGGAGGCAGCACAGCCCAGGTCCCTCCTACCACAGATGCAAACACAGAGCCACCCACAGCAGCAAGTGAGAACCCCACGAATGTCCAGGCACCCAAGTCCGCAGAGACCCAGGGCAGACACAAGCAGCCAAGGAGTGATGCATACAAAAGTGTTCCTGGGGGAAAAAAGAGAGAGCGAGGGAGACCGCAGCAGAGCTGTAGGCAAGAGCTGTGCACCCTCAGTCCAGTACCTGTTGGCTGCACTACGAAAACACAAAACAGGCCTTCTTGGGTTGATCCACCTTCTGGACTGACCCCACCTGGGTTCCCAGGGAAGGATACCTAACGGGAAAGAAACTGGAGGTGGAAAAGCCTCATGGAAAAAAATAAGGGGCGTGGGAACTGAGCTGCTATAAGACAAGATGGATTCAGAACTGAAAAATGAAAGGAAAAGCCGGCACTGAGTGAGGGAGACGATTTAAACAGATTGTAGGAGCTGGGGAGAAAATTCTGCACAAAAATAAACAGACCAGATCAAGAGTTCCAGAGAAGGAACAGACAAAAGGAAGCTTTCTCCTAGAGGTAAAACCACCACACAAAAATCACAGTCTTGAAGATTGTACCACAAATACAGGGCAATAAACAGATGAAGAGCAGCGCATCTGAACAGTTAAACATGGGCTACAAGCTTCAAAGAAGAGCCTTAACACAAAGCCAACCAACAATAAACCCCTGCACAAGAAAGAGAAACTGACCCTCACAGTTAGTACATCAAAATAATCAGGTGCCCAGACATCAGCAAAAAATTTCAAGCCATACTAAGAAACAGGAACATATGGCTCAGCCAAAGGTACTTAATAAAACTTCGCAGGAGACACAGAATTGATAATCAAATAAGTTCAAACATCTAAATTAATTCAAGGATATTAAGGAAAATATGGAAAAAGAGCTAAAGAAGACAATGTATGAGCATAGAGAAGAATCTGAAAGTTTAAAAAGAAACAACAGAAATTATGGAGATAAAAAGTATAATAATGGATATTAAAATATATTGGAGGTATACAACAGATTTGAAGAGGCAATAGAAAGAATGAGTGAACTAGAAGACAGAATATTCAAAATCATAGAATCAGAAGAAGAGATAAAGCAAATAATAGAAAAAATTGAGTAGTGTCTCAGGGATGTGTGTGACAACATGAAGCATACAAATGTGTGTCATGGATGTCCCAAAAGGAGAAAGAAGGGAAAAGGGTGTAGCAATTTAATATTATTTATGAATTCTAAAAAAGATATATCGACTATATGTGTAAACTGGTCTGTTCCTCTGGGCTTGATACCCTTTGATTGTATTAATTCAAGATTAGGGCTTTGATTTGCCCACATCAGCAGGGCGACTCAGGGTTGAGTCCCCGCCCCCTCGGTGGGCTATATAAACAGACACTCACACAGAAGAGACACGGGGATAGAGACAGCTCCACAGACACAGCAGAGGAGAGAACTTGATCCTGGGGCCCCAGAGAGAGCTGAGCCGTTCGCCTGATAGTTTGCAGCTGAAGAGACCAGAGCCCTGAGCAGCTGAGAAGGCCTGGAAAGAAACGCGCCCTCCAGCCGACGGCTGAGATAGGAAGAAGCTGGGCCCGTGGAGCCTTGAAAGAGAGAGGAAGGCGGAATCCTCGCAGACATCGCCCACCATCTTGCTTCAACATGTGGCAAGAGACTGGTGAGAAAGTAACCTTGAGCGGGACTCTTCAGGCCTGGTGACTGTGAGCTTTTACCCCAGATAAAGACCCTTCATAAAAGCCAACAGAGTTCTGGCACTTTGCATCAGCGCCCCTTTGGGCTGACTAATACAAAGGGGCAGAAAGAATATCTGAGGAAATAATGGCTGAAAATATGCCAACTCTTATGAAAGACATGTCCAAGAAGCACAACATACGCCAAACAGAATGAACCCGAACAGACCTACTTTGAGACGCATACTAATCAGAATGTTAAATGCCAGAGATAAAGAGAGAATTCTGAAAGCAGCAAGAGAAAAGCAATTTGTCACTTACAAGGGCTCCTCAATAAAACTAAGTGACAATTTCTCATCAGAAACCACGGAGGTGAGAAGGCAGAGGTATGATATATTTAAGGTTCTGAAAGAGAAAAACTGCCAGCCAAAAATTCTTTATCCAGCAAAACTGACCTTCAAAAATGAGGGAGAGTTTAAAAGATTCAGAGATAAACAGAAACTGTAAAAGTTCATCAAGAAAAGATCCACCCCACAAGAATTACTAAAGGGAATCTAGACATTGAAAGGAAAACACAGGCAAAAATCACTTGTAGTGTGAAGAAATGAAGATCTTCAGTAAAGGTAACTAAAAGGATAAATGCAAAACCCAACAGTACTCTATCCTCAATATACAACTCTACTCATTAATTCCTATGAGTCAGAATACAATTGAACAAGAAAAAGGCATATTACCTGATAATGGACATGCAAAATATAAAAAGGTAATGTGGGATTACATAAAACACAACATAAAGAGGTGGAACAGAGAGATATGGGAGCAAAGAGCCTGTATGCTATTGAAGCTAAATTGCTATCTTTACAAATTAGTAGCTTATATATGTAGATTGTGTAATACAAACCCGAGGGGAACCTCAAAGGAAGTATTTTAAAAATATACAGAAACATGGGAAGCGGCTGTGGCTCAATCAGTAGGGCTCCCGTTTACCATATGGGAGGCCCCGGGTTCGGTTCCCGGGGCCTCCTGGTGAAGGCAGGCCCGCCCGCACGGCGTGGTTAGCTGACCCAGCGAGCACAAGCAGCAAGGGGGGGATAAATGAATAAATAAATAAAATCTAAAAAAAAAAAAAAAATATATATATATATATACAGAAACAGTAATGAGAAAGGGATCAGTCAGATAAACCACAAAAGATCAACTATACAGATAAAAAGGTTACAATAAAGGAAAAGAGACCAAAAAAAGATATGACATAAAAAAAGTAAGTACTGCCTTTATAGTAATAATACTGAAAGTTAATGGATTAAACTCTCCAATGAAAAGACGCAGATTGGCAGAGTAGATTTAAAAAAGCACGCTGCAACTGTATGTTATTTACAAGAGACTAAGTAGACCAACAGACACAAACAGATTGAAAGTGAAAGGACGAAAGAATATATTCCATGTAAACAGTAACCAAAAAAGAGCTGGGGTAGCTATACTAACATCAGACAAGATGGACTTTTGTTACAAGAGACAAAGAAGGATACTATATATTAATAAAATGGTCAATCCACCAAGAAGAAGTAACAATCATGAGCACTTATGAACCTAAACCACAGTGCCACAAAATACACAAGGCACACACTGGCAAAACTGAAGGGAAAAATAGATACCTTTACAATTATAGTTGGAGACTTCAATACACCACTCTCATCAATAGATCGAACTACTAGGCAAAAGATCAGTAAGGAAACAGATAACTTGAATAATATGATAAATGAACTAGACCTAACAGACACAACACTGCACCCCCAAACACCAGGATATACATTCTTTTTAAGAACACAAGGATCATTCTCCAGGATAGACCACATGTAGGTCACAAAACAAACCTCAAATTTAAAAAGACTGAAATTATACAAAGCATCTTCTCTGACCATAATGGAATGAAGCTAGAAATCAGTAACAGGCAGAGAACTGGAAAATCTACCATGCTTTCAAGGTATCTTGAAAAACAAAGAAATTGGAGACTCACACTTCCTGACTTGAAAGTGTAACCCAAAGCTACAGTGGTCAAAACAGCTTGATACTGGGACAGGGACAGATATATAGACCGATGGAATCAAACTGAGAGCTCAGAAATCAGCCCTCACATTTAGGTCAAGGGATTTCTGACAAAGCTGCCAAGTAGACACAATTGGAAAAACAACAGCCTCTTCAACAACGGTGCTGGAGGAACTGGATATCGAGATAAAAAAAAAAAAAAAGAAGAAAGAGCCCTATTGCACACCATATAAAAAATTTAACTCAAAATAGAACAGTAACCTTAATTTAAAAGCCAGGACTATAAAACTCCTAGTTGAAAATGTAGGGAAGCATTTCAAGATCTTGTGGTAGGCAGTGGTTTCTTACACTTTACACTCAAAGCACAAGCAATGAAAGAATAAATAAATAAATGGAATATCATCAAAATTAAAAATTTTGTGCAAAGGATTTTGTCACGAAAGTGAAGAGACAACCTACTCAATGGGAGAAAATATTTGGAAACTATGTATCCCATAAGGGTTTAATATCCAGAATATATATAAAGAAATCCTACAACTCAACAATAAAAAGAAACAACCCAATTAAAAAATGGGCAAAAGAGTTGAACAGACATTTCTCCTAAGAGGATATAAAAATGACTAAAAAACACATGAAAAGATGCTCACAGCTCACATCATTAGACATCAGGGAAATGTAAATCAAAACCACAATGAGATACCATTTCACACTGATTAGAATAGCTGCTATCAAAAAAAAAAAAAAAAAAAAAAGGGAGAATATAAGGGTTGGAGAGGATTCAGAGAAATAGAAACATTCATTCATGGTTGGTGGGAATGCAGAATAGTGCAGCCCCTGTGGAAGACAGCTTGGCAGTTCCTCAGAAAGATAAGAAGAGAATTACCATATGACCCAGCAATCCCACTACTATGTACATACCCAAAAGAATTGAAAGCAGGGGCTTGAACAGTTATTTGCACACCGATGTTTATAGCAGCATTATTCATAATTGGAAGCAATCCTAGTGTCCATCAACCAATTAATGGATAATCAAAATGTGATATATAGGGAAGGAGATGTAGCTCAAGTGATTGAACTCCCGCCTACCACATGGGAGGTCCTGGGTTTGGTTCCTAGTGCCTCCTAGAGAAGACGAGCAAGACAGCAAGCTGACACGATGAGCTGGCACAGTGAGCTGATGCAACAAGAGATACAGGGAGGAAAATAATGAGAGACACAACAAAGCAGGGAGCAGAGGTGGCTCAAGTGATTGGCCCTCCCACATGGGTTCAGCTCCTGGTACCTCCAAAAAAATTAAAAAAGAAGATCAGCACACAACAAACAGACACAGCAAATGCAAACAACGAGGGGGTGGGGAGAAATAAATAAAATAAGTCTTTGAGAAAAAAAAGTGATATATCCGTATGATGGAATACTATGCAGCTGTAAGAAGGAAAGAAGTCCTGATACATGAGACAACATGGATGAACCTTGAGTGGAATATGCCAGGCACAAAAGGACAGCTGCAGCACGATCTCACTGATATGAACTAATTATAACCAGCAAACGCACAGAAACAGAACTAGAATATGGGCTAGCAGGGATAGATTAGCATAGCAAATGGGGAGCTCATGCGTGCATTGTACAGAATTTCTATTCAGGTTGATTGCAAAGCTTTGGAAATGAATGTGATGATGGTAAGACAACACTGTGAGTGTAATGAACGGCACTGAATTATATATGTGAACACAGTTAAAAGTGGAACTTTTAGGGCATATATATGTTACGTAGAATGAAAATTAAAAGATAAAACAAACAAAAATGACCCAGATACTCAGTAAAAGGGAATTACCCGGAAAGGGATTACTTATTTATGATTGAAACAATAAACCTGTGCTTTTTTCTTTTTTATTCTAGTTTTAGTTGATAAAGACCCTTAAGCAGCACAAAAAGAAATACTCTAAAAGCAAACTCTAAATACAGACCACAGCAAATGCATTTATCACAGGATGTTACTTGATGGATATTCTTCCAAACATTTGCCAGGAAGGGATTTAGGAGCTCAACTATATCCTAGACCTTTAACCTATTTCCTACCAGTGAGTCATCAGAGAGTTGCTGAGGGGAAAACGCTGAGAAAGCTGGCCACTGTCAGGGCCCCAAGGCTGCCTTGTCCAGACAACGTTCTCTGCGAATGGCACCTGAGTCCCACCTGGAGTGAGGTCTGAGCCAGCACCCCAGCTGCCCTGAGTGCCGACACGAGGCACCCAGGCGCCCGTGCACCAAGCACCACATGGGTATGCACGTACGTGCCCTTGGCCTCCGGGGCCCTCACACGAGGCCTTCGGCACTGAACGGGGAAGGGAGGTGCCCTCCGGTCTCACTACGGCGCTGCCCAGGGCCGAGTAAGGTTCCCACCTTCTGTGCACCCTCCTGACTTCTCGACAGAAACCTCCAAGCACAAACAAGCCTCCTGCTAAAGTGAAGTCCATTCTCTTGTCCTGACTTTCATGACATTAAGAGCAGGAAAAACATTTTAAATGCTACTTTAAACCGATATGAAAATGGAAGAAAAAGAGAACACATTACATATCGAAACAAGTAATTTTAAAAACGAGTATTTCTTCTAATGCCTTTTAGAAAAGCAGAAAATAAGTGTTTTCCAATGTACACATGGGTCTAAAAAAGAAAACAATGTTACTTAAATGTCAACTTTTTTTTTTTTTTGGCCAACATCATCAGTACAATCTATTATTAAGGAATTTGGAAAATAATAATTGTGTTATCGCTGCCCTTGAAAAACAAACGACACGCTGATGCTCCACAATGCTCCTCCGCGCCAGGCTCTGCCTTGGCGGCGGGCTCCCCGGGCTGCAGGCCAGCAGGGAGGCAGGGCCCAGGCAGGGCCGCGCCCCGGGCGCCCGCAGCGCTGCTTTGCACCAGCCTCTCAGGAGACAAGGACGGCGGGGAGACTGAGGTTACAGCCGCGCAAAAAATAGCTAAGGGAAAGGCAGGAGCCACACCACCTTCCAAACTGCAACAGGAAACTGGCCGCACTGTTTCCAGGGCTCAAGGTGGGCTGCAGAACCCACACTCAGTCACCGGACAAACGTGCAAAGTCTCACCAGCAAAAAGGAACTTGGCACCTACAGGGAGATCTGCCCCCCAGTACATTCGAAGTCCCTGGACGCGTCTGCATTTGACATTTGTTAGTCCCAGAACAAATGCACGACAACCACAGAAATACAGCACACGTGGAGACTTACGCTGGGAACACGGTGACCGCCCGTGCGTGCTGCCTTCTTACCTCAACGTGGAAGAGCTCCACGGTGCCGTCCAGCAGCTGCACCCTGAGGGGAAGGCGCTTCTCCCGCACTCCGGCCGGCCCAGCCGGGGCCGAGGGGCCGCGCTCCTGCCCGCCGCCGGCAGTCCGGGCCCCCGCACGAGTCCCGGGCGCCTGCAGGACCCTGTATGTTCCTTCCATCTCCCCCATCTTCCACCAGCTCACAGCAAAGAGAGCACTAGGACGAAAAAAAGACACCCAGTAATTATTACCTGCTATTCAGATACTAAAACAAGGTGAGAAATAAGGAGCAGGTACAGGGGAACTCTGTAGTCTTCTGCCACTCCTTGTGAGTCTCAGATTATGTCAAAATAAAAAGTGAAAAGGATGACCTCCTCCTTGCACGGGCATCCGTGGAGGGCAGAGCCAGCTGCAGCAGCATTCACCGGCGCCTCTGAGCCACGGACATGCCTCAGCACCTTAATCCCCTAATCCTCACCTGACAGCAAACGGATTACTGTGCTGTGTTCTTGTTGCTTGTTTTGTTTTTTTTTTAATTAGAGAAGTTGTAGGTTTATAGAAAAATCATGCAGAAAATAAGAGTGACTATATACACCCTCCCCCGTCCCACGCAATGCTCCTGTTACTAACACTTTACTTCAGTGTGGCCCCTTTGTTACAACTGACCTAACGATATCATAATACGATTAACTGTAACTCTTGTGGGGCGCAGGGAAGGGTCAGGCTCGTGGTCCCTCGGGGGCTCCTGGGCAGTAGCACGCTCCCTCTCTCAATGTGGACAGCACTCACTTTGTAATTCATTAAACCATATATTCTATTTGTGAGTATGATCTGTGCCTCTTCTACAATAGAAACACACCTACAGCAGCACACTTTTAATTTAGCGGTGCTTCATCTAACCAACATGAGGGTGGAGATGAGAATGGAAACATCTCAGACAAATGAAAAACACTTTCCTTGGCTCAAGGAATACCAGAATTCTCTCCTGAAATATGTGGCTCCTGAGCGAAGGCCTTTACAGCAAACACACACCCTGTTATTTTCATCTAGAAAGTAAGACAGGGCCATGACTTAAGCTGAGGCACAGGGCCACAAGCAAACATGCTCGCTCTTGAGGTTCATCTGAAGACGACACGCTCATGAAGAGAAAGGACCCGGCGAGGTCCCTGCTGCTGATATTCCAGAAGCAAACCTGTTTTCTGTTACCGGGCAATAACATGGCACCGACTACCCACTTAATCGCTCAGTTTTAAGATTAAGAAAGCTTAGAGAGTAAGGAACTTGCTAGGAAGCTGATGTCAGCCCAGAGGCTACACCTGCCGGCCGACTCAGAAGCACCCGTCTTTCCAGCAGACACTCGGGCTGAGTACAGCAGGCACTTGCACAGCCCAGATGCTTCTTCCAGTCTGACCACTGGAAAAAATGCAAGGGAAAAGGATGCACTGAATCTGCAGTATGTAAATCATGACCTAACAGAAACTTTGTTTTGCTTTCTGCACTGATAAATACTTTAAAATGTCAAGGACATGAAAACCGAAGAGAGTTGGCAAAGGCTGTTACCAACCCTTAATCCATCCAACGTTCTGCAAGTCTGGGTGCCCTTATGTCAAATGTTAGTCCCCGCTTGCCCCTCTGCTCCTGCCAGACAACCTTCCTCGACACCCAGAGGACTCAGCACACTTGAACAACCAGCGACCTAATGAGGGACTCCCACTTTATCTTCCCATTTTCTTTCCATTTGAGTAAAGTGCTTTGTATTCCTTATTCCTAGACACATTTCTGGAGGCTGGAAACAATTCCTACTACTGACATTTAGTGCTACCAACTATAAACAGTCTCATTTATTAATAATGTAAAAAATGCCCCATGACATAGCATTTCCATTTTACAGTTGAGAAAAATTTGGCTCAAAAATTTGCCAAGGAACACACCATCGGAAGCAGTGGGGCCACTGGGCAGTCAGCTGAGCTCGGGGGCCAAAAGCATACACACATTCCATGTTAAAGGAAACTGGCTAAACTGTCCGACTATAAAAACCTACCTTCCTTGAAATATTGTGGTTGCCTCTTTTAGGAGGATCAAAAAACAAACTTCTGCACTAACCAAGCAAACAAAGCTGGGAAAAAAACTCTTGTCCTTTTCACCACACTCAGCTAATATGCCTCAAATTTGCAGGGGTGCTGGCAAGGAGCTTTCAGCCCAGATGGCATTCTCAATTCTTGAAAGAAAGTTCCCTTTTCATTCCCTGTCTAGGCAGGATAGATATTTTTTAAGAATAAGCAACTAAGTGATTCAAACAAGAGTAAGGAAAACAGGACTTCCGGGAAGTAGGCAGACTACTAAAACAAGGGAATCTCTTCTCCAGAAAAATAGCTAGAGGACAGGCTGAAACAGCCCCGAAAAAGATCTTCTAGGGTTTAGGACAGCAGGTGAATGCTGCACACCACCCAGAGGAGAGAGGGACAAAAGAGGGAAATCGCGACGACAGAACCGTGAGTTGGAACCAGCAGTGGCTGCTGCTGCCGGCACCCTCCCCCACACTAAAGACTTCAGAATTCTCGGACCCCTGGGCCTGTGATTACAGACAAAGGGGGCTCCAGGGATCTACAACCCCAGGAAAGGGGAGAGAGAGTGACAGAGTCTAAGGCTGACTCAGCTTCTAACCCACAAATTTGGGCTGTGGAGCCCCACGGGTCCTTCCAGGCCAGGTGGGACCACACAGCGGATTGCCCTGGGAGCCTGGAAAGGACTGGAGAAATCCAACCCTGGCAACCTCCCTCTCTTCTAGCCTGGACTAATTGTTGAGGGACTAACAGGAGAGGGGAGAGAGAGCCTGGGGCTGACCCTGCTTTTGACTCCCAGGTTTGGTCTGCCCTGTCCCGAGAGCCCTTCCAGGCTGGGTGGGGCTGCACCATTGTTTGCTTTGGAGCCTGCAAGGGGCTAAAGATATACAAACCTCCCAATCTCCTCCTCTACTAACAGGGACTGATTGTTGAGGATTCAGGAGGGAGTGGAAATATTTCCTAGCTGGGAAAAGGGGGGCACTACGAGACAAGTCTGGAGAACTGTCTCAGAAAGTTTGAATCACAGGGCTCCTAGCCCCCAGACAGGAAGCTCTATCACATTGATCTGGTCTGTGTCACAACAAATACACTCCGACCAGGCATTGAATTGAGAGCTGCCAAAGACGACCATCTCCTGGAAGACCAAGGAAGTGCACATAAGAAAATTAAAAATAAATAGGAGAGGCTTTTCCTGGCCTCTATAGCCTCCCTGCCCAAGGCCCTAAGAAACAACTCTACAACCAATCACTGGGTCCAGGGCCCAGTTCTGAGCAACCAGCAGAACAATCCTAACAATCCAGGTCAAGCCAAAAATCAAAGATCTGTGGTAACTCGCAGCCTCCTGCCACTAAATTCCTATAAAAGAGAAAGAGATTGAGCATCTGAGTAAACTACATCCTAACCAGATGCCTAAACACCAGCAAAAAATTACAAGCCATTCTAAGAAAATAGAAGACATGGCCCAAGAAAAGAAATACATCAAGGTCCAAGAAAAGATGCAGAATTTGAGAAAAACTAATCAGCGAGATGAGCACAAATTTCCAAAATCAAATTAATGAGATGAAAGACAATATAGTTAAAGAGATAAATGACATCAAGAAGACACTGAGCGAATGCAAAGAATTTGAAATCCTGAACAGAAAAGTAACGGAGTTCATGGGAATGAAAGACACAATAGGTGAGATCAAAAACACATTTCAGGCATACAACAGCAGACTCAAAACGACAGAAGAAAGAATAAGTGATACCGAAGATAGAGCAGCTAAAATTGAAGAGAGAAAAGAAAAGAGACAGAAAAGAATGGAAAAAAATGAGCCGGGGCTCAGAGAGTTAATTGACAACACAAAACACAACAACATACATGTCATGGGAGTTCCAGGAGGAGAAGAGAAGGGAAAAGGGGCAGAAAGAGTATTTGAGGAAATTATAGCTGAAAATTCCCCAACTCTCACGAAAGAAATGAACTTACATGTCCAAGAAGCACACTGTACCCCAATAAGAATAAATCCAGATAGACCTACGCCAAGACACATACTATTCAGAATGTCAAATGTCAAAGATGAAGAGAAAATCCTCAGAGCAGCAAGAGAGAAGCAAACGATCACATACAAGGGACATCCAGTAAGACAGTGCAGATTTCTCTTCAGAAACCATGGAGACGAGAAGACAGTGGTATGATACAATTAGGAAACTGAAAGAGAAAAACTGCCAGCCGAGAATTCTTTATCCAGCAAAACTGTCCTTCAAATATGAAGGTGAGTATAAAGTATTCACAAACAAACAGAAACTAAGAGAGTTTGCAAAAAAGAATCCACCTTTTGCAGGAAATATTAAAGGAAGCCTTAGAACCTGAAAGAAAAAGACAGGAGAGAGAGGCTTGAAGGAGAGTATAGAAGAAAGAAAAGCAGAAAGGATAACCAAAAGAGTAAAAAGAGAGACAAAAATAAGATGACATATGAAAACCAAAGAATAAAATGGAGGAAGTAAATACTACATTTACAGTAATATCATTGAATGTGAATGGATTAAATTCCCCAATCAAAAGATACAGGCTGACAGAATGGATTAAAAAACATGAGCCATCCATATGCTGCTTACAAGAAACTCACCTCAGACCCAGGGATACAAACTGGCTGAAAGTAAAAGGTTGGAAAAAGATACTCCACACGAATAGTAGACAGAAAAGAGCAAGGGTAGCTATAGTAATATCAGACAAAGCAGACTTTAAATGCAAAAAAGTGATAACAGATACAGAAGACCATTATATATTAATAAAAGGGACGATCCTCCAGGAAGATATAACAGTCATAAATATCTACGCACCTAACCAGGGTGCCCCAAAATATATGAGACAAACTCTGGCAAAACTGAAGGGAGAAATAGACATTTCTACAATAATCGTCGGAGACTTCAACACCCCTCTCACATCATTAGATAGAACAACTAGACAGAATCAGCAAGGAAACAGAGAACTTGAATAATATGATAAACAAGTTAGACCTAACAGACATACAGAATGCTGCATCCAAACTCAGAGGGTTATACATTCTTCTCAAGTGTCCATGGATTTTTCTCCAGGAGAGACCACATGTTAGGTCACAATACAGCTCTCAATAAATATAAAAAGATTGAAATTATACAAAGCACCTTCTCAGATCATAATGGAATGAAACTAGAAATTAATAATAGACAGGAAAAAAGTAAATTTGCAAATGTGTGGAGACTGAACAACACATTCCTAAATAATCGGTGGGTCAAAGAAGAAAATGCAAGTGAAATCAGTAAGTAAATTGAGACAGATGAAAATGAAAACACAACGTATTAAAACTTTTGGGTTACAGCGAAGGCAGTCTTGAGAGGGAAATTTATAGCCCTAAATGCCTATATTAAAAAACAAGAAAGAGCTAAACTCAAAAATTTAACTGAACAACTTGAGAAACTAGAAAAAGAACAGCAAACCAATCCCAAAGCAAGCAGAAGGAAAGAAATAATAAAGAGCAGAAATAAATGAAAAGGAGAACAGAAAAAGTAGAGAAAATCAACAAAACCAAAAGCTGGTTCTTTGAGAAGATCAATAAAATCCACAAACCCCTTGCTAGACTAACAAAGAAAAAAAGAGAGAAGATGCAAATAAATACAATCAGAAATGAAAGGGGAGAAGTTACAAATGACCTCACAGAAATAAAAAGAATCATAAGAGGATATTATGAGGGAAGCGGCTGTGGCTCAATCAGTAGGGCTCCCGTTTACCATATGGGAGGCCCCGGGTTCGGTTCCCATAGCTGACCCAGTGAGCACAAGCAGCAATGGGGGGATAAATGAATAAATAAATAAAATCTTTGAAAAAAAAAAAAAAAAAAAAAGGATATTATGAGAAACTATATGCCAACAAACTAGACAACCTGGATGAAATGGACACATTTCTAGAAACTCACATTTCTACACTGACACAACAAGAAATACAAGAACTTAACAAACCAATCACAATTAAGGAGATTGAATCCGTCATCAAAAATCTCCCAGCAAAGAAAAGTCCAGGACCAGATGGAGTCACAGGTGAATTCTATCAAGCATTTCAAAAAGAATTAACACCAATTCTGTTTAAACTCTTCCAAAAAATTGAAGAGGAGGGAAAATTACCCAACACATTTTATGAAGCATCACCCTAATACCAAAGCCAGATAAAGATTCCACAAGATAAGAAAATTACAGACCAATCTCTCTCATGAATAGAGATGCAAAAATTCTCAACAAAATACTTGCAAATCGAATCCAACAGCATATCAAAAGACTTATACATCACCACCAAGTGGGATTTATTCCTGGTATGCAAGGCTGGTTCAACATAAGAAAATCAATCAATGTAATACACCACATTAACAAGTTGAAGGAAAAAAACCACATGATCATCTCAATAGATGCAGAAAAGGCATTCGACAAAATCCAACATCCCTTTCTGATAAAAATACTTCAAAAGATAGGAATAAAAGGAAAATTTCTCAATATGATAAAAGGCATATATGAAAAACCCACAGCGAACATCATACTCAATGGGGAAAGGTTGAAAGCTTTCCCCCTAAGATCAGGAACAAGACAAGGATGCCCACTGTCACCATTGTTATTCAACATTGTACTAGAAGTTCTAGCGAGGGCAACTAGACAAGAAAAAAAAATTAAAGGTATCCAAATAGGAAAAGAGGAAGTAAAACTCTCACTGTTTGCGGATGACACGATCTTGTACTTAGAAAATCCTCAAGTATCCACGACAAAGCTACCTGACCTAATAAATGAGTTCAGCAAAGTGGCAGGACACAAGATCAACACTCAAAAATCAGTAATGTTTTTGTACACTAGTACTGAACAACCCGAGGAGGAAATCAGGAGGAAAATTCCATTTTCAACAGCAACAAAAAGACTCAAATACCTAGGAGTTAATTTAACCAAAGAAGTATAGGACCTATATGCAGAAAACTACAAAACAATGCTAAAAGAAATTTAAAAAGACCTAAACAAATGGAATGACATTCAATGTTCATGGATTGGAAGAATAAATATCGTGACGATGTCAATCTTGCCCAAACTGATTTATAGATTCAATGCAATACCAATCAAAATCCCAACAGCTTACTTAACAGAATTAGAGAAGGCAATTACCAAATTCATCTGGAAGGGTAAGTGCACCTGAATTGCCAAAAGCATTCGAAAAATGAAGAGCAAATTGGAAGGAATTTCACTGCCCAACCTTGAAACATATTACAAAGGTACAGTGGTCAAAACAGCATGGTAGGGAAGCGGCTGTGGCTCAATCAGTAGGGCTCCCGTTTACCATGTGGGAGGCCCCGGGTTCGGTTCCCGGGGCCTCCTGGTGAAGGCAAGCCCGCCCACACAGCGTGGTTAGCTGACCCAGCGAGCACAAGCAGCAAGGGGGGGATAAAAGAAAAAAAAAAAAAAAAAAATTAAAAAAACAAAAAAAAAAAAAAAAAAAAAAACAGCATGGTACTGGCATAAAGATAGACACATCCATCAGTGGAATAGAATTGAGAACCCAGAAACATACTCTCACCTCTACAGTCAACTGGGTTTTGACAAACCTACCAAGCCCACGCTAATGGGAAAAATCAGTCTCTTCAACAAATGGTGTTGGGGGAACTGGATATCTATAACCAAAAGAATGAAAGAGGACCCCTATCTCACCCCCTATTCAAGAATCAACTCAAAATGGATCAAAGACCTAAATATAAAAGCCAGGACCATAAAACTGCTAGAAGAAAATGTAGGGAAACATCTTCAAGACCTTGTAGTAGGTGGTGGTTTCTTGGACCTTACACCCAAAGCACGTGCAACGAAAGAAAAAAATAGATAAATGGGACCTCCTCAAAATTAAACACTTTTGCACCTCACAGGAATTTGTCAGAAAAGTGAAAACGCAGTGAACTCAATGGGAAAAAATATTTGGAAAGCACATATCTGAGAAGGGTTTAATATCCAGGATATATAAAGAAATGTTACAACAATAAAAAAATGACCCAATTAAAAAATGGGTGAAAGACTTGAATAGACATTTCTCCAAAGAAGAAATACAATTGGCAAAAAAAAAACACAACACATGAAGATATGCTCAACATCACTCATGATTAGGGAAATGCAAATCAAAACTACAATGAGATATCATTTCACACCTATCAGAATGGCCACTATGAAAAAGACAGAGAACTACAAGTGTTGGAGAGGATGTGGAGAGATAGGAACACTTCTTCACTGTTGGTGGGAATGCAGGATGGTACAACCACTGTGGAGGACTGTTTGGCAGTTCCTAAAGAAGTTGAATATAGACTTGCCACGTGACCTGGCAATACCACTATTGGGTATATTCCCAGAAGAACTGAGAGCAGTGACACGAACAGACATCTGCACACCGATGTTCACAGCCACATTATTCACCATTGCCAAAAGCTGGAAACAACCCAGGTGTCCATCAATAGACGAATGGATAAACAAACTGTGGTCTAGTCACACGATGAAATATTATCCAGCTGTAAGAAGAAATGAAGTCGTAAAGCATATGGCAACATGGATGAACCTGGAGGACATTATGTTGAGTGAAGCAAGCCAGACACAGAAGGACAAATACTGTATGAATACGTTACTATGAACCAAATATATTGTGTAACATATTGTTTAATCAAAAAAAAAAAAAGAAAAAAAAAATTCTATATATCCATTACATTTAATTGAGAAATGTTTATACTTTTTCATCTGTGTTTACTTTTTAGTTTTTGTTTATATTTTCAATTATTAAATGTACAAATAAAGTTAAATAAAAAAAGCAAAAAAAAAAAAAGAGTACCCTGACATCGTGGAGCATTTTTGTAATATCCGCTTTCACGTCTGTATTAGCTTCTCATTGTGGCCTTAAGGGACCATGATTGTGGCAGCCGCCCAGTTGCCGGGGGTCAGCTGGTTCTCTGCTGTGGCTTCTCACAAGGCCAAGGCATCAACTGGCCAGGGTCCCCTCTGGATGTCCTCGGGGAGAATCCAGTTCCGAGCAGCTGTAGGACTGGGTCCCAGTTCCGGCTGGTTATTAGTGGAGGTGGCCCTCACCTGCTGGAGGCTACTGCATCCCATGGCCTGTGGCACCTGCCACCCTCACAGCAGCAGTTGAAGGCAGATCCCTCTCACCCTCTGTATGAGTCAGCAAAAGGGGTGCTGATGTGAAATTGCAGAAATCTGTTGACTTTTATAAAGGGTGTTTATTTGGGGTAGAAGCTTATAGTTACCAGGTCATCAAGCGTAAGCTACTTCCCTCACCAAAGTCTGTTGCCATGTGTTGGAGCAAGATGGCTGCCGACATTCAGGCTTCCTCTTCCTCTTCAGGCTCCATGGTCCCAGCTTCTTCCTATCTCAGCTGTAGGCTGGGATAAGTGTCGTCTCTCTCCTGGGGCTCATTTCTCACTGGACTCAGCTGCTCTGCTCTCTTCACAAGGCCAGCTGTAAACTATCAGGCAAATGGCTTGTCTCTCTTCCCAGGGCCTTTGCCATGTCTAATGGAGCCTTCTCTCCTTTCTCAGGTATCTGCTTCTGTGTGTGTGTGCTTCCCAGGGACCCAGCATTAAAACTCCAGCTAACTCAAATGTCTCGTCATTTTCTCTGAGTCCCTACCCACCGGGACTCAACATCCTACTGACGTGGCAGAATCAAAGCCTTAAGCATAATTTAATCACGTAAGGGTGAAAGCTCTGTACCCAGAGGAACAGACTAACTTACAAACATGGTCCAATATCTATTTTTAGAATTTATAAAGAACATCAACCTCCGAAACGCTCTGCTCCCAGCTGAAGACCTCTGCATTGGAGGCCTGTATAATTAGATGAGGCCCCCTAGACAATGCTGGCGTCCCTCCTTGATTGAGGGTCAACTGACTAAAACCCACCACTACATCTGCAAAGTCCCTTGTACCATGTAACACAACACGGAGCAAAAGTCTGCCTACCACAGTCTTTGTCAGACAATTCCTACACCTGTGTCACCTCAGCATTAGCATCTTTTGTCTTTTTTCACATAAATTGGTATTTTCCTTGTTTTTTGTATGGCAAGTAATTTTGGATTGTATCCTATTAAGCTATGAGATGCTGGGTGTTGTTTAAATCCTATGGAGAATGCTAATATTTCCTGTTTCAGCAGGCAGCTGAGGCCTTTGGGTTCAGGCTGGAAGCCCCAGCCAGCCTTCTGCGGGCGGTGGTCTCGGTGTCAGCTCTGTTTCGGAAGCCTTTGCGGTGCCAGTCATACCTGTCCAGGTGTGAGCGCCCAGCGCTGCTGTGGGTCCTGGGCAGTGAGCCACCCCTGTGCTTTGCTCAAAGTCTATGGAGCCACACAAGCGCTCACGGATAAGGCTCCTCCCTTCCCGGTCTCCAGTTCCCTGCGGCCCCCCTTTTCAGTCCTCTGGCTGCAACCTGGGGCACTAGCTCCCCTGTCTGAGGCCAGGCTGCAAGAGGGAGACAGAAGAGCCACAGGCTCTTCCCTCAGCCTTCAGCATTTTAGTGCCTTGGGCTCCTGCTGCCACAGGATTGCCTGGAGGAGAGAGAGGGGAGAGAAAGTGGTGGTGCCATTCCCTCCGTGTGCCCCAATGGAGAGCTTCTCCTGGGGCTCTCCTGTCTGCCCCCGGGGCCCACCTCTGGCTCCGGGTACCTGGCATCCAGGCCGAGATCTTCAGGGAACCTCCATTCCTGGCCTTCGTCACTGACCCGGCTGGGGCCGCCTGCTCGTGAGAGTTGTTAGAGAGCTGCTCCCCGCACGGGCCCAGGTGTCCCAGCCCCCTTTGGGCGGAGAGACCGGATGGAAGGTGTTGATGCCTTCCTCCCAGAACCAGAGCTGCACGTTTTAAAATGCTCACAGCATTATCTTTGGGTGAGAAAAGAGGGTTGAGTTCTATTTTCTTATTTCTAATTTTGTGCATTTTTCAAATTGCCTACAGTGGTGAGTAGATAATACTTTTGAAGTCAGATGCTGTCTCTGCAGACCCCTGCCTCGGGACGAACTGCTTTACAAGTCTTAACAGATAGGGGTCCCTATCATACCGACAGGGAAAGATGCCACCGCTTACCTTCCAAGAATAACTGCTCAGTCTCTCCTTTAAGTATCTGCTCTTCTTTCTAACATGCTTTGATTAAAATAATAATTACTATTTTTAAACACTCTTTGGGATCAATTTCTTTTCTGGATGTCAGGACTTGCTCCCCCATCATTCATTACCCATAGACAAAAAATTAACTCTTATTGAAGCAATGGGGAATTGAAAGAACCCAAAGATTCAATAAAGTCCAATTACTTAGACAGTTTCTACAATTACCTCATTGCATTTCCTCAAACACATTTCCGGCCACTGGGAGATGCACTGATCCACCCCCATTAGCTTCCTGGGTCACCAGGCATCAAGGAGTTGCCCAGCAGCTCCTGCCACCACTCTAGCTTCCCTCCCGATCCTTGTCCACGTACTCACATATCTGTAAAACACTACAACTGATGTACACAGTCTTCTGCTTTCCAGTTGAGAAATATATACATTTTTAGGAGCTACCATATACTGAACCCAGAACCTCATACGCAGAAGCAGGTGCTCAACCACTGAGCTACACCCGCTCCCCAACCGTCGAGGAATATTTTTAAGCTTATTTCCATGGATCAAAATAGTTCAAAATTTGCTTGGTGGGAAGACTATGATGGGGACTGGCCAGGACAGTCTTACTGGCTGTGGAGAACTCTACCACATTTACACAGCAGGATATGCTTATCAGACTAGCAGTAATATTTTGAGGATGCTCTTTTCATAGTTTGTAACAAACGTTTTACAACAATGCAGGGTGTTGGTGGTGGGCAGATGTATGGGAGCCCTGTATGATGATATACATGTTTGTTTTGTAACTTAACAAACTTTTACCATACAGTTACTGCTTATGTATGTTCATGTATGAATGATATACCTAAATACCGTCAAAGTGCCTGCTCCCCAGAACTCCAACACTGGGCCCTCAAATCTTCAACTCCCTGTTGCACGTGCCATTGTTAAACCCCAGAAGTGAGAAAGCCAGTGCCCATGGTACAGACAGGAAGCACTTCCTGTCCCGGCCCTGGTCAGAGAACAGGGCAAAGGCCACCTGGGCACGGCGCCAGTGTTTAGGTGCCACGTTTCTCTTCTTTCTTTGTACACCTCGCCCTATGCTGTGTGCACGAAGCTCAGGACATGCTGAATAAAAGGTGACACTCACAAGCTGATAAGCACGTGGGTGAAGGAAAAGCTTGATCAAGTAGGGTAAGCAGCAGTAAGAAAGCCCGTTTCTGATCAAGGCGTGTCTGGAAGGAAAGTTGGGAAGAGAACTCCCTGAGGCCCTGTGGGTTTAAATGAGCATGGATGGAACCGCCTTTGCTCTGGCAATCCAGCTCAGGGCCCTCCCTCCAAGCAGGGTAGCTTTGCCGAATGACTGCAAAATTCTCTCTTGTTTTTTGTAAATATCCAGGGCTGGCTAGTTCTGTCCACTCAGATTATTCTTCCACCTGATAATAATAATGGCTAAAACTGATTGAGCACTTACTGTGTACCAGGCATCCTGCTAACAGCTTTTCTACTGACTTTTACTCCTTGCAACGATCCTGAGGTAGGTAAATTCTTAACCCCTTTGCAGATAAGGAACCTGAGGCACAGATAAATTAATATACCTTGTATCAATTTGTTATTAGGAAAGGAATTAGTACAGAAGGAACCTGGATTTCTACTAAGAAAACAATATTCATTTACGTAAATGAGGCAGCAAATTTCTGCAGTTGAGGAAGCTGCATGATCAGCATCTAATCCAAATAGCTATTAGTGAATCAGCAGTTTAAAAAAAAGGGCAGGAGAAATCTGGTGAGAGGAACGACTTGGCAAATACCCTGAGGTGCAATCCCAAACCTGTCATTCCACTTCCGAGTCCCCAGTGCCTCACCGTGAAATAGGGCTGTGTGACTTGGCCACGTCCCCTTCCTAGCCCTGTGAGGTCGGAAGAGAATGACCGCCTTAGTGCTTCACAGTTGGTTAACACAGAATTGCATCTTTTGGGGTATGAGACTCACAATCTAACAAACATGTTTCAAATAGCAGCAGATACCGAAAATTAACTTTTCATCTGGCCTACAAACTATCCCATGCCTTCCCACCCGGAAGGTTTTCTCCCCATCTTGCTGGCACAGGGAAAATTTGTGCTGAACGCTGAGGTGAACCTTCTAACCCCAGTGTCCCCGGAGCTTTATCCAATCTTCCCACAGAGGTCCAACCCAAAGTATTTTGTGGAAACAAAACAAACCTGGGCACAAAGCCCCCCCTTTAAAGAGTTAACACTGGGTTTTCCGTCTTTCTTCCTCCAATGAAGCCTTGTTTTAATGTCTTTTCGGAGCAATTACCAGCACGAGAGCTCATCAAAGTCTGCAGCCACCTGCGTAAACGGAAAAGGCGCTTTCTAACCAAACTTGTGCAACGCACTGAGCCATAGTTTGGTCCCCGGTTTTCGTGGAATTCCCTGATAAGCCGCCCCACCACGTCGGGAGAATCTAGACCTCGTGCAGTGATCACATGGGCTCTAACACTTTACGCCCCCTTCCAACCTTTGGGACACAACTTAATGAGAAACGCAAGGAAGGCCGGGCCTGCGCCCGCAGGCTGCCCGCCCGCCGGAGCTCCCGCGGCGCGAAGGGCTCGCCACGGCTCGACTGGCAACCGACGCGCCCAGAAACGCCGCGGCTGCGCGGTGCAGGCCCCACCCGGGACTCCGGGCCCCGCGCGAAGCAGCCCGCCGCCCGCCGCCCGCCGCGTCCTCACCAGCTGGGCCTCGCCGCTCCCGGCGCCCTCGGCTCCCGGCGCCCTCCGCTCCCGGCGCCCTCGGCTCCCGCGCCGGCGCCGCCCGCTCGCGACTACCAGCCCGCCACCCCCGCGCCGCCCCCGCGGACCCGCTGCCGATTGGCCCGCGCCGGCGCTGGGCGGGGAGACAGCCCATTGGTGAATGGACCGAGAAGGGGTGGGGCGAGGGGATCCGCGCGGCCGAGCGCAAATCTGCGCAGAGCCCCTGCTCGCTGGGCGGGGCGAGACGCTGGGCGTGGCCCTGGGCGCGGCCTCGGCTGCTCGCGGGCTGGGCGAGACGCTGGGCGCGGCCTCGGCTGCTCGCGGGCTGGGCGTGGCCCTGGGCGC
>JAKSZT010000527.1:824759-926511 GCA_026826555.1 Tolypeutes matacus
GGCCCTGGGCGCGGCCTCGGCTGCTCGCGGGCTGGGCGTGGCCCTGGCGAAGCCTGGGGCGGGGCCTCGGCTCGCCGGGCCGGGGCTCCTGGGCTGCCCCCGCCCTGCCCCGGGCCGCGCACCTCCTCCTCGCCTCAGGCCGCCACGCCCCCGGGGCTGCCCGTGGCCTCGGGCCCGGGGGGCGGCCGCAGGACGGCAGAGGGCGTGCTGCAGCGGGGCCGGGAGACCAGCGGCCGCCCCGCGCCCTCGCGACCCCCGCCCGGCAACGGGAAGGTGGGAGCCACGTGAGGAGCCTCAGGCGCGCGCCCCCAGCGACGCCCCAGACGCAGCCCACCCCACGGTGGGAGCGGGCGGAGGCCCCGGAAGGGCAGCGGGCGCGCCGCTCCGAGAGCGGGAGCCGTGGGCCCTGGTCGGACTGTGACCCAGGTCCTAAGTGAGGAGGCGGGGGCACTGCAGAGGGGTCCAAGCCCCGGCCCGGGAGGGGACAGGGCTCCGTAGTCCTGAAGCCAGAGGGTATGCAGCCAGGCAAAGGCCTCCGCGGCTGCAAGTCCGGGTTTGTGTTTGAGTTTCCTTTAACAAGGTTATAAAGCTCTCCTTCCCTATTACAAAATTCAATCTCTCATTTATTTCCAGGTATTTAGTAGCCCTTGTGGCATTCCCACTGCTTGCCCTAGCCTGTGCCCACAGGTCTGTACGTTACATCTTAGACCATTGAACTTTCTCAATAGATGATCAGATTACCTGTAAATAATCCCTTTTTTCCGACGCTATCCCTTTTTCTTGGGCTGGGATGGCCAGTAAAGAGTTGTATGGTCCCCATGCTATCCACGCAAGCATTTTCCTGGTTTTACACACAACACTTACAGGGCTTTGAATATTGCCCGAAAAACCTCGCAAATTCAGGACTACTCATTTGATATCTAGACAAAATGTGCTTTTATTGATAAAAGGTTAGCTTTAATGGATACAAAATTGCTGTGTAAAATAAATGTTTTCAAAATACATTTCTATAGGTAGAGATTACCTCTGAGTAAAAGAGCAATTATCTATTAGCAAAAGTATATATTTCTATTCAGGTAGCAAAACAGAATGGGATTTACAAGTGTAATTGTCCCTGTCCTGGAACACACAAATGCTATCAGGTGCCAGTTTGCCCAAAGTACAGCTTTTACTCAAACACTACCAGGGCTTACAGTGCCCACTTGCAAATCCCTTTTTTCTTTTTTAGCTTTCTCTAGCATAGTTAATATTTGCCAAAATAACCCAAATAATTGACCTTGCGTGGGGGTATTCTACAGTCACAGAAAACACTTTTTCTTGGTAAAAACACTGCTCAATGCGCCTAAACATAGAGCCTTTAACCATTCACAATTCAACGGTAAAAGGCCGAAGTTGACGAGAACACCGGCTGAGTTTGTGAAGTACTGCGCCTTCATAATTAATGTATTTTGACCTCGTTTTATTTTTTGTCTGAACAAAACAAAAAATCCAAACCAACCCTCCTCATCCTCAGATTGCACCTGCTCCCTCCTCCTGCCTCACAGGATGGACTGCCCACACGAGGAGAAATGCTGAACAAGCACCCAGAAGTGCCCCTGTGGCCCCTCCAAGAGCAAAGGTGAGGAGGCCTCTCCACCAGCCTGTCCCTAGGATTCTTACAGGACCCACGGAGAAACATGCATCGCCCAAAGTGAAGGAAGTGACAAGTGGGACAGAGAGTATACACATGAAATGATCTCTATTTGCCTCCCATCAGAAAACCATGCAAAAAGGGAACAAGGAAGAAACTGGAAATGGGAAAAACCGGTAGGCAGATTTGAGCCTCAGGGGACCAGAGCAGGGCCACTGGTCCTGGGTCACAGGGACACGCCTATAAAGAGCCCTGATTTCCACAGCTGGGGCTGATCTTTACAAATGCATTTACAGAAAAACACATTACAGTATGAAAATATAAAACAGTTGGTTTCGAACAGGTCAATTATTTTCTTTAAAAAGCTATTTTTAATTGAGTTGAATAAAAAGTTTTGCTGACTCTCATCTTTATGTAAGAAAGTCTCTTAGCTGCGATATGAAAATTGGAGCTCATACTTTGATTTTCTCTGTGGCACACACAGCATGACCAACATCAGTGGAGAACACTGCAAAAGTGGCTGGTTCTCTGCAATAGTGGTCTTAAAAATTATCTAGCATCAGAATCCAGAGACTTCTTAAAATTCACCCCTAAAAGCTTGTTCTAAAAAAAGCTAAGCATAAACATATATTTCATCAGATAACTCTATTCCATTTTATCTGGTAAAAGGATGAACGTGCAGATGAGTTAGCAGCTTCTGAATCATAGCAGCAGAGCTGGTTTTAGGTGTTGTGCCCAGACAAAAGCATGGCCGTGAGTCTGGGTGGTGCTTCTGCTGGACAGTGGCCTTGCACCAGCTCGGCTCCTCTTCCTGTGTCACTGGGTAGGTGTCTCCACCACTCAGGAACACTTTGAGTCAATGTGAATTTATTTCTAGATACAAATCAAGAGTACTCATCAATGATTAGTCATTTAGGCCAACTGAAATGAGAGAAACTCAATATTAACTAAATATGCTGACTGATCCTTGAAACAATTCTAACATTAGTGGTTAGTTAAGGAGGAAGAAAGATGAAAATGGACAGTTCACCTCACAAAACAAAGTATAACATAGCAACGAAATACAAATGTTAAAAATACTTCATACAAAAAAAAAAACAAAAAAAAAAACCACACACCAAAAGTTTAAAAAAAAAATTAAATTCTCAGGCACAGGTACTGTAGAGCTTGGATGGGCAACCTTCTAACCCTCTTATGAAAAACATGCAACTGCATCCCTCCTCTGGAATGTTTTCTTTTTTATCTTGAAAAGTGTTTTCTGAAAAACAAAACCAAACAAAACAAACACATTTAAATGGTTAAATGGGAGTGCTGCAATGTTTGCTGTTTGACCATTAACAGTATTTTTTACCTGCATAACAAAGGCCAAGTTTGTATGACCATAGTATTAACTGAATCAAAATGAGGTTCTTAGAGAGTGGGAGTGCCACAAAACTCAAAAGGATGTGGAAATAAAAACTGATTTTTTTAAATCTAAGGTAATTTTTTCATAATTGTATAACTGAGGTTTTAAAAAGAGAAGCAGGAAGACCAGAGAGAATTAGCAAATATCTCTCACTCCATCCTGCCTCAAAAGGTCCCCCCAAGTGACTCACTTCTTTCCATCTTACCACCATTTCCCAGTCAGGCCCCAAACCTGGTCATGTGGAATCAGCGTTGGGAGTCTGGAAACCCTCCACTTCTACTCAGCTCTGACATTTTACGAGTTATATGACCACAGGCAAATAGCCTCATATCCTTGCAGCAGCAGTAACTTCCTAATCGCTAAGATGTGGGTTCAGGATAGGTGGGAGGTTTAACTGTGTTGGTGGCGGCACACCTATGCGGGGGTTTCCTTTTGATTCCAGCCTTTTCCAGGAAACCGCTTGGGGCGGGGGCTGCGTTGGCGACCACGCTCAGTACTCCTGACCAGTGCATCCCGCCACCTGCTGGATCCCCAGCAAGAGCGAGGCCCCCGACTGGGAGGGAGCCTTCTCCCTTCAGGCTTTGCTTGGGCAGCCCACATCTCTGCCCACTCACATTCCCTTAAGCTCTTCCACAAAGAGCCCCCTGTCTGCTTTCTCCCTTGGACTCTCAGGTCTTTACTGGCCTTATCTGTCACTCCTTTCCTCCGGGGAGGTCGCGCCAGCGGAGTGAAGAACCCGCCACAGGCTGCCTGGACGGCTCTGAAGGCCCACTGTCCGTGGGTCTGGGTCCCCGGTGCCTGCAGGTCCCTTTCAACCCATGAGGCCAGCATACGCCAGACCAGACCCCTGCGTGGCCGGCAGAGCAGCTGTGCTGGAGCAGGGCTTGCATGGGGAGCTGGGTGTGTGCTGTCTCCAGAAAAAACTTCCCAGGCCCCTGGCCAAGGACAACCCTCATCTACATGGCCTAACTCTTCCCTTTCGTGGCATCTTTTATTTTTGACCTGCAAATACCTGTTTACTCTTTGAAAGAAGATGTTTTCAGCATTAATAAATTTCCAATTGTGTGTCTAGTAAATGTTTAATATATAATCTTTCTTCTGCTGCTAATCATATTTGTAAGTTTAGGAAACTCTTAACTAGATATTAGTTATTCAAAATAAAGGACAAGAAAAAATATCAGTGTTGGTCTCAAAAAACATTTCCAACTGTCACACTCCTTCAGTACCTTCAGAGCAATGTGTTACTAAAAATATCTGCCAATTCCCACTCTGAATTCCATGACACATGCCCTCCCTCTCTACCTGGCAGATGGAAGGTGGTGGTGGAGGAGTGTCTTACCATTTGGAGGAGCAATCCTTTCTCCTTTAAGGCTAGCCATGTACTTAATGACAGAGCTTCAAAAATGCAAGATTAACAAGACTCTTAGGAAGAGAAGTCAGCCATCGCATTCAAACTGAGGAGACAGCTAAACCTGTTAGTAGATAGTGTCTGTTTTCCAGGTTTAATGAGATGTTGGCTGGGCTCTCCGAAGAGCTGAAGGTGTGTGATTACCTTACACGTGGTGCCCGTGAGCACTGCCATCGCCGTCTCCTCCCTGCATTTGCATCTGCATCTGTGCCTGCATTCTTGCAATCATCTCTTGCATGCGACGAAGCTACAAACACAGGATATTTTGGACACATTACTGATTTTTCAGGGTGTTGTGTCTTTAATGTGGTTTTAACGTTGATGCTTTTCCCAAAGGTGGTGAAGAGTTAATATACAAAGAACTCATACAAATCAGTTAGAAAAGGACAATTCATCAATAGAAAACTGAGTAAAATATAAGGTGCTGATGGAATATTATGCAGCTGTAAGAAGAAATGAAGTCTTTACGACTTTACGCATATGACAACATGGATGAACCTGGAGGACATTATGTTGAGCGAAGCAAGGCAGACAAAAAAGCACAAATACTGTATGAATGCATTACTATGAACCAAATATATTGTTTAACATTATTGTTTGATTTAAAAAAAATTAATATGTAAAAAAAAAGATAATGTGCAATTCAAATAAGAAATATAAATGTCAATAAATATTAGAAGCAATAATTAAAGACAAAACAATTTGAAATATTTTTTTAACATAAAGGGTGGGAAACTGATGACACTCTTCAGTGGGGGGATGTGAAATAAATGGAGGGCAGTTAGGGTCTAGCTATAAAATAATGAAGGTTTATCTATCTTCATTATTCTGCTAGCTGTAAAATAATGAAGGTTTATCTATTTTCATCACTGTGGTTTATCTGTTTAGAAAGCCCTCCAGGCAAATATTGTAAATATCCAAATTTTCTTTCGGTAACTTGATAGTTATGTTTCTAACATTTAAATATTTGATCCATATAGAAGTAATTTGGTCAAAAATTAAGTTTTATTTTTGTTTCTAAAAGGCTGGACTGTTAATATCATACTATTTACTGAATAATCTGTTTGCTTCCCAAACTGCAACAGATTTGAATGCTGCCTTTATCACAGAGTAAATTTCCGTATTTCTTATCTATCTCTAGAATTCCATTTAACCAACCTATTATGTCTGGACCAAACAATTCTGAGGACCACTGCTCTTTAATGCTTTGATCACCAGTAAAAGTAACACTCTTCCATAACTCCATTTCTACAGAACTTCTTTTTCCTATCCTTATTCTTTGAAATAAACACTGGAATTATTTTTATCAAACTCCACCCTAAAAGAAAAAAACCAGCACACACACAGCTCTCTTGGGATTTTTTTTTTAAAGATTGCATTTAATTTAGAGACCTGTGATCTCTACATTAAGTTTTCCACCTAAGTTATTTTCTTGTTAAAATCTTTAAAAATGTTTTTCAGTAGAGTTTTCTAGTTTCTTCCCTCTAAATAAGTCCTACATATTCCTCTGTGTGTCTGTATGTCTTTTAAAGTTTTTTCTTGTGGTCACAGACATACGACGTAACAAGCACTTGGCTCAGTGGTGCTAATGGCATTCGCATTGGTCCTGCCGCCAACCCCGCCGTCCCGCGTCAGGACTTTTCCGTCATGCAGAGAAACAGGCCCTACATATCCTTCTTGAGGTTTTTTTTTTTTTTTTCCTTCTTGAATTTTTGTTAACAGTAGGGGATGACAATTGCTTCCTCGCATTTTTCAACTGATTAGTATGTATAGGAAAAGTGATTTTTGAACATTTTACAAAAATCAATCATATTCTGAATGCTCACTGTAAGTTTTTTAGCAAAGCTGTTAAGGGATAAAACATGGTAATATACCTAAAGCATTATATTTATTATATATATGTATGTATATTATTATGTACAGATGTAAACATACAGTAATAGGGTAGGTTAATTTTATGCAACATATTCCTCCTCAAAAAATCAAGAAAGAAAACTATTAGTATAATTACAAATAATATATTTGCATGTAAACTATACAACTTTAGACATAAAAATAATACTTGTATACTTACTTCAGCTTCCTTTTCCAACAAGATCTGGTCTTTATTCATATCCTCATTCTCTACCTTCCTAAATAAGTTGAAAGAAATTAAAATTACAATCTTAAAATGACATAGTTAATCATATGTGTCTGATCCTAGGTGGCCATCTAACATCTAAAGAAAAATTTCACTGTACAATTCTGAAAAACATATATATTTAAAATATCAAATATTTATTATTTTTCTCATTAAAGAGATGAAAGAACAACAAGGGAAAATGAGGAAAAAAGGACAAAACAACATGAAGTAGAAAATTCAAGAGACTTTCTTACTCTAAAAGCTGAAGTAACAGCACTTTTCTATTTTCCTACTCAAAAACTATCAGGTATTGTCTGAAGAATACTCTTTTGTGATCTAATTTATTCTTCCTGGACATAGGCTATCACTATTGCGTTTATTCAAGGAACTCTGCACCCAGCATGGCCCAGTTCACCTATGAGAGGAGCTGGAGGAAGCCAGTGCTCTCTTCTCCTAAGCAGGAATGATGCAGATTTCCATCGCCAGGGCTCAGGCCCAGGTCCCTCTATAGGAGGGGGACCTGCATGGCCAAGTGAAGGAAGCAAAGTGGGAGCTGGGCGGCAGCATAACTCCCCGGGCACAGGTGCCACCCAGGGGCTCACGTGCGGCCAAACCATCTTGGTGCCAGAGATGGGCCTCTGCCTTCAGAGGGGAATTTTCTTGGTACCTCTAAAACCTTTCTTAATGTGCAATTCCCAAAAGAATAAAATTTTTTGAAAAGTTAGACTCTAATACCTCATATGGCATGCACTAATCCATCAAACTATTAAAATACAACATGAATTTTAATGAACAATAATGCAGAAAATTCCCTTTATAAAATCACGTGTATTGCTTAATTGAGCTAGTTAAGCTCTGTTCTAAGCAGAGATGTGGTTTTATCAGATATGTCAGGTCACAAAACGCAGATCTCATATGGAAACCTGTCAGGATGAGAACCAGTGAGCAGGCAAGCACGGTGAGGGTGGTGGCATGTGCTTGTGGGGAGAAGCCACTCTTGCTCTGAGGGGATCCCCAGGGCGCCCCTTGGGGGGAACTGTGACTTCTTAGCATCTCTTTCCTCATATATCAACAGAGATGCTCCTGACAAAGTACCCAATACATTTCTCTGGACTTAATATGCAGATTACTAAAGATTCCTTTTCTTTAAAAGGCTAAAAAAAGAAGCACGATTCAATTACATTAGCAATGAGTCCCTCCAAACTAGCTTTGAGTAGGAAACCAAATCATCCTGCTTAGGGGTCAAGAGCTAAGCTGGACAGACAGAGAGGAGCGGGGACAGGGTGACTTGGAGGACCACAGTACAGAGGAGAGAGGGGATGTGACTCAAAGTGACAAGATGGGGCAGGGGGACGATGACAGACAACTGGGGTGCCAACCTGCCACCCCGCTTGAGCCTCTCAGAACGGAAGTTCTCATAGTGAAGGTCCTGGGTTACCTCTTGCAGGTCCTGCATGTGAGTACTGGAAAAGAAAAGAAGAGAAGCGCGCCACACTGGCTGCACGCTGTGACAAGCGTGGGTGCCATTCCCATGGGGTAAGCCAGCTAATCAAGTACATGGAAGAAATGCCAGTAGCATTTGGTAAAGGGAAATTCGGGACAGGGAATGTGCTCTGCAAGGCCTCTCTCTCTGGCTGCCGCAGACAATGACACAGACTCTGCAGTTCTGCCTGGCACTGCCCATCCTGCCCAAGACCATCACTACAAGACCACAGAGCACACCCTGCAAAAAGAACTCTGGAAAATATTCAGCTCAAACAGTCACGGTTTCCGAAGCCTAACATTTATCTATTACTCTTCATTACATATATTTAGAAAGAGTTGATCGGTTTAAGCTGTACAGAGGACCATAAAGTACAGTACCAGTATTCTGGGTCCCATAAAAACAAAGAGAACTGTGAACCTTCCATTCATCTTATGAAAAGTCATAGCTTTTTTGCCCAGGTTTTTCAGATACTTAAGCACTCCAGAGCGAGTACATGTCATCACATACTCGCGTCCACTGAGGACCCAGGATTGGACTGAGGAACAGCAGGGGTGCAGCTCAGCCTCCCCCAGCCCGGACGCGGTCGTCAGAAGCATAAGCCTTCTCTTCAGCCTCGACACCCTCCACTGCACAGCAGCCCAGGACTCCAGCACTGGAGTGGCTGGAAGCACACCTTCCCTTCCTCTAGATGACCAAGTGAAGTCCGTTATCGCTTGAATGGTAATGTCTTACTGATTTTAACTCACTAAAAACTGCTAAACCAGAGTGAGGCATATGTGGCACATGTAGCAATCCCCAGTCAAAACACTAATTTATCTAGATCAGCCAGCCTTAAAATTCCTCTGTTACAGAGGAATTACATTTTAAGCAGTACCTCTCTTTTAGCTTCTATTCATGAGCAACAGCAATACATGTACATTACTAAATGTGAAATTTATTTTTAGAGGGAAAAAGTCTAGTTTTGCAGTCAAGCCTATTATAGTTGCTAAGAAAGAAATCGCAGATTCTCTAAGGCCAACTGACCATGCAGCATGGGGGCCTGAGGCCGGTGAGCAGCAGCCCTGAAGGAGTGAAGGCGCATCGCCCCCGCAGCGAGGGCTGCCATCTCCGCAGCACGGCAGCAGCCCTGCTCTGGTGCTGACCTACCACAAGGCCGGGCTAGCCTGCCTTAGCACCAGAAAGCTGCAGGCAGGTGTGGACCCAGGACAGCTGGCATCTGCCCACCCCCAGCATGATGGGGGGGGCATGTGCAGAACCACGAGGCTGTTGGCTCCACCTGCTGAGCCCTGAATCTGCATGTGCCCCCACTGTGAAAGCACTGTCCCCAGGCGGCGACCCTACCAGCAACTTACATGAGCATCGTCCTCAGCTTCAGGAAGTCATTGTGCTCTGGGTTCTCCACCTCCACGACTCCCCACGGGTAGAGGCGGCCTCTGACCTTCTTGCCTTTGGCCTCAATCAACTGATTGGAGCCCACCACAGAGAACGGAATGCTGGCCTAGAAGGAGATGCACAGGGTAGAGGCTCCATGAAAGGGAACCCAATTTCCACTGTGAACTTCACAAGAACATTAACAGGTATGTGGCTTATCGCTGTCTATACAGGGTTTAATTGGAAGATACAACATTTTACTTGGAAGTGTCGGATATTTTCCACACGGGACAAGTTGTATGAAAACAGAATATACCTGCAAAAGAAAACCTTATCAGTAAGATTTCCAAGACTTAGTTGATAACTATGTCAAAATACATTATTTTTTTAAGGAGATACTGGGGGTGGAACCCGGGACCTTGTACGTGGGGAGCAGGTGTTCCCCCACTGAACTACACTTGCTCCCCTCAAAACATCTAAAGGGAAAACACTCCGCCCCTGAAACTCCCTGCACAGCCTCTCGGAGGCCTGGCACTCCTTCAGCCCTAAAAGCACTTACGGCCGCAGAACAGGAGTTAGTTCTCTTGAGTACTTAGAGACAGAGCTCTCACCTTGAGAAGTCTAGTCTGCTCTTTAAAATCCTCGTCTTCATCTGATTCTGCATCCGGTAAGTGATAGATTTTGATGTTATGTTCTTCAATTTCATCCAGAATCTTCAAGAATGACAAATGCAGGAGCAATTTTAGAAAAAATGTGTATTATCCTAGCCAAATACAACTCATGAGAAATGTATCAGACTTATCCAAATGTCACTCAAGAAACAAACTGATTAGTAAAATTATTTTCAAATGCTCTTATGAGCTACTGAAGAGGTGTGTGTTGACTTTCTGAGGGACCCCCAACCACAGCTCCAACCCCAACAAGGCCTCAGGGTTCAAAGCAGCTCAAAGAACAGCGGCCCTGCCAAGCCGCTCAAAGGGAAAGCGCACGTGGGCCTGGCCCCAAGGACGACGAGGGCCACAAGAGACGCCCAGAGATGCTGCAGGCTCAGAGAGCCAGAAGGGTTGCCAGAGGGGCACAAGGCAAACAGACAGGAACTTCACAGGCAGGGGGAGGTGGGTATTCAAACCAGGGGGAAAACAACTTTGTCAAGGGCGTGGAGAGGAGGGAATGCAGTCCTGCTGAAGGTTAAGACATCTGGGTGGACGAGACAGAAAAACAAATGGGGGGGGGCGGGGAGCATTCTCGGAACACCAGGTAGGAACCTGCATTTTACTTCACATGATCTGAACTGCCAGCCAGGGAGCAGCATGTCGGGTGGCTAGAGGGCAGGAAATACCCATCTGGAGGTTCTGATGACAGCCAAAATAAGCATGAATCTACGAGCCATCAGTTAGGAGACAAGCCCCAACACCTGGCTGTGTGCCAGCGCCAAGCCAGGGCGAAGCTGACCTGAGCTCTGGCTACTGTCCACCCCAGGGGGAAGCCCTGCAGGGAGGAGACTCTAAGCAGCATCGGCACTGACCTAGGCTCCACTCTAGGCTTCCTCTTTGGTTACAAGGACAAAAATCCTTCCCCTAACGCTTGTGTGGGTGAATTCAGGTGACAGAAAAGGTCCTCCTCCCTACAGCCTTTGCCTGGCAACCTAATCTTCAGGCTTTCCTAAGTCCTTATTCCTAAATGGGAACTAAGCATGAACTTGCTCCTTTCTTCCTCTCATAGCCCCGTTCCTGGTCTATAACACATACCACCCCTGCTGACCCCACCTTCTCTCCTAAGCTGGCCTCATAAAAACAGCTTAAACTGGGAAGAAAAATAGATTTCAGAAATCTTTAATAAGTAACTATTTAAAATTGGGAGAGAGGAGTAAGAATGCAGTGAATCAAAAGCAATTCCACCAAAAAAAAAAAAAAAAAAAAAAAAAGAAAAAAAAAGCAATTCCACATTTCTAAGTAGAGTGATTTCAAGAACTATGAGACTATTAACAGACACAGAAGTTGGCAGGAGACGATCCTTTGAGGGGAAAAGACGACTTCTGTTTACACTTGTGGTTTACATGGAAAAGAAATAATATACTTTGAAGGTAAAAGCAGAAGCCACAGCAGTAGATGATCTTGATAAAAATAGTATTAAAGGATGCTGGCCTTGAGGGTTCAGGAAGACAGGAAGGTGGTCAAGCAGGTGGAAAGAGGAGTCCTAGGAGAGCAGAGCAAAGTGTCCCAGGGGCCCAGGAAAGGCAGCTCTGGGGAGAGACCTGCCCTGCATGCCAACCCCAGGTGATCAGGAAGCAGGTGAGCACCTGCAGGCCCGGCGGGGGGACAAGGTGAGGCCAGAGTGGAAGGGGTTAAGGGAGGGTCGATAATAGCCAGAAAGCTCGTGACTAAAGCAAGAGCTCCCCATATGATGAAGATGGAGATGTATTCTAAAATGGCAGAATAATACGTACAATATGACTCCTTTCTGGAAAACTACTAGTGGTTGTTTTTGAGGATAATTAAAGGAACTCATTTCAAAATTTAGCATATCTGAACTGGCTGAACTTTCTCAAAGACCATATGATCAGAAACAGTGGATAAGTATAGCTGACCAAGTTAACCAAGAGACTCTGTGGAGACAACACAGAAGAGGACAGTAACAAGGGCACAAAAGAGATGGACAGGTCCGCATAGGAGGTGCTAGGGGGTGAGAAACAAATGGGCACATGACTAGCACTGTCACCAGACATCCAATGATCCAAACGCAGGCCCTGAGAACATTGAAAATACCAGGACTATTATACTCAGAACTTATTCTTTGAAGTAAAATGCTCAGATAAAATAAGAGAACTTCATGCAGATGATTACACTTCTATATTCAGGTCATTTAGCCAACACACTATGAATTCTTCCTTCATTTAGAAGCCATCTTCTCTAATTTAGGGAATTTTCATCTAAGGAAAATTATAAAGAATAATAATTTCATATGCCTTCAGTAGGCAACATATTAAAAAAATAACTGCAAATACTGAGTCAGTTGTTTCTTAAACCTAACATTCAAAAAACTCAGAACAAATTCCCTAGCCCCACCTCCCCAAATCACAGCACACTGCAGAGCCTTGCGACATGTGCTGCCCCTTCACTGTCTCAGGGCTCTGTGCCCTGCGGTCATCCTGAGCAAGAACAAGAAGCACACGGTAGACTCACCCTTTTTTTCAGCCGCTCCCTCTCCTTCAGAGTCAGTGTGTCGGCTTTTGCAATGACAGGCACAATGTTCACTTTATTGTGTATCGCCTTCATAAATGCAACATCTAAGGGCTTAAGTCTAAACATGATTTTAGAATGTCACATATTTAGAGAAAGAATAGGGAAATCATGCACAATGAATTTGGCTTTAAAAAATGATCCCAATTCTTATCTTAAAATATATAGTCGGGGAATCTTGCATACCTGAAATTCTAGCCCACTGCAGATCAGGTTTACATGGTGCATGATGACAACTTTTTTAAAAACTTCTGTTTGCATTTATTGTGTGATGACTCACCCATGTCCAAAAGGTGAAATAAAGTAAAAGCAGCAGTGCACTCTGTTATCCACGATGTGCCGACGATTTAGCCCACTCTCGTCATGTAGGTACCGTTCAAATTGCTCGTCGATGTAGGAGATAATAGTCTTAAAACTGAGAAACACAGACATTGACAATTATCATGGGGTACTAAAGACAGGCAGCTCCTAACTTCAAAGAGAAAACAAGATTCCTATCCTCCCTTCAAAACAAGAAAAAATATCTATTTAACTTGCTAATTCATTTGGAAGATGCGAAAAGAAAACTGACTCCCAGATTTAGTAAGATGAGGTTTTGGACATGGTGTCAAGAGCGTCTTCACTTAAGTGTTCTAAGTCAAAGGCCTGAGCGCAGGACGGGTTACGAGGAGCCTGGGTGACGAAGGGAAGGCAGAGGGCTGCTAACTCTTCCCGAGAGTCTGCCTGTTGAGAGGGGCAGAGGAACAACATGGATAAAGCACAGTTTCTTTAAGATGTGAAACGGTCCTGAACATTTGTAGGATGAAAGAGTGATCCAGAAGAAAAGGAGGAACTCATGATGCAGGAGAAAGACGAACAAGCAGCCTCTACCCTTACCCTTCCTTCCTTTTTCTCATCTAGTGCTGGAAAAGTGATGCCTGATGTTCTGAGCTTATGGGGATTAAAACTCGGGGAGATTCTGCACAATAACAGGGTACTCTCTGCAGGCTGTAGGGGACAGACTATTTCTTCTTCTACTTTTTTATTTCCTTATTTGTAAAAATGATGCCAACAAGCAGTCTTTTACAGGCACTAAATCTTGAGTGAACTTTCTAACAGAAGGTTTCACTTCCTCCTGCATGGAAAGGAGAAAGATTATATACTATAATAGTTTGTCTGCCGGCTATGCATGGTTCATATCAAAGTGTTTTTATTTATGTTACGTTATGTAAATGGCTGGCTTTCCCATCTCAGATCTTGTTTCACTAGAGTGCTTTTAGATCAGGGGTTCTTAACCTTTTTGTTCCACGGACCCCTTTGCCAGTCAGGTGAAAACCACGGACGCCTTACTAAGTCCATGCTATACTGTGTATTACTTAATAAATACATCCCACCCACACCAACATGTCCCCACAAGAAAAATGTTTTTTTGAATTTCAATTCAAGGTCATGGGCCTCTTGTTAAGAATCCCCGTTTTAGAGGAAAAATTACTTGTTTTCTACAAAACTCCTTATTTTAAAAGTGTTTGTTTACTGCAATTTGAATTGCCTCATTGCTTTATATCACAGCTACTGAACCCATTAACCCTATCCACCTAACTGAAGGTGACAGCTCCAGGTTCTCTCCAGAGCCTGCGGCTCTATGCTTCCTGGGCTCGTACCAGTCTCTGCAGTTGATGGCGTCACCATAGCCGGGTGTGTCCACCACAGTCAGACGCAGCTTGACCCCTCGCTCTTCAATCTCAACCGTTGAAGCCTCAATTTGGACAGTTCTTTCAATTTTCTCTAGAAAAGAAACAAACAGTAAAAAATGTATCTTAAAAATAACACTAGCATGGAAAGAGGAGAATTACATGTTATTAATGTTCTTAAAAACCCTCTCTGGAGACAGACTTTCAGAAAGTAACCCAAGGATTGTGTGCGAAGGCTCTCAGGGTCAGTGGGGGAGGGACTGCCTGGGAACGTCAAGCATGCCAAGTCTTAAGATGGTCATTTCTGTTCCTGGGGCAAAGAGCACAGAAAACAATGTACAAATTCATCTAAAAACTGAAGGTGAAGACATCAGTGAAAGGGTCCTATGTCCTCACTGTGGCAGCCCATCCACGGCCCTGCCAAGGCCCGTGTCAGATCGACATGGATTTGAGGGAGCCACTGTCCCGCTCCAGAGCGCTCCGACCAGTGATGGAGAGTCCACTCCACAGAAATTTTTATTTATAGAGCATTCTCCAAGGCATCTTCACTTGATACTCCCAAACTTAAAACACAGGCAGAAACTTTTTATTCCATTTTACACATGAAGAAAACAAACTCAGAGGATGGATAAGTGGTCAAGAAAGTCTACAACCAAAATCAAGAGCCAAGGAGCAGCATGCTTTCCCTGAGCTTAAAGTCAAACAAAAACAAAAACAAAAATGGGGCAGCGGCTGTGGCTCAAGTGGTTGGGCTCCCGTCTACCATGTGGGAAGCCCTGGGTTTGGTTCCCGGGGCCTCCTGGTGAGGGCAAGCTGGCCCGCGCCTGTGGAGAGCCGACGGCCCGCACCCGCAGAGTTGGCACAGCAAGATGACGCAACAAAGGGAGACAAGCAGACACAGGAAATGCGCAGCGAATGGACACAGAAAAGCATGCAGCAAGCACAGCAACAACGGGGGGGGGGGGGGAAAAAAAAACAACAACACAGGGAGTGGATGTAGCTTAGTAGTTGAGCACCAGCCTCCCACACACAAGGCCCCAGGTTCAACCCCCAGTACCTCTAAAAAACAAAAAACACAAGGCCATGGCATAAAATATTAATTATGTACTTCTCTGCAACTTTCATTTAGAGTTACACTTACAATAGAGTAGGAACTTTTTTTACCTGCTGCTCCAGGTATGATTCTTTCTGGGTAGAGATCAGTCAAGAAAAGGCTGTTTATGAGGGTTGATTTTCCTAGACCGGATTCACCTTTAAATGAAAATGAAAACATTGTCATAACCATGTCCATCAAACACAGCAATAGTCAAATCTGGTGGCTGTTTACCTAAGGCTGGTACTTGACTAAATACCTCTCAAATATTGTTTTATGTCTTCCTTTCAATGATTTTATCAAGTAGGTATTACGATCCCCACTGCACAATTGAGGACATGGGAGCTCAAAGGTCAGTCACTCGCCAAGATCAGCAAGCTCCTGCAGAGCAGGGCCCTGATTTGAACCTAGGTGTGTGAGCCTCCAGGAATTGTGCTCACCACTGCATCATGTGACTGGAAATGGAATATCTAAAGAACTTTTACTTGCATTTATTGTATGTTGTAGTTAATCCTGAGCCATAAGCTTTTTGCTTCTTCAGCTTCTTCTGGGATATCTTTTTCTTCTGTGCTACCTCCTCTTCTGGTTTAGAAACAATTTGCTCTTTTTCAGTCAGGATTGTCTCCATGTGGCAGGGGCGGTTCACATTTGGGTCAACTGGACCCTGAGCTCTGAAGTAAGGCAGCATCTTGGGTGCTTTGTTCACCTGGATGTGCTCAATGACCAGAGAACCTAAATCTAAACTCTGAAGTTCAGCATTATTTTCTGCATTCTTGAGGATGTGCAACAAACATGCAGCATTGTTTTGGGGCCACCAACCCTGTGTCCACCCCTCTGTTTGGCCTGGGCATACTTCCCAACTCCCAGGATGGGAGG
Source organism: Tolypeutes matacus (assembly GCA_026826555.1). Classification (NCBI taxonomy): domain Eukaryota; kingdom Metazoa; phylum Chordata; class Mammalia; order Cingulata; family Chlamyphoridae; genus Tolypeutes; species Tolypeutes matacus. The sequence continues at coordinate 841,060 of JAKSZT010000527.1, forward strand.
TGGCACATATTGCTTCTGCAAAGTGGCATCTTTCAGAAACTTGGTGGCTTTTCTAATAGGCATACCCTTGGTGGCCTGGGCAGTTTCTTGGTATTCTTAAAGTGAACATGAAGATTTGAACCTCCTGATTTGAAAGAGTTCATGGGGTTTTCTGGGTGAAGGGAATAACAAACCATTTTCAGAGATCACCTCTGCCTGGGGAACATGATTTTATCTCTTTGTAAATGTGGGGAATGTATTTTAGAAACTGGTCTTTATTTTCTGATAAATATAATAATAAAAAAGCCCTGTATATTCAGAGATTTAACTCTGAAGAATATGCAAAATACCAAAAATTAAAAATTTTATCTTAAAAGGAAGCATCAGTCTTACGTGATTACTGGCTGGATTTTTTCACTTTAAAGCATGAACTTAACTTTATTGTAAATCACTTTGAAACTTTACAATAACTTAAATTCTAATTTATTCCATAACCTTATTGTAGGTTATCACCCAAGTAAAGTTTAATTCTCAACAGGAAAGTGTTTCTCAACTTTGTACTCCATCCAGCTGGGTGCCGGAGCATTCCCTGTACACCCAGGCGATGCTTCTGGTAAGTCCTGAACATGTGGAAGCCATAAATATCTCTTCTAAAAATCATTATTTCTGGGAAATTATTTCAATAACAAAAAAGCAAACCTGAAACAACTCGACACTAGGGTTTGTAAAAAAAGAAATAACAAGAAAAAAGAAAATAGGAAAAAAAAGTACAAAAAAAAAAAAAAAAAAAAAAGATGGAGAAAAAAGAAAAACTAAAAAAACAAAACAAAACAAAACCCTGAAATGAGCAGATATAAGACAACTTAGAGTGCAATTTTCATAAATGAAAAAAATTAATATAAAACAAAAATTAGAGGTTGACTATGTCCTAAAACGTAAGTGTAAATCATGACTAAAGGCACCCTAAACCATCAAGTCAGCCTCTTGCTGGGCTGTCTGGCAATGCCCCCGTACATTCCGGCTATGCTTAAAGGGGTTCGGGCCTAGCACTGGTCTAGGCACAGGGACACGACAGGGAACAAGCCAGGTGAAGACTCCTGCTCTCCTGGCGCTTCTCTGGCAGTAGGGGAGGCAAGAAATGGATGGATGAATGAATGAACGAACAGACTGACTCACTTTATTATCAACTGGAGAGCAGTGGCAGCAATGGATCTAAACAAAGCTAACTAGCATGCATGGGAGGTGACTCTTCACCAAAGACATCTGAGTAGAGATAGCTTCTTTTAAAAAGGCATTTGTCATATCCCAGTGGCTGTTTCTAAATTCGAAATCTTCAAATACGATTTTAGGGTATATGTGATTATTCCACTTGGAATGGCTTTTAGTACATCTACAGATAACTTACTGATTATCAGCCTACGGTCGCACTATCTCTTTCTTGGACAGGAGTTTCTCAAATAGGGGCCATTAATGCCATTTAGTGGGGGAGAAGAGACACACAAGAGATTGCAATCATCACTCTCCAAAATTTGTAATGCAAACTACATTGGGGTCAAAAGTCTTATTTTTGTCCATAAATGTCACAAGACTGATACAGAAAACATGCCAGAATTTATGTAGTTATCCTTTAAAGGTAACTACTACAAAGCTGATTGGGATGGAGTTTTACAAGATGGCTCATGTTTTTATAAATTAGAATTATGACGGGATTAGGCACAAGGTGGCGCCACAACATAAACTGTGCAGGGAAAGGCCAGGCTAGCCTCAGTGGACAGTCCTCGAAATCCTATCAAGTGAGTTGTCACAGAAGATTTAACTTTTAATCTAACCTAAGTTTTTTTTCTTTTTAATTAAAAAAAAAGAAACAAAAACAAAACAAAAAAAACCCTTATCTAGCTCAAGAACGTTAGGAAATAAAAAGCTTTCTTCTTTTTACCAACAAAAGCATGAAACTGCTTCTTTCTCAAACAATATGCACCAAGAGCACTTCCTTTATCAGATGGTCTCTGAATGGGGGTATTCCCAGTGGTCAGTTGTTTTGCCCACTCAGACGACTCCTATCGTGGCTGGGCACAGTGGCAGGATGGAGATGGGGATGCGTGAACTTGGGAGAGGCATGCTACACCTGTCCCACATACCCCAGGCTCACCTGCCATCAGGAAGGAACACAGGAACACGTGTGCACTTTCGGAACCTACAATAATGCTAGCATGTATTTTTGCTTTAAGACCAGCTTTCACTTTCTCAGCTTATTCTAAAGCTCTGAGTACTCACTCTGTAACCCAACTATGAATTCAGTTATACTAACAACCAATTAATTTTCTACCAGGTAATATATTTGGCAATAAGTTTCGTATTTTTAATCTTGCGTCTCATATAAATTGAGCAGCCATCCCACACTAATGTGGCTAGGCTACTGAAATGACAAAAAGCTGCATTTGATTTTTATCAGATTGTTATCAGCAACCCAGCTACCAAGTTTTCTCTACCATCCGGCTTCCTCCGGCAATGTCTTTACAGCTTGTGGCTTCAGAATCCCTGGCAGATTGCTGCCCAGACATTTGGAGCCTTTCATTTGCATTTCACCTGTCATTTTGTGAACTTTCCTAGTTCTTTAAGTTTGTTCAAAATTTTAAAAACGATGCCTTTCTTCTTCAACAGCCACTGACTTGCCACTTGGGTACGTTAGGGGCTTGCCTGATATCCTGTTTTTCCTGAGCTGCTAATATTATGATTTTAAAGTTTCAAGAGTTCCTGTACTTAATTTTCAGTTCCATTTTCAACTTAAGGTCTAATTTACATAGATTAAAATTTGGATTAGGGTTTTTTTTGTTGTTGTTGTTTTGTTTTAAGGTACTGGGGGCTGGGGATTGAGCCTAGGACCTTGTATGTGGGAAGCCAGTGCTCAATCACGGAGCCACATCAGCTTCCCTAAGTTGGTTTTTTCATTTGTTTGCTTGTTTTTTAGGAGGAACCAGGGATTGCACGTGGGACCTCCCATGTGGGAAGCAGGGGGCCAACTGCTTGAGCCACATCTGCTCCTGGGTTGTTGTTTTTTTTAACTCTTTATTTTGAAATAATTTCAAACTCATAGGACAGTTGCAAAAATAACGTAAAACCTACATAGAGAACTACAACATTCCCCACCCTGATACCCAGATCCAACCTTCAATGTTTTGCCACATTTGCAATATCATTCAATCCATTCATTTGTCTCTTCATCAATTTTTCTAAACATTTGAGAGTAGGTTGTATGCATCATGCTCCTTGAACACTTAATATTCCATGAATATTTCCTAAGAACAAGGGTATTCAATAACGTAACCACCTGAAGTGCAGTTACCAAATCCAAGAAATTTAACATTGTTGTAAAGCTTACGGTATAATTTTCAAAATTTTCATATGTCCCAATAATGTCCTTATGAGCCTTTTCTTTCCCATTATTAGATCCAGATTCATGTATTGCATTAAACCACCATTATCTCTTTATCACTTTTTTTTTTTAATTGTAGAAACATAGATACAAGAACCGTCCCGCCTCAACGCCTCCCAAGCACACATTCAGTGGGGTTAACGACGTTCACAGGGCTGCACTACCCTCAGGACCATCCACTACGGGGACTTTCCCATCACCCCAAACAGAAACCCAGTGCTCATCAAGACTCCATCCCCTCCCCAGGTCACCTGGACGCCACTTCCTGCCTCTGTGAATTAGCATATTCCAGCCGGTTCCCACAAGTGGGACCATACAATAATCTGTCCCTTTGTGTCCAACATTTCACTCAGTGTGAGGTCTTCAAGGTTCATCCACACAGTAGCATGTATCGAATTTCATTCCTTTTTACGGCTAAGATTCCTTTGTACATATTAACAGGTGGATTAGTTTTGACAAAAATATGTATCCCGGAGTAACCAAAGTCTACTCACTATAGCGAACACTGCTATACCCCCAGTTTGTCTGTATACTTGCATTAACTCCACTCCCCACAACCCCCACTCCAGGCAAACACACACCTGCTTTGTCACTACAGGTAAGTCCGGCTAATTCTAGAGCTACCTATAAATGGACTCATACAGTACAAGCTCTTTTGTGCCTGGCTGCTTTTGCTCAGCATAACACTCCTGAGACTAATTCGAGTTGCTGCATGCATCAATACTCCATTTCTTTGCTTTCCCGAGTAACATTCCACTGGGTGGATATATGGCACAATTTGTTGATTGACTCTCCTGTTGCTAGGCACCTGGGCTGTTTTCTGTTTGGGGCTATTATAAGAAAATTGGCTATTATACCATTCATATTCAAAAGCTTGGACATATGATCTCCTTTTTTCTTGGGTAAATACCAAGGAGTAGGATTACTTGGTTAGGTGGTAAGTATATGATTAACTGTTAGAAAAGTATCAAACTGTATCCTTTTACACTTTCACCAGCAATCATGAGAATTCCAGTTGTTCCATATCTTTGCCAACACTTGGACTATCAGACTTTTAAAATTTCAGCCAGTCTAGTGGGTGTACACTGGTATATTGTACTGTGCTTTTAATATGCATTTCCCTGATGACTAAAGGTATCTATTGGCCATTTGTATATCTTCTTTAGTGAAGTGTCTTAAAAACTTATTCTGCTTTTTGTAATTGGGTCATTTACCAAGTAAGTTGTAAAAGTTCTTAATTCTGGATATAAGTCCTTTGTCAGATTATCATTTTGCAAATAATTTCTCACTATCTGTGGCTTTTTTTTTTTTTTTTTTTTTTTTTTTCAAAAAGAGTCAGCTTTTAATTTTAATGAAGCCCAATTTAATGTTTTGTTGTTTTGTTTTGTTTTCTTTTGCATGTGATCAGTGTTCTTCAGGTCCTAAGAAATATGCTTATTCCAAAGTCATGAAAATCATTTGACCATTTTCTTCTGGAATTTTTGTAGCTTTCGCTGGAAGTGGTCTAGAATCCATTTTGAGTTGATTTTTGTGGGATTGATGTTCATTTATCCCCATAGCATTATGCAGTTTCTCTAGAACCACTTGTTAAAAAGACTAACCCTTCCCTCTGTTGAGTTTGGCTGGCAGCCTTGTCAAGCATCAGCTGGCCTTGCATTGTGGGCCTGGGCCTGGGCTGCCTATTCTTTTCATTGACCTGTGTCTGCCATTGCGAAGATCTTGATCACTGTTAAGTCTTGAAATCAGGTAGTAGAAGCCCTCCACCTAGTTTACTTTCAAAACTGGTTTATTTGTTTTTGACTTATTATAGTAGCTAGGACTTCCAGAACAATGTCAAATAAAGATGCAGAGAACAGACATTTTTGCCTTGCTCCCTTCCTCAGGAAGAAAAGCTTTCAGCCTTTCACCTAACCACAGGTTTTTAGTAGATATCCTTAATCAGATGGAGCATGGTGATTTTTTTTTAGGAACACATATATATTGTGTTATAGCAGAACTGACTGTACTAAGTCTTTGAATACATTGCTGGACTTTGCTGGACTTGCTAACTTGCTTACTAAGATGTCTGACTATGCACATGAGGAATATTGGTCTGTAGTTTTCTTCTCATTTGCAATAGGGTTATGCTGGCCTAATAACATGAGTTTAGAGGTTATTTCCTTGTCATCTAAGTTTGAAGGAGTCTGCATAGGGTTTATATTATCTCTGCCTTAATTATTAGAATTTAACAATGAAGTGCTCAATCTAATGTTTTCTTTGTAGGAAGATTTTGAAATTATTAGTTCTATTTCTCGGACATATGACTATTTAGATTTTCTATTTCTTCTTGTTTGCTTTGTGTTTTCCAGGAAATTTGTCTATTTCATTAAAGTTGTTTATTTTATGGGAATAGTTGTTTATACTATTCTTTATTATTTTTTCAATGACTGCAGGATCCATAGCAACAATCTCCTTTTCATTCCTGATGTTGGAAATTTATGTATGTGTGTGTGTGTCTCTCTCTCTTTTTTTTTTTGCTTGGTCAAGCTAGAAGCTTGTTAATTTTATCAGTTTTCCCAAAAGTAAACTTTTGGATACCTTAATTTTCATTCCTGCTTCTTTTTTTCTATTTCATTGTTTCCTGCTGTTAATTATTTTCTTCCTTGTACTTATTTGTACAGAATTTGCTTTTCAAGTTTAAGATGTAAACTTTGACAGCGGATTTTAACCTTTCTTCTTTTTAATTATGCATTTAAAGGTACAGATTTCCCTCTAGGCACTGCTGTAGTTGCATCCTGCAAATTCTGATGTTATCTTTTCATTTTCCTTCAGTTGAAAGTATTTTTAAATGTACCTTGGGTTTACATGATATACTTCATGATTTCAATCATTTTCTATTTATTAAGACTTTTTAATGGCCCATCACAGTGATCATCTCAGTGAATGTTCCACGTACATTTGGAAAAAATGCATATTCTGCAGTATAGTGCTCTATATAAGTTAACTGGGTTGGGTTGTGTGATAGTGGTATTAAAATATCCTAGAACCTTACTGATTTTCTGATAGTTTTATAAATTACTAAGAAAGGACTGTTAAAACCTATTATTGTGGATTTATCTCTTTTTCCTGTCATATTTTAAATCATGTATTTTGAAGCATTGTTGTTAGATGCATACATACTTAATATTGTTTTCCTGAACAGACCTCTTTCTCATTATGACATGTATTTCTTTATTTCTGGGAGTACTCAGATAGTAGACCTGAAATCTATTTTGTCTGATATTAATATAGCCATTTTCTTATGATTAGGGTTTACATATTTCATTTAAAAGTTTTTAACCCACCTGTGTTTCTATACTACAAGTGTTTTTCTTGTAGACAATGCATGGTTGCTTTATTATCCATTCTGGTAATCTCTCCCTTTTACTTACTAAGTTTAGTCTATTTACATATAATTTAATTATTGATATGACTTTTTTATCTGTATTTCTATTTCCTTCATGTATTTTTTTTTCTTTTTCTTTTCTTTCTTTTGGATTGAGTACTTTTTTATATTCTATTTATTGACTCTATTGGCTTTTAGCCAAACATGTTTTATTTTTAAGTGGTTGCTCTAAAGCAGGAGTTCTTAACAAGGGGTCCATTGAGCTTAAATTGACATTCAAAAACATTCTTGTGGGGATATGTTGGTGTGGATGTGATATATTTATTAAATAATATACAGTATAGTGTGGACTTAGTAAGGGGACTGTGATTTTCACTTGACTGGCAAAGGGGTCCATGGAACAGAAAAGATTAAGAACCCCTGCTCTAAAGTTTATAATATGCTTCATTGATTTACCAGTCTTCATTTAAATAACATTCTATCAGTTTACATATAATTCTCCTCCTCCTGTCCTTTGTGCTACCCTTATCACCCATTTTATCTCTACATGGTATAAGTCCACAATGCATTGTTGCTTTTGTTTTAAAAATAAACAAAAATTGTTGCTTATCTTTTAAAGAAATTAAAAAGCAAAAAAGTTGTTTACATTTGCCAACATGTTTGCTATTTCCAGAACTCTCCATTCCTAATGTAGATCATCTGGAACACTTTTCTTTCAGCCCAAGGCACTTCATTTAATCTTCCTTGAAATATAGGTCTGACAGTGATAAATTCTCTCAGCTTATTTGCCTGAAAATGTCTTATTTCATCTTTTTTTCCCCCTACCTTCATTTAAAAAGATATTTCTTTTTTTTTTTAAGATTTTATTTATTTATTCATTTATCCCCCGCCTGCTGCTTGTGCTCGCTGGGTCAGCTAACCACGCCGTGCGGGCGGGCTTGCCTTCACCAGGAGGCCCCGGGAACCGAACCCAGGGCCTCCCATATGGTAAACGGGAGCCCTACTGATTGAGTCACAGCCGCTTCCCTAAAAAGATATTTCTGATGATACAGAAATCTAGGCTGATGGGTTTTTTTTTATTTCAGCACATTAAAAATGTCATTCTATTATAAGGTGCATTGTTTCTGAGAAGTCAGTGGTCATTTTTACTTTTCATCATCTATATGTACTGTGTTTTTTTCCTGTCTACTTTTAAGAGTTTTCTCTTTATCAGTGATGATGTATGTGTCCCCACCCCCTCGTTGTTTGCACTTGCTGTGTCTATCTTCTTTTTTTAAGGAGGCACCAGGAACCAAACCCTGGACCTTCCACGTGGAAGGGATGCACCTAATTGCTTGAGCCACCTCCACTCCCTGCTTTGTTGTGTCTCTCATCATGTTTTCCTCCATGTGTCTCTTGTTGCATCAGCTTGCTGTCTTGCTCGTCTTCTTTAGGAGGCTCCAGGAATTGAATCTGGACCTCCCATGTGGTGGCAGGAGCTCAATTGCCTGAGCCACATCTGCTTCCCTATCAGTGATTTTTAAGAAATCTCATTATGATGTACCTTGGTGTGGGGTTTTCTTTATATTTATTCTGCTTAGTGTGTATTGAACTTCTTGGATCTGTGCATTTATAGCTTCCATCAAATTTGGACAATTTTCTTCAATTATTTTTGCTCCCGTTTTTCCTCTAATTATATGTATATTAGACTGCTCATAATAGTCCACAGGCCACTATGACTGTGTTCAGAAGGTTTTTTTTTCCTTTTGATTTTCCTTTTCTTTGTTTAAGTTTGGAAACTTTCTATTACCCTATCTTCAACCTCATTAGTCTTTTTTATATTTTTTCTATAGTGTATAATTTGCTGTTAGGCCCATCCAGAAAAATTTTCATTTCAGATATTATATTATTTTCATCTCTAGACGTTCCATTTGATTCTTTTTGTATCTTCTATTTATCTCATTATATTTATGGTATATAATGAATAGGAGCATATTTAAAGTAGGTAATTTAAAGCCCTTGCCTACCAATTGTTTGCTAGATTCATGACACTGTGAATACCTGGATTTTTATATCCTAGTTTAATGATTGGTGGGTTTGGTTTTATCCTGGCACGTAGTTATTTTGAGTATCAGGTTGATCCTTTCAAGGCTTGTTTATATGCCCAAATTCCAGTTACCCCAGCTTCCCTGAACTGTTTTCTGTCTCTTCAGCTCTGTGAGACTGTTGTGCTCTCCTTAATTTACCTCTCCCGGTGGCAGGATCAGGTAAATGGCAGACAGATGGAGTGACTTTATGGTTCACATAATTTATTTTCTCTCTGTCAGGATCAGATTCCTACATTGGCTGTTGTCCGCTGTCTGAAAAGGATTGTTTCATTTGTCCAGTCTTCCAGATGATCATGGCAGGAAGGCTAGTGTGGTAACAGTAATTCCAGGGATTGGCAAACTATGGACCATAGACAAATCCAGTCCTCTACCTATTTTTCTAAAAAAAAAAATTTTAATTGTATACTGCCACCCTACCAATTTACATATTGCCTATTGCTGCTTTCACACTACAACAGCAGAGATGAAGAGGTATTTCAAAAACATATGTCTCACGAAGCCGAAATTATTAACAAGCTGGCCCTTTAAAGAAAGTTTGTCGACCTCTGAATAATTCTATCATAGCCAGAAACAAAGTTACTGTCTGCTTTTGAGTTTTATAAAATGAAAAAACTGTATGAGAGATTTCACTGAATTTTTATTTTCTACCAGGAAATGAAATTTACCCTATTATTACTATCAAATAATTGTGCTCCTACAGGTGTCAACATTCACTAATAGGGACCAAGTATTCCATGGTTTCCTTATTTTATATCCATATACTATTTATCCTAGGAAACTATTCTATTCATGCATCACTATCACCAAGCTTTCCCAATAGCTACATCTCATCCCCATTTTTGAGAATTTGACATAGTTATTAGAAATGAAATCAAATGTGGGATGGTTAACATAATTAATAGTTCATCAAGTTAAGACTGTTATGGATATGTTGAATACAACATATGCTATACATTCCATGCTAAAACATTTCTAATAGAAAATTTTTTCAAGTAATTGTTCAATTTCAATGGACTTTAAATGGTTTTTTAATGTATGCTTAAGAATTGTTAATTTTTATTTTTTTTTTATTTTTAAGATTTTTATTTATTTATTTATTCATTTATCCCCCCCCCCACTGCCCGTGCTCGCCGGGTCAGCCAACCACGCCATGCGGGCAGGCCCGCCCCCACCAGGAGGCCCCGGGAACCGAACCCGGGGCCCCCCACATGGCAAACGGGAGCCCCACCGATTGAGCCACAGTCGCCTTCCAAGAATTGTTAATTTTTAAAAAATACATGCACCACAAAAATTTTAAGAACCAGTAATTTTTATATGGAAATTAAATAAACACACTTCTAATTTAATGACTTCACTAGCTATCTACTAATATGTGACAAATTATTGCAAAACTTATGGGCTTAAAAGAGCAATAAACATTCATTATCTCACAGGTATTTCAGTCCAGGAGTTTGGGAGGGCCTTAGCTGGAGGGCCCTGGTCCTGCTATGAGGTTACAGCAGTGTGCTGGCCAGGATCAGCCATCATGAGACTTGAAAGGGCCGGAGGATGTTGCTGAGAGGGGTCACTCCCATGGCTACTGGCTGGTCTCAGTTTCTCGCCTTGTAGACCTCTTCATAAGGTTGCCTGGATGTCCTCCCAGCATAGCACCTGGGTTCCCCCAGAATGGGTGATTCAAGAGAAGGCAAAGGGGAAACCGCAATGTCTTTTATCACCTACTCTCAGAAGTCACACAACTTCATTTCCACAGAATCCTACTGCTTACACAGGTCAACCCTATTTAATGTGGAAAGGGACCTGACAAGGCCATGCATACCAGGAGGCGAGGATCACTGGGGGCCATTTCAGAGGCTGGCTATCACAATGAGTAAATACTTTAATATGTGTAAAAAATTAAAACTGTCTAGATTATAAATGTATTTTCAAATTCCCAAGTTATTTGATTCTGCCGACAAAATAAAGCCATATATTAATTTCTTACCGACCACCATTAGAGTGAACTCGAAACCTTTTTTTACAGATTTTCGGTGCACTTGATTGGGAAGATTTGCAAATCCAACATAGCCAGGAGTTTCTGGATTCACAAACTGAGTTGGTTGCTGCTAAAATATTATTTTAAAAAAATAAAGAGAAAAACACCTTATTAGTTGTTTTAAATTGTAATCATTTAAGTCTGTGACAATATAAGTTGTCAAAAGTTACAAAAAATAGTATATGTATATCAACACATCCAAAGTTATACTTCTATTGGAAGTGATGGTATCCACTTAAAAACACTTATTAAAATGAAAAAAAACCAAACCAAAATTTAACATTTGGTAATCAATATCCTTTAAGCAAACTAGCATCACACAGGAGAAGATACATGTTTGATTTACTTTAGTGCAATTTCAAAATTTGACTTGAGAAATAGCTATGGGTTTACAGGAAAACCAACCAGGTTTACAAAGTAATACCACAATGGACAGTGGTTCCATTCAGCAAACTTAGCTAAAGAATAGCTTTCAAAAGTAAACACTTGCAGTTGTGTGATGCACTTGTGAAAAAGAATCCAGTAAAAAGCCACCTTTATTGCTATGTCCTCATTCTATGGAACAAAGCCTCAACAAGCAGGCAATTTAGGGGTGGGGATGCTGAGTATCTAGCTTCAGAAACCCAAAGAGAGGAATGAGATCAGAGTTGACTGCACTGAAGCATCACTATCCTGAATAGATGGATAAATGATAAAGGGAGATGTGAGATGGAGAGGTGGTACAGCAAGTAGTAAAACTGTAGAATACAGGTAGGGGCATATGGGCAGTCACTGTAACACTCTTTCCAATTTCTCTAAGTTTGAAAATTTGTCCCAATAAAATATTGGGAAGAGCAAAACATGTAAGTTATTATTAATGCAACAGATTTCACAAAAGTTCAGGCTTTAAAGAACACCTGGTAATCCTTCAGGCTGGGTAGAGGAAGAGACTGATGGGGTCAACAGTACCTTGTACAACAGTATACTATGTAACAATTAAGAAATATTTAATGAAAATGAGAGGAAACTTTAAGTCACAAAAAGGATACCTCAGCTGATGTATTAATTCAAAAGGGCAAGATATTAAATAGTATTTATTTTAGGATTACAATTTGTAAATATATATTCAACACACATATACAGGTGTGAAAAGAATATCCACCAAAACGTTAACAGTGGTTATTTCTGGGTGGTGGAATTATGGCTAATTTTTATTTTTATTTTTTTTTACCGGGAGGTCCCGGGGATCGAACCCAGGTCCCTCCATATGGGAGACGGATGCCCAACCGTTTGAGCCACATCCATCCCCCTATGGCTAATTTTTAAACTTTCTTTTTTGCTTATCTGTGTTCTATACTATTTATATAATTAACAGTTAATAATTTTTAAAAAGGGAAACTAAAGTTGGTATGAATATGCATCTGACAGCAATAAGCACCCATAGAGGCAAAAATAAAAGACAAAGAGTGATAATAATCTTACACTTTTTTTTTTTTTTTTAGATTTTTATTTATTTATTCATTTATCCCCCCCTTGCTGCTTGTGCCCGCCGGGCCAGCTAACCACGCCATGCGGGCGGGCTTTTGCCTTCACCAGGAGGCCCCGGGAACCGAACCCGGGGCCTCCCATATGGTAAACGGGAGCCCTACTGATTGAGCCACAGCCGCTTCCCAAATCTTACACTTTTAACACAAGCTCTGCTTCTCTGAGGATATGTCTTTTTGAATACATGGGCCCATGGCTCTTAGCTAATATGCTATTCTAAACTACTTTATAAAGTCTAAGAGCTCCCTTCATTTAATCTTAAATTATTAGAATTTTAAATTATGTGATTGGTCTTCTGGGAATAATATAAGGAGGAGAAACAGTATTACTGAAGTTTTCAGAAACAAGAAAGTGGAAACCTAAAAAAAGAGAAAGTTAAAGCTTTAAGGATGACAAATTAGAACTCTTCTAGACTTAACAGATCAAATATATCAGTTGTATTTAAAATAATGAATCATATAAATTAGGTAAACATTGGACATCTTGACTGTAAACAGTCTGAAATATACAAAACATTTTTTTCTCATACTGCAGATTCATGATGAAGTGTGATCTCTTACCTTAGACATTTTTAGTAAAGTTTCGTCAATCTATTAAAAAAAAAAAAAAACATATATACAGATTCACACACTTAAATATTTAGATGAATTGACCTGTAAAAGACTTATATATATAAGATATTAATAATTTCTTTTACTTAGCTTCTCTATTAAGACTATTTCCCCAGAAATGATGAAGCAATCTCTAATTATAAAGGTAAATTAGATAAAAGAAATTAGAGGCAGTTGACCATAAATACATTTATTCTTACTTGCATTCCATATTTTTAATAACATTCAAACACTTTTGCCTTACTATTTTATGTTAGGCACTAGGGACACATGGACAAAAAAGACACGTTCCCAGCCCACTGGAATCTGGGACTTTCTCTTCTCTGAAACGTTCAATGAGGAAGCCATGCCATTCTGTGGCACACTGTTAACTTGAACACATCTGCCATCTTTTCGAGAGTCCTAGAGCTACTTACAAACCAGGCTTTAACACTGTTTGGGTAATGTGGAGAAATGTGAAACACATTTTTAAACAAAGGAGAAAAGACTGAAGGGTCCTAGTGTTTGAAAAGTGTGACAACAGTTTACACATATGTGGAACTTTTTATACAAATTTCTAAAGCTCTGAAGCTTTGGGAAATGTGGAATCTGACTAATTAACGAAGTCAAGAGATACACCTGCAGTCAAATTTGATTCTCTCTGGAGCTTAGAAACTTAACTTGAAAGCTTCTTGTCTCCCCACCTGTTTCAAAGCTAAACTCCACAGTCCTGAATGCTGTGGCCTGAAGTTTCCTCCTGCAATGGAAATGGATCAGTCTGCCTCTGAAGTGTGGCTTGGCTGGACCCAGGTAAGGTACCTGCAGGCTCATGGCCCTTCAATCCTACAGCACTATATCTCATGTAAAATCTAAGTTAAAGTCTTGGTGTTTCTCCTTAGTGGCCCACTGTGAGCACCCCTTCTCAAGTGTCTGAGGGGAGGAACGTGGAGGGGTAAGAGGAGGTAATACTTAAAAATACAGTTTTCAAACTGCTTCTTGCTATGATAGATCATTACTAAGGCTGAGAACAGGAAGTACTGGGTGAAGCACAGAGCTCAAAATAAGTACTACTGACTAAAAAGATGAATAAGGCCAGTCCTAGATTATTCAATCTAGATGAACAGAGACCCATGTGAGTATGTCCCATTTCCTTAACCCCCAAAAAGAGCAGAACAGGCAAGGTGCAGGAGGAGGAAGGCAATCATTCGAACAACAACAAAAAGATTTCTATGAGGAAAATACAAGTACAGTACAAAAAAAATTTTTTTCTGGACATAAAAAACCCTGTTTTTTAAGCTAAAATTCTGGTAGCTGAATTGAAAGGTCCCAGCTGAGACTCAAATGTGACTTGGAAGAGGAAATGTAAGAAATTTCAAAGCACAAAGCAAAAATGTATAGAGGAGTGGAAGTGGCTCAAGCAACTGGGCACCTCCCACATGCGAGGTGCTGTGTTCAGTGTCTGGTGCCTCCTAAAAAGAAAGATGAACAGACAACAAACAGACACAGAGAGCAGACAGCAAGCACAAACAACGAGGGGTAGATGAAGTAAATAAATAAAAATAAATCTTAAAAAAAAAAAAAAAAATACAGAGAGAGGAAAAATCATGGGTAAAAAATGAGAGCCTTGGAGGAGAAATCTAGGAAACCTAACCTGTTAACAATAAGAGTTCCAAAAGGAAAAAAAAAAAAAAAAAAAAGGAAAAGAAAGTAATAAAAGAAAATTTTCCTGAACTTCTGGGAAGATGGCGGACTAGAAAAACATGGTACTCTCTTCTCCAGAAAAATAGCTAGAGGACAGGCTGAAACAGCCTGAAAAAGATCTTCTAGTGTTTAGGACACCAGCCGAAGGCTAGACACCGCCCAGAGGAGAGAGGGATAAAGGAGGGGAATCGTGAGGACAGAACTGTGAGTTGAAACCAGCAGGTGCTGCTGCCGGCACCCTCCACCTTAAAGACTTTAGAATTCTCAGGCTTCTGGGCCTGCTACAGACAAAGGGGGCTCCAGGGATCTACCACCCCAGGAAAGGGGAGAGAAAGGGACACAGCCTAAGGCTGACCCAGCTTCTTCTTCTTCTTTTTTTTAAAGATTTAGTTTTTATTTATTTATTTATCCCCACTTTGCTGCTTGTGCTCGCTGTGTCCATTTTCTGTGTCTTCCTGTCTCTCTCCGTTGCATTGTCTTGCTGTGCCAGCTCACCTGGCCGCCTGGGAGCTCCTTCACCAGGAGGCCCCGGGGACCAAACTTGGGGCCTCCCATATGGTAAACAGGAGCCCAACTAATTGAGCCACAGCCGCTTCCCAGGCTGACTCAGCTTCTGATCCACAAATTTGGTCTGCTGTGGCCCACCAGCCCTTCCAGGCAGGGTGGGACCATGCAGTCGTTTGCCCTGGTAGCTGGCAAAGAACTGGAGAAATCCAAACCTCATAATCTCCCTCTCTTCCAGCCTGGACTGATTATTGAGGATGCACCTCCCAAGGAGGTGCTTCCAGGCCGGGTGGGGTGACCTTTGCTTGCCTTGGGAGCCTGCAAAGGGCTAAAGATACACAACCCTCCCAATCTCCTCCTCTACTAACAGGGACTGATTGTTGAGGACTCAGAGGGGAGTGGAAATATCTCCTAACCAGGAAAAGGGTGGGGGCTGCTAGAGAAGGCTTAAGAACTGCCCTGAGAAAGTTTGAATTACAAGACTCTTAGCCTCCAGGCAGGAAGCTCTATCACATTGATCCTGTCTGTGTTGCAACAAACACCCTCTTACCATGTATTGAACTGAGAGCTGCCAAACAGTGCCATCTGCTGACAATCAAAGAAGTGCATGTGAGAAAATTAAAAATAAGTGAGAGAGGCTTTTTCCAGCCTTTATAGCCTCCCTCCCCAAGACTGTAGGGAACAGGTCTGCAACCAATTACTGGGTCCAGAGCCCTGTTTTGAAACAACTAGCAGGGACAATCCTAACAATTCAGATTGAGCCAAGAATAAAAATGCAGTGGTAACACACAGCCTCCTTCCACTAAATTCCTGCAAAAGAGAAAGAAATTGAGCATCTGAGTAAACTACACCCTAACCAGATGCCTAGACATCAGCAAAAAATTACGAGCCATACTAAGAAAATGGAAGACATGGCCCAAGAAAAGGAATGTATCAAAGCCCCAGAAAAGATGAAGGATTTGAGAGAACTAATTAGCGAGATATGCACAAATTTGCACAATCAAATTAATGAGTTGGAAAAAAATATGGCTAAAGAGATAAATGACATAAAAAAGACATTGAGTGAGCACAAAGAACTTGAAATCCTGAACAGAAAAGTAACAGATCTCATGGGAATGAAAGACACATCAGAAGCATACAAGAACAGATTCAAAATGAGAGAAGAATAAGTGATACCAAAGACAGAACAGCTGAAATTGAAGAGAGAAAAGAATGGAAAAAATGGAGCAGGGGTTCAGAGAATTGAATGACAACACAAAACGCAACAACATACATGTCATGGGAGTTCCAGAAGAAGAAAAGGGAAAAGAGACAGAAAGGGTATTTGAGGAAATAATAGCAGAAAATTTCCCATCTGTCATGAAATAAATGAACTTATATGTCCAAGAAGGGCACCATACCCCAATCAGTATAAATGCAAACAGAGCTACTAACAAGACACATACTACTCAGAATGTCAAATATTAAAGTTAAAGAGAAAATTCTCAGAGCAGCAAGGGAGGAGCAAATCATCACATACAAGGGACACCCAGTAAAACTTAGTCCGGATTTCTCTTCAGAAACCTTGGAGTCGAGAAGACAGTGTTATGATACAATTAGGATACTGAAAAAGAAAAAACTGCTAGCCGAAAATTCTTTATCCAGCAAAATTGTCCTTCAAATATGAAGGTGAGTCCCAGTCACTAAGCCGCCACTGCGGACTCAGCAGCCTTCCCCTTGAGCCTCCTCGCTTCCCGACACTCTCTTCCCCCATCGGCCTTCTCCCGCAGGCCGTTTCTACCGAGGAAAAGGAATCGTATTGTACGTCTGCTGTCCAGAACCTCCACTCTTTCGACCCATTTGCTGATGCAGGTAAGGGCGATCACCTGGCTTCTTGCTGGGACTGAGCATTATATCCCTATAAGAATTCAACAGAGAAACAGTAGGAAGACGGTTACCACTGTCCAAGGGATTGTTGATAATTACGATAAAAAGAAATTAGTGAAGGCATTTAAGAAGAAATTTGCCTGCAATGGTCCTGTAGTTGAGCATCCAGAACATGGAGAAGTGATTCAGCTACAGGGTGACCAGTGCAAGAACATATGCCTTGTGGAGATTGGACTGGCTAAGGACCACCAGCTGAAGGTTCATGGGTTTTAAGTGCTTGTGGCTCACTGAAGTTTAAGTGAGGACTTCCTTGCAAGGAGTAGAAAAGTTCCCTTCTGTCCCTTGTCACAAGTTTAAAAGCCTCACAGCTTGTATAATGTAACCATTTGGACTAGTGTAAATCCTTCATGCAATAAACTGGAAAGAGCCATAAAAAATATATAAAGGTGAGTATAAAATATTCATAAACAAACAGAAACTAAGAGAGTCAGCAAAAAAGAATCCACCTTTTCAGGAAACTTTTAAGGAAGCCTTAGAACCTGGAAGAAAAAGACAGAAGATACTTTAAATGCAAAAAAGTTATAACATGCAGAAGGCCATTATATATTACCAGGAAGATAAAACAGTTCATCTGTTTCAAGGAAACAGAGAACTTGAACAATATGATAAACGAGTTAGACTTATCAGACACACAGAATGCAGCATCCAAACTGAGTGGGTTATATATTCTTCTCAAGTGCCCATGGATCTTTCTCCAGGATAGATCACATGTTAGGGCACAATGCAGTTCTCAATAAATATAAAAAGACTGAAATTATACAAAGCACCTTCTCAGATCATAATGGAATGAAACTGGAAATCAATAATAGACAGGAAAAAATTTTGCAGATGTGTGGAGGCTGAACAACACATTCCTAGATAATCAGTGGGTCAAAGAATTGCAAATGAAATCAGCAAATATACTGAGACAAATGAAAATGAGAACACAACTTGTCAAAATTTATGGGATACAGCGAAGGCAGTTGTAGCAGTTTGATATTGTTTACGAATTCCAAAGAGAGATTGGATTATGTTTGTGAACTGTTCTGTCTCTCTGGGCATATTAGATTATGATGGCTTCAGAGGTTTCACTTTTACTTGATTAAATAATGATTAAGGGAAGCGGCTGTGGCTCAATCAGTAGGGCTCCCGTTTACCATATGGGAGGCCCCGGGTTCGGTTCCCGGGGCCTCCTGGTGAAGGCAAGCCCGCCCGCATGGCGTGGTTAGCTGACCCAGCGAGCACAAGCAGCAAGGGGGGGATAAATGAATAAATAAAATCTTAAAAAAAATATATATATATAATGATTAAGGCTTTAATTGGGCCATGTCAGTAGGATGTTGACTCACAGAGAAACTGCACCACAGAGAAGGGAGGTTGAAGTTTTTGAGCTGGAGCCCCAAGAAGTAAACACACAGAAGAAGATAGAGGAATAGAGATGGCTCCATAGATACAGCAGAGGCCCTGGGAAGAGAGATGAGCCTAAAAGCCTACAGCTGCAGCTGAGCCCAGAGAGAAAAGAGCCTTATACCAGCCTATACCTGAGATTGGAAGCTGGGACCACGGAGCCTTAAGAAAAAGAAGGCAGGCTGGACCCTCACAGACATCGCCTGCCATCTTGCTCCAACGTGGCCAATGATGTTGGGTGAGAAACTACCTCTTATGGTACCTTGAGTTGGATTCTTTAGGGCCTTGTGACTATAAGCTTCTACCCCAAATAAATACCCTTTATAAAAGCCAACAGATTTCTGTTATTTTGCGTCAGCACCCCTTTGGCTGACTAATACAGCAGTCTTGAGAGGGAAATTTATAGCCCGAAATATTAAAAAACAAGAAAGAGCTAAACTCAAAGATTTAACCAAACAACTAGAGAAACTAGAAAAAGAACAGCAAATCAATCCCAAAGCAAGCAGAAGGAAAGAAATAATATAGAGCAGAAATAAATGAAAATGAGAACAGAAAAACAATAGAGAAAATTAACAAAACCTAAAGCTGGCTCTTTGAGATCAATAAAACTGACAACCCCCTAGCTAGACTAACAGAGAAAAAAAGAGAGAAGATTCAAATAAATATAATCAGAAATGAAAGGGGGGAAGTTACGATTGACCCCACAGAAATAAAAAGGATCATAAGGGGATATTATGAGAAACTGTAAGCCAACAAACTAGACAACCTAGATGAAATGGACGAATTCCTAGAAATGCACAACCAACCCACACTGACGCTACAAGAAATACAAGAACTTAACAAACAAATCACATTTAAAGATATTGAATCCGTCATCAAAAATCTTCAAAGCAAAGTCCAGGACCAAATGGCTTCACAGGTGAATTCTACCAAGCATTTTGAAAAGAATTAACACCAATTCTGTTTAAACTCTTCCAAGAAATTGAAGAGGAGGGAAAATTACCCAACACATTTTATGAATCTGTATTATTTGGGGTAGAAGCTTACAGTTACGAGGCCATAAAGCATAAGTTTCTTCCCTCACCAAAGTCTGTTGCCATATGTTGGAGCAAGACAGCTGCGGACGTTTGCCAGGGTTCAGGCTTCTTGGGTTCCTCTCTTTCTGGGGCTCCATTTCTCTCCAGGCTCAGCTCCTCTGTTTCATCCACAAGGTCAGCTGTAAGACTATGAGGCTCTCTAGGCTTTGCCTCTCTCCACAAGGCCAGCTGTAGACTACCAGGCGAACAGCTCAACTCTTCCTGGGGCCTTCTCTCCTTCCTCATGACCAAGCTCCTCTGTGTGCTTTGCTTCCCTGGGTTCCAGCATTAAAACTCCAACATCAAAACTCCAACTAACTTCTCTGCTCTGCCATGTAGTTTTAACTCAGAGTCCCTGCCCACCAAGGGGTGGGGAGACAATGTCCTACTTGACGTGGCCCAATCAAAGCCCTAATCATAACTTAATCATGCTCAGGTTAACAGACCAGTTTACAACCATAATCCAATATCTATTTTTGGAATTCATAATTATATCAAACTGCTACAGAAGCCAACATACCCTAATATTAAAGCCAGTTAAGGATACTAAAAGAAAATTACAGACCAATCTCTCCAATGAACATAGATGCAAAAATTCTCAATAAAATACTTGCAAATACAATCCAACAGCATACCAAAAGACTTATACATCACGACCAAGTGGGATTTATTCCTGGTATGCAAGGTAGTTTCAACATAAGAAACTCAATCAACGTAATACATCATATTAACAAATTGAAGGGGAAAACCACATGATCATGTCAATTGATGCAGAAAAGGGATTCAACAAAAACCCAGCACTTTTTTTTTGATAAAAAACACTTCAAAAGATAGGAATAAAAGGAAAATTCCTCAATATGATAAAAGGCATATGTGAAAAACTCACAGCCAATATCGTACTCAATGGGGAAAGGTTAAAAGCTTTCCCTCTAAGATCTGGAACAAGACAAGGATGCCCACTGTCACTACTGTTAATTCAATATTGCACTAGAACTTCTACCTAGGGCAATTAGAACAAAAAAATAAAATAATTAAAGGCATCCAAATAGGAAAAGAGCAAGAAAACCCTCACTGTGAATGACATGATCCTGTAATCAGAAAATTCTGAAGTATCCACAGCAAAGCTACTTGAGCTAATAAATGAGTTCAGGATAGTGGCAGGATACAAGATCAACATGCAAAAATCAGTAATGTTTTTCTACACTAGTACTGAACAATCTGAGAAGGAAATCAGGGAAAAAATTCCATTTACAATAGGAACAAAAAGACTCAAATACCTAGGAATGGTACTGGCATAAAGACAGACACATCAATCAGTGGAAGAGAATTGAGAATCCAGAAATAAACCCTTACCTATATGGTCAACCAGTTTTGACAAGCCTACCACATCCATGTTAATGCAACAAAACAGTCTTTTCAACAAATGGTGCTGGG
The DNA here is from genome assembly GCA_026826555.1 of Tolypeutes matacus. Taxonomy (NCBI): domain Eukaryota; kingdom Metazoa; phylum Chordata; class Mammalia; order Cingulata; family Chlamyphoridae; genus Tolypeutes; species Tolypeutes matacus. Next base: position 862,096 of record JAKSZT010000527.1, read on the forward strand.
AGAACTTGATAGCTATAACCAAAAGAATGAAAGAGGATCTCTATCTTACTCCCTATTGAAGAATCAACTCAAAATGGACCAAAGACCTAAATATAAAAGCCAGGACCATAAAACTGCTAGAAGAAAATGTAGGGAAACATCTTCAAGACCTTGTAGTAGGTTGTGGTTTCTTGGACATTATCCCAAAGCACGTGCAACAAAAGGAAAAACAGATAAATGGGACCTCCTCAAAATTAAATATTTTTGTACCTCACAGGACTTTTTCAAAAGGGTGAAAAGGCAGCTGACTCAATGGGAGAAAATATTTGGAAATCACATGTCCAATAAGGGTTTAATATCCAGGATATATAAAGAGATATTACAACTCAACAATAAAAAGACAAATGACCCAATTATAAAAAATGGGCAAAAGACTTGAATAGACATTTGTCCAAAGAAGAAATGCAAACGGCAAAAAAAAAAAAACATGAAAAAATACTCAACATCACTAATGATTAAAGAAATGCAAATCAAAACTACAATGAGATATCATTTCACACCTATTGGAACAGCCACTATTAAAAAGACTGAGAACTACAAGTTTCGGAGATGATGTGGAGAGATAGGAACACTTCTTCACTGTTGTTGGGAATGCAGAATGGTACAGCCACTGTTTGGCAATTCCTAAAGAAGTTGAATATAGACTTGCTACGTGATCTGGCAATAGCACTACTGGGTATATACCCAAAAGAACTGAGAGCAGTGACACAAACAGACACCTGCACACTGATGTTCACAGCGGCATTATTCATGATTACCAAATTTGGAAACAACCCAGGTGTCCATCAACCGATGAATGGATAAACAAACTGTGATGTATGCACATGATGGAATATTATGCAGCTGTGAGAAGAAATGAAGTCATAAAGCATATGACAACATGGATGTATCTGGAGGACATTATGTTGAGTGAAGTAAGTCAGACACAAAACACAAATAATGTATGAATGCATTACTGTGAACCAAATATATTATGTAACATATTGTATGATTCAAAGAAAAAGAATATATGTATCTGGCAAAAAAAAAAAAATTTCCTGAGCAGAACAAAGACCAGAGTGTGTACATTAACCAACTATCGGGGGGTTAAATGATATACAGGAGGAAATTCGTCACTTGAATAGAGGGGACATCCTGAGAAAATTCTATTAATAGCCTAGAACTAAAACTTAAAGTGCATTAGCAGAACCTGAGTTGAGGGTAAGAGTGAGAGCAGAGAAATAAAACTTTCTAAAAGAAGAGTTGGAGGAGTCAGATGGAATAGAGAAGGTCTTGGCTGAGGAAAACAGTAGAGATCTTATTTGCAAATAATAAATAGATAATTGTGATTATGAATAAAAAGGAAAAGTAAACATTAAAGAAAACTTATAGGGGAATTTCCAATTTAAGAGGAAAAAAATGGAGCAAGTAGCAACTTCATCAGACCAGCAAAAACATGGAAAAATAAATAAGAGGAAACAAACAAAATCCAAAGTAATTATAAATCAAAATAGGAGGCATGAAATTCAGGAATATAAATCATTAGCTTAAATGTGAACCAACCAAATTTTCTCCTTAAAAGAGATAGATTGGGTTAAAAAAACAAACAAACAGCTATATGCTATGTGGAAGAAATACACTTAAAGTGGTGAAGAAAGGCTGGGAAAAAATTACAGGCTAAAGAGACAGGCTAGGGGAACAAAGAATAGGAGAGACATTATTAATGTCAGTGACGAGAAGAGTCAAGGTCAAAAGAACTAAGCAAAAGGGACATTATGTAGTAATAATAAAAGGAAAAATTTATGAAGATATAACATTTACAATCCTGTGTATATCAATAATTACAGTAATCCAATCACAGCACATAAATACACAAGGCAAAGACTAAGAAAATTATGAAGTGAATTTTATAAAAATATAATTCAAATGGGACACCTTAATATGTTTCTCTCATAATTGGACAGATTCAGTAAACATGAGCAAGGGTAGGAAAGTATAAAGCAATACAATCAATAAATTTGATTTAGTAGCTATAGAGAACCTTGAGTCAATAAAATAAAAGAAAAAAATTAAAATTATGATGTACAAGACATTAAAAAAATCTAAAATTTTAAAGGAGATTTTTACAGTTAAAGTTATCAGATCTTGAGCTGGTAAAACTAGAAAAATAACAAATAACCCCCAATTATTTGGAATATTCCTGGATAACCCTTAGATCAAGGAGGGTAACCAAACCACAAGCTATCTAGAAAACAATGGAAAGAAGAAAAAATCAAAAGCTATCAGGCATAGTAAAAGCTTCAAAGACTCAGATAAGAATTTGGGTTTTATATTAGGAATTTGGTACTTTATGAGGGAATGAGCAAACTAATGCAAAAGAAAACAAGAAGGAATTAAAAAAGAGAAAAACTGAAATTAAAGAACAAAAATGGATAAATAAATCTAAAAGCTGGCTGTTTGAAACAAATTCCTCACAATCCCAATCAAGGGAAAAAGAGTAAATACCGAAAATAAAGAATAATTGCTGACTTCGGGGATACCTCATGTAACAGGACGGCCACAAATTTGAGAATCTGGGAGAAATGATTTCCTAGCCATTGCAAGTTACCAAAACTGAACCAAAAACTGGAAAACATTAACTACAATACCACTTAACAGATGATTAAAGACCAACTAATGAAATAGGGACCACTAGAGCCAAATGCCCTCGCTTAAAAATTGCAAACTATTACAAAACAAATAAAAAAAAAAAAAAAAAAAGGGAAAGACTCCAATTTATATCAAGACAGTGTAACTTCAATCTCACTTGTGAATAAAAAATGCCAAAATTCTAAATATGTGATTCCAGAAATGTACCAAAAGCATCAATATAAGCTATCATGACAAAAATTAAAAGTGAAAATCATACATGAATAGATACTAAGAAGGCATATGATAAAATTGAGCACCCAAGCCTAAAATAAGCTGAACTCAAGGAAACTGCTTTAATGTAATTCAGGCTCTTTTGAAAAACTAATGGCAAATGCTATTCTCTAAACAATGGAATGAGAAATGTATTTAAATTACAGTAAGCAATTAGGCAGAGAGGCCCAAAGCCATGTATTTATTTTAAAACACTTAATAATGAAAATTTTCAAATGTATACAAAGTACACAAACAAAAGTCCTACGTACCACTGTGATGGTTTGAAGTTCTTTTATGATTCTCAAAAAGAAAAAGATTATGTTCTTGAACTAATCTATCCTTGTGGGTGTGGGGCCCTTGTGATTGGACTATGTCAGGGAGGCGTGACTCAAGTTGGGTCTCTGCCCTCTTACTGGAGATTTATATAAATGCAGACACAGAGAGAGGACATGAAGAAAGGAAGCCACCATTCTGATCTCTTACCACGTGAGCAAAAGGACTCCAGGTTCACCCACAGCTGAGCTCAAGGAGAGAAACACCGAGAAGCTGAGGGAGTCAAGACCCAGGGAGAGATTGGCCACAGCTGAGTCCAAGAAGAAACCAGAGACTGGCAGATGCACTGTCTTGCCTGATCACAAGACACTAGGTTCAACAGTAGCTGCCTTTGGTGAGAAAGCACCTTTGATAGTGCCTTGATTTTGGACATTTCACAGCCTCGTAACTAAGCTTTTACCTCAAATAAATCCCCTTCATAAAAGCCAACACAGGGAAGCAGATGTGGCTCAAGTGATTGGGCTCCTGCCTACCACATGGGAGGTCCCTGGTTCGGTTCCCAGTGCCTTCTAAAGAAGACAGTGAGCTGAAGCAATGGGCAGGTGCAGCAAGCTGATGCAACAAGAGACACAAGAAGAAAAACATAATGAGACACACAATAGAGCAGGGGACAGAGGTGGCTCAAGCGATTAAGTGCCTCCCTCCCACACTGGAGGTCCCGGGTTCAGTTCCAGGTTCAGTTCCCAGTACCTCCTAAAGAAACAAGGAAGATGAACAGACATAGCAAGTGCAAACAATGAGGGGGAGGGGAGAAATAAATAAATAATAAATCTTAAAAAAAAAAAAAAAAAAAAAGCCAACACATTTCTGGTATTTTGCATCAGCAGCCCTGTGACAAACTAAGACAACCAGCCATTCTCTAGCTTCAACAATTATCAACTCAAAGCTAATACTGTTTCATCTATCTCCCCACCTCTACCTTCTACACCCAGAGTATCGTGAAGCAAATACTAAATATAACATTTCATGAGTAAATAATTCAGTTTGCATCTCTAAAAATAAATATTCAAAAATGACTCAATTATCATGCAAAAAGAAAATTAATAATTCTTTAACATAATTTATATCAAATATTCAGTGTTCAGATTTCTGTCTCATTATTTTGGTTAAAAAGAAAATCCTAGAATAAGAGAATTTGGTAAGGTGGCTGGGCACAAGAGAGATATAGCTTTTAAAAAACCCTGAGGAACAAATTTAGAAACAAAGATAAAAGGTTCTACATGAATAAAGTAAATTTTATTTTTCCCAAATGAGTATATAAATTTGATCCAATCCAACTGGAATCCCTAATGGCGTATCCTCCCTCCCTCCCTTTCAGAACTGGATAAAATGACTCTCATGTTCCCATGGAAGAATAAACGCCTGAGGATAGGAGTGAGTGGCACCTGCCCTATTTGCATGTAGCTCGAATGAAGAAAGCTCACACAGGATTATCGAAGGCCTCTCGTCCCCCTCTCTCACTCAACACTGGGGCCCTGGCCACTCATGGTCACCGTGGCAACCCACAGTGGGCTGACTCAATTCACTTGAGCACCTTGAGAGCGCTGCACCTCCTGCCTACCTGTGCTCATCTCCTACCCCGTTCAGTAGGGCTGGGTGTTCCATGGGAGAGAAGGGCGACCTTCACTCCTGTCAGTTTCCTCCCACTCAAGAGCTATCTTGAAGCACAAATTCGGGAAAATAGAGAATACCATTTGTAGCCGTTGGGCAGTTTGATTTAATTATGAATTCCAAAAAAAATATTGGGTTATGCTTGTAAACTGGTCTGCTAATCCGGGCATGATTTAGTTATGATTAGGGCGTTAACTGGGCCACGTCAGTAGGGTGTTGAGCCCCACCCCTTGGTGGGGCAGAAATCAAATATAAAAGGCATGACAATGAACAGAGTTGAAGCAGTTTTGATGTTGGAGTTCTGGTAAGGAAGGCGAGAATGCCCCGGGATAGACACGAGCCATTTGCCTGAGAGTTCACAGCTGGCTTTGTGGAAAGAAGCAAAGCCTAGAGAGCGTCTTGGTCTACAGCTGACCTTGTGGAGGAAACAGAGGAGTTGAGCCTGGAGAGAAATGGAGGCCCAGAAAGAGAGGAGCCCAAGAAGCATGAACCCTGGCAACCGTCCGCAGCTGTCTTGCTCCAACACATGGAAACAGACTTTGGTACGGGAAGAAACTTATGCTTTATGGCTCAGTTAACTGTAAGCTTCTACCAATACCCTTTATAAAGACCAACCTATTTCTGGTATTTTGCATCAGCACCCCTTTGGCTGACTAATACACCATTATTGGAACAGGCTAGTAACTCTTTAAAATAATTTTAAAAAGATTTAATTTTATTTATTCATTTTCTCCTCCTCGTTGTTGTTGTTTGTATTTGCTGTGTCTGTCTGTTGTGTGCTTGTCTTCCTTTCAGGAAGCACAAGGAACTGAACCCAGGACCTCCTGCATGGGAGGGAGGCACCTAATCGGTGAGCCACCTCCATTCCCTACTTTGTCTCTCATTATGTTTTTCCTCCTTGTGTCCCTTGTTGTGTCCATTTGCTGTTCTAGCCCATCACGTCAGCTTGCTGTCTTGCTTGTCCTCTTTAGGAGCCACCGGGAACTGAACCTGGGACTTCCCATGTGGTTGGCAGGAGCTCAATCTCTTGAGCCACATCCGCTTCCCAGGCTAGTAATTCTTAAAAGACATTTTAACTCTAATTTTACTATGTTTCAGTTTCCTTTTACAATATAACTTGGATCCACTATGATTTTCTAACAACTTTAGTTATTATTCAGCCAATGTAAAATCAAAGTTGAAAGAGGAATGTTGAAACTCTAAAGGATGCCCAGTTTTCAGTGAGGAAGCCTTGATCCAGCAACACGGACTGTCAAGCACTGTGATTAATTTAAGCCATGGGTGTGGTCCAACTGGATGCCCCAAACCTCAAAAATGAGGTAAAAATGAACATTTTATTCTTATAGGTTGAGCACATTCCAGATGCCAAAGGTTATTTAAAAGTTATTCATCATTGACCCATTGTTTCCTTCTTCCACAAAGCAGCACTCTCATCCCAAATCACATATAAAAAAACACATTTCCCAAAACAATAGAACAAGGCAGACAAAGAACAGAGGGATAAAACTGGATTCATGGCAATATAAACCAGTTTTGCTGGTGGGATTTATCTTAGTGGAATACACACAACAGAACTGTTATTCACTCACATGTTGTTCTTCTCTTAGGTACATTATCCCCAATCCTCAAAATAACACAGCAATGTAGGACCCTAAAGGTCCATAATCCCTTACCCCAAACCCTTGGGGCTAGATGTGTTCTGGAATTCAGATTCTCTGGATTTTAGGACATGTACAAAACACCCTCAATGGGCTCTAAGGATGTGAGAACACAGCAGTAAGCATCGTGAGATAGGGTGGCGGGAGGTGTCAAGAAAGACTCACTGAATAGGAGCTACCATAAGCAAAACTAATGATCTTCAAATTACAAACAAGGCTGCTGTGGAATACAAAAATAAATCTTGAGGCATGACAATGATTTGCCTCATTCAAGAATTACCCACTTGGATGGACTGTATGCTTTATTAATATGTATCAATAAAATTTATTTGTTACCTGCAGACTACTATGTGCTGGTCACTGTGATGGGTAATAGCAACAAGATCAATCCATCCCTTGCCCCTCACAAGGCTAATGACTAATGGACAACCATAAGCAGAAAAATAAAAGAGCAGGCGCAGGGCCTAGTGGCTGCTCAGGCAAACACCTAATCCTGACTGGAAGGATTGAATCCAGGTAGAGGCCCAAGAACAGAGCAGTAGGGACTAGATATACAAAAGGTAGAGGAGGGGAGGTGAAGGCCAAAGGTGAGGAAGACCACAGTAACTGTGAAAGGAAAGTGATGTGGCTTTGTGTAGGGGGAGGATGGAGTAGGGTTGGTATCCACAAGGCAAACAGCCGGATTTGGTAGGTTCTGTGGGCCACATGACTTTATTAGGAGGGCAATGGAGCCCCAGGTTTGGTTCCTCATCCTTAGGCTGTCCTTGCAAATAGAGAGCCCCTCCCCACTCTCCATCTGCCCCTCCCTGATATGAGCTGTAGTTCTAGTCTCAGCCTCAACGCTGCAGAAGTAAATTCCCCAGTGCAGGGGCCTGGGTCTTGTCCACTGCTTTGCCTCCAACCACTAGAACAGTTCCTACCAAGGCATTCAAGCTCGAACGGCTCAACGAGCGATTCAAATTTAGTAAGTGCAACAAATGTCTTTTGAGGGGTTACTTTCGCCAATACCAGAAACAAGGACTCTTATTAAGGTTTGGATATACTCAGAGGAATTGATTTGACACGACTTCCACATTTCAGGATAAAAGGCTACACTTAAAGGTGACAAGATGGCCACCCCGCCTAAAAGTGCCTGGTAAGACTTTGTAATTTTCCTTAAGGACTTTCACCCAAGCTTCCCTGGCCACTGCAGCGACTGGCGGCATCCAACGCCCCAAGGCCTACTATTAAAGATGTGCAACGCGATTCCCGGGATTTGGGGCGGGCGCAAAAAGGCCCGGCGGGGGTGGGCCAGGGGCCGCCGAGCGACCCGGGGCGCGGCCACCCCTCCCCCCCACAGCCGCCGAGCGATAGCCACGGCTGCGCGCCCCCGAGGCCCGGGCAAGGGAGACCCCCGCCCGAGCGGGAACCGCCCCGCACCTTCACAGGACGGCCGGGCCACAGACCGGTACACCGAGGCGGCAGAAGCCACAGCCCAAAACTCACCGCTGCCGAGGGATGACCAGGCGCCAACTGACCGCGCTGCGGACCCGCCTACGCCCGCGGCCGGTTCGCGCCCCGCCCCGCCTGGCGTACGGGCGGCTTGCGTCATCACGTCGCCCCGCCCCTTGCCAACTCGCTCACCCCAGCTCGGCATGTCCTTCCCCCTCCCCCACTGACCGGCTTCTGAATACGCAGGCGCAGATAGGTCCGTTTTTGCGCATCTGCGCAGGCGCGACGCCCCTCCCTCGACAGTTGGCCATATAGAGCCTGGGGGTGGGGGGGAGGTCAAGCGTAGCCTCTTCTCCTTTACCAAGATGGCGGCTTGTCCCTGTTTCGCCACAGTTCCTACCTTATGAGCTTGGTTTCTTTACGCTAATAAGAGTGGAACAGGTAATGTGATACTTTGCCTTGCGGGTAGCTGGAGTGGGGGGGGGAGGGCGTTTCTTTAGAAGGAACCAAGTGACCACTGAGGAGGAGAGGTGGACTGGGGGAGGGTGGTAGGAGTGTGGAGAGATCTCGGGGAGGGGGGCGCCTTCGCTCTGGGCCTCTCCTCCAGAAAGATGGCGGCAGCACCGAGTTGGGAGCACCCGCGCGGCGCCGGCCGGGGTAAAGCGAGCGTCTTAGCAGAGCTGCTCTAGCCCTCGCCGTCGGCGTCTCGATGGTACCGGGCCTCGTCCGGATTGGCTGCGCGCGCGTCATCTGGGGCTGGGCCGCTCCACCGACCATAGAGTTGGGCGCCCGTCCCCGGGGACGTGGCTTTTTTGCGCCCGTTCCCCCCCCCACCCGGGTTGGGCCTACAACCCGAGGGGGAGGCGGAGCGGGTGGTCTGGGTCCCGCGGTGAGGCCCGGGGAGGGCCCACTTCCAGCGACGCGGCTTGAGAAAGAGAGGGTGCAATGCCCCGCTGAGGCCTGGCCAGAACGGGAGTGGGGCCGGCTCGGGATGTCCTTTCCCCACTCCTCTCTTGCGATCTGGAGGCCCTTAAATACCACTCGTGCAGTAATCCTTTCTAGACTACCCCTGAGTCTCTGCGGGTGACAGGATGGTGTTGGGAACCCGAAACTGTTTCCGACACAGGAATATTTTAGGAGTATGCTTGTACTCAGGTCCTTTGAATACTGGCTGGGTGCTCAGGGCTGGTTGCTATATCTCCTCTCCCATGCAACTTAGGAAATGTAAGCGTCAGACCGATCCACTTAAAACCCGGATGCCGTGTAAAATCAAAGAAAAACTGGAATTGTGTTTTGTTTATTAAACAATGCTTATGGGCAAATGAAATGTCTGGAGGTATGTATACATTGTTAGTAAAGGATGACTTGCCTTTCAGGTTGGAACTTTGTTAGGTGTCCTCAGATTCATAGCTTCTCTATGACTTAACATTTGTTTGCTATCAGCTTGAAGATAGTCTCTTTCTTTTCAGGTAACTTTAAGTCTCTATTCAGGTAGGGCAAGTCACCATTAGGATTTTGTCTGGGGCAATTAGTAACGATTTACCACGTGATAAGCTTAATGTTAATTTTCAGAAACAAATCTGGCACACAAAACATTAGATGAAACCTAGTTCTTAGGTTTATATTTTGATCATTTTGAACACTTTTAAGTACCACTAAGCTAAACTCTTAAGTAGGCTTAATATTAGGATACTTGGAAGCAGTGTTTTAAAGTAGTTCAGAAGGGGTTTGGTTAAGTATGGCTTCCATCATTTGTATTCCCAGCTTTCTGGGTCTGAAACCTATCATGAGAGCTTTAGGCTCTGGAGAAAACTAAACATACACTCTCAGGTCTTCAGGTACAGCATTTGAAAGTCAATAAGGATTAAACTTTTCTCTTAACTACTATTATGTGCCACGCACTGTTGCCTGGGACTTACCTCACCTTACCTGGAATCAAGTTAAAATTATCTGGATAAAATGTGCAGTGAGTGGAAGGAGAGCACCTTTCTGGTGAAGTCTGCCCACATTCCTAAGTGACTTTATGCTGAGACTAACTCATGTTGCCCTGTCCAGTAGCCAAGCTAACTTCCAACTGGTCTGATAGAATTTTTTCTTTTTTTTTTTTTTTAAGATTTTATTTATTTATTCATTTATCCCCCCCTTGCTGCTTGTGCTCGCTGGGTCAGCTAACCACGCCGCGCGGGCGGGCTTGCCTTCACCAGGAGGCCCCGGGAACCCTACTGATTGAACCACAGCCGCTTCCCAGAATTTTTTCTTTACTCATTAGATTCCCGTCCCCCTTTTGTTTTGGTGTTTTGGACTTCTGATTGTCTGACTTCAGCCTCATGGCCTCACTTCTTAAGTAGTTTAATTCAACTGCTGAGTGCCAGGCACATTCAGATTTCTTAGGATACTAAGATGAAGTTGTGAAGTTGTGAAGATGATACAGACTTTTTATTTTCCTCAACAGTTTGTGATCTAGCATGGGATATTTTCTTGTTAAAAAAAGAAAAGGATTACAATTTGAAAAGTTCAACAATAGAAATATATACAAGGTATGGAGATAGTGAAGAGGAGGAAGTGATTACCAGTTGGAATATCTTCACAAAAAATATGGTCCTTGAACTGGAGTGTACAGGATGAATAAGAGTTTTTCCAGTCAAACTTGGCACAGTGGGGGTGTTCTAGACAGGAAGACTAGCTTATGCAAAAGGGAAACCTGACATTTATTGCTGGTGGCTTTTATGGCAAGCAGGTTGAGAATTTGGAGTACTCCTGCCTTCTGGAACAGTAGAGAGCAAGTCTGAGACTGGGTTTTAAAGGTCCTCATGTTCTACCATTGGTCCTATCTAAGACACTCTGATTTGTACAAGATTTCAGATGATTATACTGTGTCCACTTGGAGTGGCTTGTGATCTTTGGTGGGTCAGATAGATTCTCCCCTAGTGCATCTCAGTTGTAGTTGAATTATTTATCGAGAGGGCCTGAGCAGAGAATATGATCTTTGGAGTAGTGAGTGGTCCTTATATTTGGCATGGCCCCTTCAGTGTGCATCCACCCCACAGGGAAAGGGACTGTAGGAAAACTTTTCTCCTTTTTCTGTTAAGTAGTAACCAAGCTCCCAGGAGAAGCACAGTACACACTGAGTTCACAGTTGCTCAGTTGTGGCAGCAGCAAGACCAAGGCCCATGTGAAGGTTTATGAACAAGTAAAAAAGCAGCCTGAGAACCCAACCAGAATGCTGTGTCAGAATTCCTTTCCCCTTAAGTGATAAAAGCAGGTCAACCATTAAACATTTGGAAACCAAAAAAGTATTTCTTGTGTATAATGTTTTAGAAATTGATTGCATGGTTATTTTGGACTAAAGCAAGGTGTTTTTTTTTATATTTCTAAAATCAGAAACGTTTCAGAAGTGATATCCGTAGTAGGCTACCAGGTATGTTGAAGTTCCTAGAATGCTGTTTGGGACCAGCCAGACATGTGTTCTGAAACATGTCTGGGCATCATGTCAGTGTCAGGCATCTTGATGCTTGCTACTAATATCATAATATATTGACCTTGTATACAGTCCCTTACTACTTTTTATTTAATTTACAATTAAATTTTCATTTTACTACAAATCAAGGGTATTTTCATATAATTTAAAAGGTCAACTAATTCTTGAAAGTCTTGTAAGGAAAAAAGTATCGACTCCTTCCCTCTACCTTGTTTTTCTCCCCTGCAGAAGCACCTACTTTCTATTCTAACTGATTCTTTTGGTTTTTACCTCCAACTCTTATTGTATTTTTGCATGACTTCCTTATTTATCACTCCTCCCCTACTCTCCTTTTATACATTGTCTCTTCACTTGGCACTAAGAGCAGGTGTGACATTTCTAACTTTCTTCACCCCTCTGCCCTCACTGTGCAGACATATGCAGACACATACACCCACTCACCTCTTCCGGAGGCTTTCCAAAGTAGGTTTATCCTTAATTTGGTTAGTTCCATATTCAGTGTTTATATGATGACTACATAGTGCCATTCACTGCTAGGTCAAATAGTATAATAGGAAGGCTTTTCCACTTCTGGTTAACGCTCAATTTTCCCTGGAGTTTTGAAGAGTCTTGTTTGTTTGTTGTTTGTGTAGTTTTCTATGTATTTGTCACTAAAATTCAACCCCAAATTCTATACAAGTTGTGTAAATCATCTTTAAGAAATTCAGTCCCTTATTTTTAATCTAATAAGATTCAGTATTTCATTAATGTCTTCTTGAATATGTCTCTTCCAAAGCCTTTGACCTCCTCAAGTCTTGACTGTACCTGGAATCTTCCTTCACCATTGTCCTGCAGATTTCATCACTCTCTCTTGACTTGGATCCTCTCTTTTCTGGAACCCTCATCTTCCTCTTTTTTGGTTTTTTATTTATGAAAAAAAAGGTATGTGGGAGATGAAGTTTTGAGGCTCTGTGTCTAAAGATGCTTTATTCTACACTTTTACCTGAGTGAGAGTTTGGCTGTATTTGACATTCTAGGTTGGACATCTATTTTGTTCCTCTATCTTCCAGCTTCCAAAGTTGTTCAAGTCCACTCCTCAGCAACAAACCTAGCAGTCCCAGAGGAGTGGGAGAACTAGATTTCCAGAGTTAAAACAACATACTCGGAACATACAGTTCTCAACAAAAAAATTACAAAACACACAAAGACACAGGAAAATATGGCCCATTAACGTGAAAAAAGAATTTATCAAAAAGCATCTCTGAGGGAGCTCATACATTGAAACTGTTAGTCAAAGGCTTTAAGTTAACTGTCTTAAATATTTTCAGTGAGCTAAAGGAATCCATATACAAAGAATTGAAGGAAATTGGGAAAAGGTTGTCTGAATAAAGAGATGGAAATTATAAAAAGGAACCAAACAAATATTGGAGTTGCAAAGTATATTAATTGAAATGGAAAACTAATTAGATGGATTCAACAGTAAATTTGAACAGGAGGAAGAAAGGATCAGCAAACTTGAAGACAGAGTGATGAAATTATCCAATGTGAGGAACAGAAAAAAATATAAAATGAAGAAAAATGAACAGAACCTGAGGGACCTGTGGGACATCATCATGTGTACCAACCTACACATCATGGAGTTCCAGAAGGACAAGTGAGAGAAAAGGGGGCAGAAAAAGTATTGGAAGAAATAATGGTCCCAAACTTTCCAAATCTGATGAAAACATGAATGTATACATCCAGGAAGCTCAATGAGCTCCAAACAGGATAGACTCAAAGAGATCCACACCAAGATATATTAGAGCGAAATTGTCAAATTCCAAAGACAGAGTACTTTGAAAGCAGCAAGAGAGAACTGACTTGTCACATACAAGGGATCCCAATAGGATTAACAGTGAATTTCTCATCAGAAACCATGGTGGCCAGAAGACACTGGGATGGTGTATTTAAAGAAATAAAACTGTCAAACAAAAATTCTGTGTTTGGTAAAATTGTCTTTTAAAAATGTAGGAGAAATTAAGACATTTACAGATAAACAAAAGCTGGAAAAGCTCATTACCAGAAGGCTTGTCCTAAAAGAAATGCTAAAGGGAACCATCCAGGATGAAATAAAAGGACAATAGATCCCATAAGGGTCTAATATCTAGAATGTATAAAGAAATCCTACAACTCAACAACAAAAAGACAACCTAATTAAAAAATGTGCAAAAGGCACTATGGGCTGCAAGAACAACTTAGTGACTGGGAATATGGCTCCTTAATGAGCAAAATAATGCCAACCTGTGCTTCAGTTTTGCTGACCATCAGAAGCAAGAGGAGATGCTGCAGTGACTTTTTTTTTTTTTACTTTATTTTTTACATTTAATAATTAAAAATATAAACAATTTAAAACTAAAGACTAAACACAGATGAATAAATATATACATTTCTCAAATATAACGAATACATATAAATTTTTTTTTTAATGAAACAATATATTACACAATATATTTGGTTCATAGTAACGCATTCATACAGTATTTGTCCTTTTGTGTCTGGCTTGCTTCACTCAACATAATGTCCTCCAGGGTCATCCATGTTGCCATATGCTTTACGACTTCATTTCTTCTTACAGCTGCATAATATTCCATCGTGTGAATAGACCACAGTTTGTTTATCCATTTGTCTGTTGATAGACACCTGGGTTGTTTCCAACTTTTGGCAATGGAGAATAATGTTGCTATGAACATTGGTGTGCAGATGTCTGTTCGTGTCACTGCTCTCAGTTCTTCTGGGTATATACCCAGTAGTGGTATTGCAGGGTCACATGGCAACTCTATATTCAACTTCTTTAGGAACTGCCAAACAGTCCTCCACAGTGGTTGCACCATCCTGCATTGTACTCTAATTTTGAACAACTAAAGAGTTTTTTGGGAAAAACAGGTGTTAATTGTCTTGAAAATTTCTTAGAACATATTTACATATTAAAAAAGTGAAATATCAGAGAAATGTGTACAGTCAGAACTGGACTTACTATCAGGTATTGAAAGCATCTACACCAAGTATGAAAACCAGAAGTCTTTTTCTATGAACTAAAAAATACATCAGTCCTCTCGAAGAGTATATTAACCTACAGAAAATGATCAGCATATGGAGGTATTGAAAGCATCTACACCAAGTATGAAAACCAGAAGTCTTTTTCTATGAACTAAAAAATACATCAGTCCTCTCGAAGAGTATATTAACCTACAGAAAATGATCAGCATATGGAAGGTAAATTTTCCTCTAGATACTGAAACTGCTCACCCCAAACTCATTACCTCAGAAGACAGAAAAAGTGTGACAATAGGAAAGATGAACCCAAACTTGCCTTACAATCTTGAGAACTTTACTTTTTTTCCATCTGTCCTGAGTTCTCAGGGATTTCTCTTTGGCAGGTAGAAGTAAGAGGCAAAGGGGAATGGGCCCTAGGTGTCTGTAAAGACCTTTTCCCCAGAACTGCTATTATATCACCATCCCCAAAAGATGGATGCTGGCAAATCTGGCTCTGGTCTTAAAACCGTGTTACTGTGGACACAATAAAATCCATGTGGATAGGCATTTTTCTGGACTATGAGTTGGGAGAGGTTTCATTTTATAATTTTAATAATAGGTCTCTCATTTATACTTTCACTGGTACATTTAGAAAAAACTTAGGCCTTATTTTGCTATTGGATCAACTTCAGATCTTATCCATATAGTAACCATGGAATGAAGAAATATTTGGAAGTCTTTTGTGTATAGATATTTTTCCTCCTGTTGTTTATTCAATATTTACTAATTGCTGGTACAATATCATCCCAATAATATGTTTTGCAATTTGTTTTTTTTTTTTTGTTTTGAAATAACTATAGAGTCATGGGAAGTTGCAGAGATAGTGCATTGTGATTTAAAAAAAAAACAACACAAAAGCACTAGGAGACAGTCATTTTCTGTCCCTATCTATAACATTATTGATCATGCCTATTTCACAAGAACATTGAAATAAATGACTATCAGATGGTTTTGCGATTCAAAAATAAAATTCTTCCAAATTAAAAAAAAGTAGAAGATTTATGTAGACGTATCTTCCAAAGAAGATAAACAAATAGCCAAAAAGCACATGAAAAAATGCTCAACATCATTAGCCATTAGGGAAATGCAAATCATACCCACAGAAATTACTATTAACAAAAAACAAAAACAAACAGAAAATTACAAATATTGGAGAGAATATGGAGAAATAGAAACAGTCATTCATTTTTGGTGGGAATGTAAAATGGCACAGCTGCTCTGGAAGACAGTTTGACCGTTCCTCAGAAAGTTGAGTATAGAACCACCATATGATCTGGCAATCCTACTTCTATGTACATACCCATAAGATCTGAAAGCAAATGTTCATAGTGGTATCATTCACAGTTGCCAAAAGATGGAAGCAACTCAGGTGTCCATCAACAGGAGAATGGATAAATAAAATGTGGTATATACAAACAAGGGACTATTATTCAGCTGTAAAAAGGAACGAAGTTCTGATTCATGTGACAACATGGATCAACCTTGAAGACATCATGTTGCATGAATAAGCCAGACACAAAGGGGCCAATATTGTGTGTTTTCTCTTACATGAAATACTTAGAATAAGGAAATTCATAGAGACAGAAAGTAGAATAGTGGTTACCAGGTGAGGGTGGGGGCATGGGGCGTTATTGCTAAGTGAATATGGGTTTTGGTTTGGGATGATGGAAACAGTTTGGAAATCAAGAGTGGTGAATGTAACAGCAGCAGCCACAGGGCCAAGTTGAGAAAGCCTGCAGTACAGACTCTGTTCCCACTGGGGAGAGGTGAAGCCCTCTCACTGTCAAGGTGCCAGGCCAGGGCTGCACTGCCTGGATATTTGCGCCCTCGTGTCACAGAAGTCAAGGACGATGATGGCGATAGAAAGTCCTCACGCAGCTTGCTCTGTGCTAGGCTCAGGCTAAGTGCTTTGCATAAGAGCTTGCTTAATTCTCATGGTTAAGGGAAAACGCAGGTATTAGTATCACCTCCTTTTTACTGAATTGTAGACAGACACAAATATGTCAAGATCTGTAATTATTTCTTCCTTACTCTAGAAGTTTACACATTTAAATGTTTAGCCTTGACAATTTTGCCTAGTGTTTCCTTTGAGTGTTCCTAGGGCTTCTCTAAAGCTCAGAATCAAAAAGGTGGTATTATGTCCACACTGTCCTTTCTAGCCCAGGATATGGACCAAACAGGCCTTTGCTGCAAGATATTCTGCCTTGGAATGAACTTTGTAAAATTTCCTATCCATGAAGAAGAAAACTTTCGATAGAAAATTCCTTAGAATTTTTAATGATAGCTTTCATTGGTTCAATCAACAAACATTTATTTTTCACCAGTATATGTTCATATGTAGGTTTAGGGAAAGGAAAGGAATGAATAAATCCCAGTCCCAGTCCAAATTCCATCTAAGCATTCAGCCCTATTTCTGCAGCAAACTGTGGTCACTGCTCTTGGGTTGTAGAGTCTAGCACATTTGCAGCCTAGCCTCTAGGGGTCAGCCTCCTAGTCTAGACTTGCTGTACTAAGGTTGCCATCTTTCAGTCAGTGACCCAGCTCCAAAGCTGGTCTCCTTCCAGCTTCATCTGATGAATGAACTAAGTCTCGTTGATTAATTCCCCTCATTCTACCATCCTCCACTCCTAACCTGGATTATGGCATAAGCCATCAGAGGGCGCTGGCAATGTTTTTACTTGCCTTGGATCCCAAGGCTTAGCAGAGTAATGTGGCCATGGCAGGTGCTTGTGCATACTCAGGGGATGAGCAGATATAACAATGTTGATTGCCCAAAAGTTAATATTCTGAACACTTGTCCTTTCCTGACTTCTTGGTGAATTATCACTGGGTGCCCAAAATCCACATCAGTGTTTTAGACCCTGCGGAATATGCTAGATATAGAAATAATCCAGATTGAAGGCCAGTCCTCAATTGACAACATTTCTTTGTGTTCTTCAACCCTGTTGAACTTGTGGCCTCTCTGAATGGCTTCCTGGAGCAGTTTTCTCCAGAGATTTAAACATACTTGGATTAGCACTGTTGAAACCCAAAGTCTTAAGTATGTACCTTTTGTGATCTCAGTATTCAGGGCCTGCTGCTTTTAAGGTGGTCAGTTACGTAAAACTGTCTCTGGTTGCAGCATAAGCACTGCTCCCTCTTCTTGCTTGTTTTAAGGTAGACCTATTATACTAATAACATAAATTATTAGCATGATTCCTTTATCGTTGCTCCTATTTGCTAATCTTCTCATAGCCCATTTTGGGGGCAAGGGTTGGGGTGGGGACCACATTTAGGAAGTATGGCCGAAGTTGATGACCTTGTTCTGCTAGGTGAGAAAGAGCCCTGTGTTGCTCTCTTGCTACAGGAGAGACCCGTCCCACTCCTTAGCTCTCTCTTTCGTTAACCTCTAGCCAACAGGGCATAATCTTTCTGGCCTTGGTGCCAGTGATGGCAGCTATCTGCCTTTAGACACAGCACAGGCTAGTTTTCCTGTCACTGCTAGTATGGCTGGCCCTAGTGCTACTTCTGGTGTCTTTCTGGAGGAGGGAATAACTTCAGCCAGGTGCATTCAGGTATATCATTATCTCTAATACAGAATGCCCTTCAGGCACATTCTGTGGTGTGAACTTGGTGGTTGGGTAGTGTGTTTGGTCTGCCTGGCCCTTGGCCCAGGTGTTAGGACACGAGTTAATAGGGTTTGGGATGGCACTGTGAGGGAAGACTCTCTCAGGTCTTACTGAGGGTCAGGGTGACAAGCAAGTGGTGCCTGTGCCCACCTGCTCCCTGAGAAGTTAGGTTCCTCAGTGAGCCTGTGAACACCTGGGCCTGTGTGATTCCTGGGGGAGGAGAAGCAGTCTTCTCCCAGGTACCTTGTTAGCAACTACCTACATAGCAACCATTTCTAGCCTCTTGGGAGGATTCTACCTGCAGGCTTAGGAGAGAGATGTACACGGTGAAGAAGTTGCTACAACATACAGCCTTAGGGGAGCTGGAGAAGCTTGAAAAAAGCACCCTTATCCCAAGAGGACCATGACCCATTGGAAGAAACAAAGGTGGGCAAGAAAAGAGGAAACAAAAATACAAGTGTAGAATTGGAAGATATAATTTTTGAAAGGGGTAGTTTGGCATTTGCTGCTGCTTTTGGAAGGGAGGTGGAGGTAAGTGGCTGGCTGAGGAGAGGTCCTGCCCCTCGAGGCTTCCTCTGTGATAGGAAGTAGACTCTTTCTGATTCCTTGTTGCTGAAGACCTGGAAACTGTTTGCCTTCTCTTCAGCTCTTTTCCTTTAAAAATAAGAAAGAAAAGAGGAAAATACAGCCCTAATGCTTTTCTCCTACAACCATTTGAAAATTATGAACCGTCTTACTTAGATGATGACACATAGCTCGTAAACAGAAGACCCTGAAATGTGTCAGGGTGGAATTTTTAATTTTGCGTTTCTTTCACTTCATGCTTTGTATACTGAAGATATTGCACTGATGCAATGCCTGAAGGTATCTTGGAGATTATTATAAGTGCCCTTATTAGTGTGAGTTAAATCAAATATACTGCATTATCCTAACGTGTTTTATTTTGTAACAAATGTATGTGTTGCTCTTAATTTCACTCAGCATTATATGCTTTCTAATTTTATTAACACTTGGCTCATTTATAAGTGTCATTCAAAGGGAATACTGAGTTATATTTAACTTTTTAAAAACTTTTCCAGTAAGTAGAAAATTAAATGATTCTGTAGCATTGGCTAAACTCAGTGTGTGTGAGAGAGATAAAATTGAAGAATACAGTTTTTTCTATTGAGTCAAGGCTTCTGTTTTGATACTTGCTTATGCACGGAGCTCACGGCCCCTGAGACCAAAGTTCTTTGTCACCTTGTCGCCCGCGTGGCTGAGCCCCACAGTGCTCACAGGCTGCTTGTGTTCCTTTCCCCGCGCATCACTTGTCCTTTCCTACCAGATGTGCTGCAGAGGTGTGCACCCTAGAGCCGAGGCTCCCCAGCCTCTGCCTTCCTGTCCCTGGGAATTCTAGACAAGAGCTGGCCACAGCCCAAGTACTCCTGTCGGGCTAGGGGCCACTAGAGCCTCACACTCTGCTTACACAGGTGCCCACAGGTAATTGTTACATCCCTCTGATATTCATAATTACTGTTCTTTTCTGAAAGATTAGAAAAACAGAGAGAGGAAGAAAAATGGTGCACTGTGGGAAAAAAACAAACAGTTGTCTCTTGTCAACATGTTTTGGATTTCATTTGACCCTTTAAAAGATGGTTTTACTTTTGGAGCAACATGGTGTGTGGACTCTTGTGGCCTTACCTTTTCCTATTTTGTTAGTTGGGACTTGGTGTCAACTTGATTGCGGAACATGCTGCTGTGCTGTACAGTGTGTGTGTGTGTGTGTGTGTGTGTGTAAAGCTCCAGCCTTTGACTGTGCTGTTAGTTTTAGAAATAAATCTTCAAGGAGGAAATGGCTTGTGAAGGACTCCATCAAATCATGCCCCAGTTGACTTCTGTGGTACTTAGGTTTTCACTAGCAGTTGGCCATGTGACTTTATTGAAAGTTATTTTAGTTTTAGCCTATTTAGAGTTTCTTTGTAGTAATTTGGGAGTCTTCTTGTGAGACTGTTTTAATCCCAAAATGTACTTTTGCTTCTCTAGTACCTTTTATCATCTCCTTACCCCAATCCTGAAGAGGCAGAGGGATATCTGTGTGTTTCTCTTTTAAGTCATTTCTGATTGATATGGCCATTCCTTTTCTTGCCGAGCCTTGCTCACCCCTCTTTGCGCAGTGTTCCTCATATGGCATGGGTTACTCTGTTTTGCCTCTTGCTGTGTCTTTTAGGATGGTCTGTGACTGGAGTTCAGCAAAGCCAGTGGCCAGCCGAGATGGAGAGTCCTGTGCTTTTCCCTCTGGAATGTGGTGTCTGTAAGGGGTTGTTTATCAGAGTGTGAAACTCCTCACCGAGGCACTGAGCCGCTCAACAGGCCTTCTGCTACCTGGGAGGGTTGTTTGGGAAGTACTGCTGTGTATATGTAGGTTGTCTTGTCAATAGTATCTTGACATTTTCTGCTTTATGAACTGAAAAACAATGGTTGCGTGATAGACTTTAGTATCATTATGGTATCTTAAAATTGAAGTAAAACTTTTATTTAAACTTTTAGATATATGCAATTGTAACTTATATATATATATATATATATAAACTCAAAATTTCTCACTTAACCATTTTCAAGTGTAGAATTTAGTGGCATTATATTTACAATATTGTGCTACCACTACCATCCTTCATTACCTAAACTTTTTCATCCCCTCAAACAGAAATTCTGCACCCCCTAAGCAGGAACTTCCCATTCCCCTCACTCCCCAGCCCCTGATTTCCTATAATCTGCTATTAGTTTCTATGAATTTGCTTATTCTAGGTATTTCATATCAGCAAGGTCATACAATATAAATCTTTTTTTGTTTCTGGCTTATTTCATTCAACATGATGCCTTCAAGGTTCATCCATGTTATATCCTCTATCAGAACTTCGTTCCTTTTTGTGGTCGAATAATGGTATATTGTGTGTATATACTACATTTTGTTAATCCATTCATCTATTGAAGGACACTTGGGATGCTTCCATCTTTGAACGGCTGTAAATAGTGATGCTACGAACATTGGTGTACAAATATTTGTTCGACTCCTTGTCCAACAGTGTACAAGGATTCCAATTTGATCGGATCCTTGCCAACACTTGTTTCAGATTTATTTATTTATTTCACACCCACAATCCCCCCCCCCCCCGCATTGCTTTTGCACTCGCTGACTGCTCTCTGTGTGTTCTTCTGTGTCTGCATGTCTTCTCTTTAGGCAGCACTGGGAACCGATCCTGGGACCCTCCGGAGTGGAGAGAGGCTGCTCAATCTCTTGTACCACCTCAGCTCCCTGATCTGTGTCTCTCCATGCTCTCTTCTGTATCTCTTTTTCTGTTGCATCATCTTGCTGCAACAGCTTTCCGTGTGGGCCAGCATTCCTGCACAGGCCAGCACTCTGGCACGGGCCAGCTTGCTTTTCACCAGAAGGTCCTGGGAACCGAACCCTGGACCTCCCATATTGTAGACGGGAGCCCAATCACTTGAGCCACATCCCCTTCCCTTCAGAATTATTTTTATTTTTATTTATTTATTTTTTTTAGGTGCCGAGGGCTGGGGATTGAGCCCAGGACCTCGTATGTGGAAAGCTGGCACTCAACCACTGAGCCACATCAGCTTCCCTGAGTTGGTTTTTTAGTTTGTTTTGCTTGTTGTTTGTTTTTGTTTTTTCAGGAGGTATCAGGAACCGAACTTGGGACCACCTCCCATGTGGGAGTTGGGAGCTCAACCGCTTGAGCTACATCTACTACCCCAGAATTTTTAGTAACACCTGTCCTAATGAATATAAAGTGGTATCTCATTGTGGTTTTGATTTTCATTTCTTCGATGACCAATGGTGAGCATCTTTTCATGGGCTGATTGACTGTGTGTGTCTTTGGAGAAATGTCTATTCAAGTCCTATGCCCTTTTTTTTTTTTTTTTTTTTTTTTTTTTTAAGAGAAGTTAGAAAAATCATGAATATTTTTTAAATGTACTATTAAGTATATTCCATAATATCTGTGAGATCATACAATATTCTTTTGTGCTTTGCTTATTTCACTCAACATGATATCTTCAAGGTTCATCCGTGTTATAATGTGTACCAGAACACTATTGCTTTTTTACTGCTGAATAATATTCCATTGTGTGTATATACCACATTTTGTTTATCCATTCATCGGTTGATGGACATTTGAATTGCTTCTGTCTTTTGGCAATTGTGAATAATGCTGCTTTGAACTTCTTCAGTATGTAAATATCTGCTTGCTTCCCTGCTTTCAATTATTTTGGGTATATACAAAGAAGTGGAATTGCTGGGTCATATGGTAATTCTATATCTAACTTTCCAAGGAACCACCAGACTTCCACAGTGGCTGCACCATATTACATTCCCACCAACATTGAATGAGTATGCTTATTTCTCCACATCCTCTCCAACACGTGTAATTTTCTGTTTTTTAAATACTAGCCATTCTTGAAGTGTGAAATGTTATCACATTGTGGTTTTGATTTGCATTTCCTTAATGGCTAATGATGTTGAGCTTCTTTTTTATGTGCTTTTTGGCCATTTGTGTATTTTCTTTGGAGAAATGCTTATTCAAGTCTTTGCCCAGTTTTTAAAATTGGGTTGTTTGTTTTTTTACTGTTGAATTTGTAGGATTTCTTCATATAATGTGGATATTAAACCCTTATTAGATATGTCATTTCCAAATTTCTCCCAGAGATCCCATTTATCTATTTTTGTTGTTGTTGTTGTTACTTGTACTTTAGGTATAAAAACTTAAGAAGCCATTGCCTAACCCAGGGTCCTGAAGATGCTTCCCTATGTTTTCTTCTAGGAGTTTTATAGTTCTGGTCCTTATATTTAGGTCTTTGATCTATTTTCAGTTGATTTTTGTGTATAATGATGTAGGGATCCACCCTCATTATTTTGCATATGGACATTGAGTTTTCCCAGCACCATTTCTTTTTTTTTTTTTAAGATTATTTATTTATTTATTTATTTATTTATTTATTCCCCCCGTGCTGCTTGTGCTCACTGTGTCCGTTTGCTGTGTGTTTTTCTGTGTCTGCTTGTCTCCCTTTGTTGGGTCGTCCTGCTGCGTCAGCTCACCATGCCATGCAGGCTGGCTTGCCTTCACCAGGAGGCCCCGGGAATCGAACCCGGGGCCTCCCATATGGTAAACGGGAGCCCTATCGATCGAACCATATCTGCTTCCCTCAGCACCATTTCTTGAAGAGACTGTTATCTCCCAGCTGAGTGGACTTGGCACCCTTGTCAAAAATCAGTTGGCCATAAATGAGAATTGATTGCTGAAATCTCAGTTGGATTCCATTGGTCCATATGTCTGTTCTTCTCCCAGTGTCATGGTGTTTTGATTACTATGGCTTTGTAATAAGGTTTAAGATCTAGAAGTGTGAGTTCTCCAACTTTGTTCATCTTTTTCAAAATGGCTTTGGCTACTCAGGACCTCTTGCCCTTTCATATAACTTTGATGATTGGTTTTTCCATTTCTGCAAAGAAGGTTGTTGGAATTTTGATGAGGATTGTACTGAATCTGTAAATAGCTTTGTGTAGAATTGACATTTTAACAATATTTAATCTTCTAATCCATGAACACAGAATGTCTTCCCATTTATTTAGGTTTTCTTTGAGTTCTTTTACCAGTGCTTTGTAGTTTTCTGTGTACAAGTCCTTTACTTCCCTTGTTAGATTTATTCCTGGCCTTTACTTCCCTTTTTAGATTTATTCCTGGATATTTGATTCTTTTAGTTGCTATTATAAATGGAATTTTTTTCTCTCAAGTTCCTGTTTAGGTTGTTCATTACTAGTGTATAGAAACACTACTGAATTTTGGATGTTGATCGTGTACCCTGTCACTTTGCTGAATTTATTTCTTAGCTCTGTCGTGGATTTCTCAGGATTTTCTATATATAGGAGGATCATGCCATCTGCAAATAGGGAAAACTTTGCTCCTATCTTTCCAATTTGGAAGTCTTTTATTTCTTTTTCTTGCCTAATTGCTCTGACTAGAACTTCTGTAATAATATTGAATAGCCATGGTGACAGTGGGCATCCTTGTTTTATTCCTGATCTTAGAGGGAAAGTTTTGTTTTCCACTATTGAGTATGATGTTAGCAGTATCAATTGAGATGATCGTGTGTTCTTTCTTTTTTTCCTTCATTCTGTTAATGTGTATTACATTCATTGATTTTCTTATATTGAATCACTTTTGCATACCTAGGATAAATTCCACTTGATCTTGGTATATTAAAATTCTTTTAATGTGCTTTTGGATTTGGATTCAGTTTGCTAGTATTTTGTTGAGGATTTTTGCATCTATATTTATAAGGGATATTGGTCTGTAGTTTTCCTGTGATATTTTTATCTGGCTTTGGTATGAGGGTGGTGTTGGCCTCAGAATGAGTTAGGAAGTGTTACCTCCCCTTTCGTTTCTTGGAAGAGTTTGAACAGGATTGGTGTTAATTCTTGGAATGTTTGGTAAAATTGCCTGTGAAGCCATCTGGTCCTGGGGTTTTCTTTGTTGGAAGGTTCTTAATTACTGATTCAGTCTCTTTACTGATTACTGGCTTGTTGAGATCCTCTTCTTGAGTCAATGTAGGTAGTTGTGTATTTCTAGGACTCTGTCCATTTAATCTAGGTTTATCTAATTTGTTGGCATACAGTTGTTCATAGTACTCTTTATCTCTGCTCTAATTTTTGTTCCTTCTTCCCTCTGCTTGCTTGAAGATTTATTAATTTATTTATTCCCCCTTTCTCCCCTTGTTGTTTTGCGCTCGCTGTCTGCTCTCTGGGTATTCTTCTCTGTCTGCTTGTCTTCTCTTTAGGCAGCACCGGGAACCAATTCTGGGACCTTCTGGCATGGGAGAGAGGCGCACAATCTCTTGTGCCACCTCAGCTCCCTGGTCTGCTGTGTCTCTTTTTGTTGCGTCATCTGGCTGTGCCTTCTGTGTGGGCCAGCTCTCCTGTGCGGCCCAGCACTCCATGCAGGCCAGATTGCCTTTCACCAGGATGCCCCAGGAATTGAACCCTGGACCTCCTATGTGGTAGATGGGAGCCCAGTTGCTTGAGCTCTGTTTCTCATGAGCCACATCCATTTTCTGCTCTGCTTGTTTTGAGTTTATTTTGTTCTTCTTTTTTCTAGATCCTCTGTTTTTGAGGTTAGGTCTCTTTTGTGAGATCTTTCCTTTTTTATTGTAAGCATTTAGAGCTATAAATTTCCCTCTCAGTACTGCCTTTGCTGCATCCCGTAAACTTTGGGAAGTTGAATTTTCATTTTTATTTGCCTCAAGATAATTCCTAGTTTCCCTTGCAATTTCTTTGACCCATTGGTTGTTTAGAATACATTGTTTATTTTCCACATAATTGTGAATTTTCCATTTTTCCCTCTGTTACTGATTTTAAATGGCTTCATTCTTCTGTGTTTGGAAAAGATACCTTGTCTGATTTCAGTATTTTTTAATTCATTGGGACTTGTTTTGGGATAGAACATATGGTCTATCGTGGTGAATGATCCATGTTCGTTAAATGTGTTTTGCTGCTGTTTGGTGAAGTGTTCTGTATATGCCTGCTAGTTCTGGGTAGTTTTAGATATCATTCAAGTCGTCTCAATTGATCTTCTGTCTAGCTGCTCTGTCCATTATTGAAAGTGCTCTATTAAAGGCTGTATATAGAACCATGTGTTTTTCCCCTTCAAATCTGTTGTATAAGCTTCAATATGCGTATGTTTTTTAAGTTAAGTTGGTATGAAATTGGATATGATTGTTATAAATTTAGGAGGTTAAATCTCTCCCCCTCCAGATGACTCCCTTGTAGTTTTTGCCCGTAGTTTTTGCCCTTAGTCTGCTTTTTTCTTCTTCAGGAGACACTGGGAACCGAACTTGGGACCTTCCATGTGGGAGGTGGGCACCACACTGCTTGAGTCACATCTGCTCCCCAGGAGGTTAAATTTTAACACCATGGAAACCACATGTTTTTCATTGGTATTGTGAATACCTTTTTTTTTTTTTTCTGATTGGTTATTTCTGGTATATAGGGAGGCTATTAATTTGCATGTGTGTGTGTGTGTATAAACTTTTTGTTTTGTCCACTTGCTGAATTTCTTTCAGCTTTAATAGCTTTTCCTTATATTGGGTCTTTTAGGTAGGTGGCCATCTGTACACAATGGTGTTTGTCTCCTGCCTAATTATGTCTAAGTTGCATGTTTGACACCCTTTGATAGAAACAGACATATTTGTCATTTCTTACTTATTTTAATAGGATAATTTCAGCTTTTCACCAAATATGTGTTACTTCTGGGAAATACTCTTCATACACCTGTTTCCTTCTATTCCTGATATTAAAACTCCCTAGGAAACAAGAATAGATGGTGATGTTCAGCTATCTTTTGGACATTTTTAAAATGATCATATGTCAGTAATATATATTTGTCTTTGTGTGAAATTTATACATTTCTTAATATTGAATCTTTACTGCATTCCTGGACCAAATCTTATTTGATCGTGATGCTTATTCTCTGAATTTAGTGCTGAATTTATTGGGCTAATGTTTTGTTTAAAATTTTATATCTATGTAAAATGTTTTGTAGTTGGCATATATTTTCTTTTCAGCATCCTCTCATTGTTTTTGGAGGAGGCAAACAGTACCCTGGTTTTCCCCTGGGGGATCGCCGCTTTGTATTGTACATGCCATGTGTTTTGAATGGGATTGGCCCCCTGCTACATGGGTGGATCCTGACTAGTAATGGGTATTAGATCACATCCTATTGGCCCCTTGGTTACAATCTTTTGGCCTCTAATGGGCTTAGAACCCAATTAATGCCAGTTAGATACAAAAATAATGTGTGCAACTCTGTAGGGGAAAAGAAGCTCTTATTTCCTTGGGACCTGCCAGAGATGCAATTACTGCCATTTGTAACACTCTTCTAATTTCAGAACCAGGCAAGGATAATTAATATTGTATCATTGTGATCGTGTATTGTGTGTGTGTTCTTTCTTTTTCCTTGTCAGACCACAGTTATCTCTTTAAATACTTTTTATCAGAGAAACTGATTTGGGTTGATTGACCAAGTTTTTGTTTTCTATTTCACCAGTTCTTTTGTTTGTTAATTCCTTTCTTCTACTTTCTTTGTTTTTCTCTTTCTATCTTGATTTGAATGCTTAGTTCATCTGTATTCTTGTTTTATAATAAAATTTTCAAGTTTGATTCACCTCTGATGATAGCTTTGCAAGCATTCTGTAGATTTTGATAAGTAGCAGTGTTTGCTCTTTTCCTTTGTAAACTTTTTGTTAGGGAGACTTTCAAACAACACCATATAGAAAAGGATAATGGTAACTCATATATCCATTGCCCAGCTTTAACAATTGCCGGCTTTTTTTTTTTTTTTTTTTTAATCTATCCCTGCTCTATCCCCATACTTTTTAATTTTGGTTTGAATATTTTAAAACAAATCTCAGACTTTATATCACCTCTAAATTCTTCAGCATGAAGGCTTTAAGAAAATCATAACTACAATGCCATTATCATACCTAACCAACTTTATTATACTTTGTTAATATCATCTAATATCTATGTCTCTGTTCAGTTTTCTCCAGATGTCTCAAAATGTGTTTTTACACTTGGTTTGTTTGAAAATCCAAAGAAGGTTTATACATTGCATTTGATTGATGCCCCTTGAATCTCTTTTTGAATCTCTAATCATTCCTTTTCCTCCTTTAAAAAAAAAAAATTCCATTCATGAAAGCAACACATCCTATGGAATTGCTCAGATTCTGGATTTGGTAGATTGTATAGTTTTGATGGTACTTCGTTGTTCTTCTAACCTTATACTTCCTATAAACTGGTAGGTAGGTCAAGATATTTAATTGGTTTCAGATTTGATGGGGGAGGAGGGACAGGTAAGAGTAGTGTGCCATTTGCTTCAGATTGCATTGCACCAGAAGGCATAATATCTCGTCTTTTCTTTTTGTAATATTAAAATTGATGAATGGGTTCAAGTGTCAGCAGCCCAATTCCATTCTTTATAAAGCTCTTCAACCAATTATCTAGAAGATATAACAGCCATTTTGTTTGTTGCTTATGTCCATTATTCCATTGGTATATTAGTTTCCTATGGCCACTGAAACACATTGCCACAAACTTAATGGCTTCAAATGACAGAAATTTATTTTCTTACAGTTTTGGAGGACAGAAGTTTGAAATCAGAATTAGTGCGCTAAATACAAGATGTCAGCAAAACTGGTTTCCTCTGGAGCTCTCAAGGAGAGTCCATTTCCTCGCCTTTTCCAGCTTCTAGAGGCTGCTCATATTCTTTGGCTCATGGCCCTTTCCTCCATCTTCATAGCACATTGCTCAAGTCTCTGCCTTCTTTGTGAAGTGGCCTTCTCTCTCTCCTTTAGTTAAATCATCCTCTGCTTCCCACTCATAATGACACTTGTGACTACATTTGGGGCCCACTCAGATAATCCAGGGTAATCTTCCTATCTGAAAAAAGTCTTAGTTTAATCACATCTACAAGTCTCTTCTCCCATATGAGATAATGTTCACAGGCTCCAGGGATTCAGACCTGGATATCACTGAGGGCCATTATTCAGCCCACCACAATTGGCAATTGCAAAGTTCTATTTCTACATTTTTTAGTTGGCGTTCTTATATAAAAACCTTGCCCTTATCAACTTTGGTTATCTTGAAATACAGTTCTTATTGGAGACAAAGGAGTAATAAGTGATTTCTTAATGTTTAGAATACTTTGGGACTAGCAGCTTCCACATGTGACAGTGCATTTATTGGTGTGTGCATGGTAAAATATATGTAACATAAAATTTGCCATTGTAACCATTTGTAAAGGTATAATTCATTGTCATTAATTACATTCAGTGGGGTCGGATGTGGCTCAACTGGTTGGGCATCCGTCTCCCATATGGAGGGACCCGGGTTCGATCCCCGGGACCTCCCGGTTAAAAAAAAAAAAAAAAAAAAAAATTACATTCAAAATGTTGTATAACTATTATCACTGTTTATTTCTAAAATTTTTTCATCACCTCAGACAGAAAATCTGTACCTGTTAAGCAATAAATCCCTATTTCCATCCTCCCCCTCCCGTTATTTTTTAACCTACTTTCTATGAATTTGCCTATTCTAGATATTTCATATGAATTGAACCATGCAATATTTGTCCTTTTGTGTTCAGCTTATTTCACTCAGCATAATGTTTTCAGGGTTTATCTATGTTGTAGCATGTGTCAATACTCCATTCCTTTTAATGGCTGTTTGATTTTGCTAAATGCTGCTGGGAGTAATATACCAGAAATGTGTTGGCTTTTATGGGAATTTATTAAGTTAAAAGCTTATAGTTCTGAGGCTGTGAAAGTTTCCAAATCAAGGCATCAGCAAGAGATGCTGTCTCACCAAGTTGGAGCTCAGCTGTGAGCAGTCAAGCATATGTCAGGGCACAGTGCCAGTCCCCTCATCTCTCCCCGTTCCTCCAGGCCTGTGACTTTGCTCTCTCCCAGGCTTGCCAACTTCTGGAGGCCTCTCTCTAGCTCTGCTGCTTTTTTCTGTGTCTGCTGCTTTTAGTCGTTTGTTTATAAAGGATTGCAGTAAGATGATTAAGACCCACCCCGGGTCACACAATCTAATCACAGGCCATTAACAGAAGTAATTTCATCAGGAGTACCCACCTACAATATATGCCCAGGTATGGATTAGCTCTCAGAACATGATCGTTTCTGGGAGCCACAAAAAACTTCAGACTTTCACAATGGCTGAATAATATTCCATTGTGTTGATGCACAACATTTTGTTTATCCATTCATCTATTGATGGGTGTTTGGGTTGCTTTGGGCAATTGTGAATAATGCGGCGATGAGCATTGGTATACATGCATGAATCCCTGTTTTCAATTCTTTGGGGTATATATGTAGGAGTGGAATTGCTCTGTCATAAAACACTTCTGGGAAGCGGCTGTGGCTCAATCAGTAGGGCTCCCGTTTACCATATGGGAGGTCCCGGGTTCGGTTCCCGGGGCCTCCTGGTGAAGGCAAGCCCACCCGGACAGCGTGGTTAGCTGATCCAGCGAGCACAAGCAGCAAGGGGGGGATAAATGAATAAATAAATAAAATCTTAAAAAAAAACAAAAAACAAACAAAAAAAAAACTTCTATGTTTAATTTTCTGAGAAACCATCATACTTCTTTCTACTGCCACTGCACCATTTTATATTCCTACCAGCAATGTGCGAGGGTTCCAGTTTGCCAATATTTATTTTCCTATTGTTGTTATTATTATATTGTTATAATTCTTATTATTTCCATCCTAGTGGGGTGTGAAGTGGTATTTCATTTTGGTTTTGATTTACATTTCCTTAATGACTAATGATATTGAGCCTCTTTTAATGGGCTTATTTGCCATTTGTATATTGTTCTGGGTTGAATTGTTTCCCCCCCTCCAAGAAAAATGTTGAATTCTTAACCCCCAGTACCTCAGAATGTGACCTTATTTGGAAATAGGTTCATTACAGATGGAATTAGTTAAATTACAATGAGGTCATATTGCAGTAAAGTGAGCTCCTAATCCAATATAACTAGTGTCCTTATAAAAGGAGAACATTACGTGATGGTGGAGGCAGAGATCAAGTGCTGCAGCTGCAAGCCAAGGAATGCTGGAAATCACTAGAAGCTGGAATAGACAAGGAAGGACTCTCCCCTACGGGTTTTGGAGGAAGCATGACCTGCATCCTTCTACTCAACATCAAAATGACAAACAACCCAATTTAAAAATGGGTCATGCAAAAAAGCCTTCTGATTTGGAGGGAAAAAAAAAATGGGTCATGGGTTTGAATAGACATTTTTCCAAAGAAGATATTCAGATGGGCAATCAGTATATGAAAAGATGCTCAACATCATTAGCCATAAGGGAAATAAAAACTAAAACTACACGAGATATCACTTCACACCCACTAGAATGGCTATTACTGGACAAACTGAAAAATAGCAAGTGTTGGCAAGAATGCAGAGAAATAGGAACCCTTGTATATTGTTGTAGGAATGTAAAATGGTACCGCTTCTGTGGAGAAAAGTATGGCATTTGTCAGAAAATTAAAGAATTACTTTATCTCCTGGCAGGTGCATGCCTAGGTTTATATTGAAAAGAATTGAAAACAAAAACTCAGATATTTGTACACCAGTGTTCTTTGCAGCAGTATTCACAATAGTGAAAATGGCAGCAACCCAAGTGTCCATCAACAGATGAATGGATAAATAATATGTCGGTTATCAATACAATGGAATCTTATTCTTCCATAAAAAGAAGTGAAGTGCTGGCACATGCTACAACATGGATAAACCTTGAAGACATTTTGAGTGCAATAAACTAAACACAAAAGGACAACTAGCATATGATTTCTTTTATGTGAAATACTTAGAATAAACAAATTCATATAGACAGAAGGCAACAGAATAGTGATCACCAGGGGAGATCTCCGTGGGAGGAGAGAGAAGTGGAGAGTTATTGCCAAATGAGAATGAATTTTGGTTTGGGATGATGAAAATGGTCTGGAAGTAGATAGTGGTGAAAGTTACACAATATTGTCATTGTACCTAATGCCAAAGAGTTGTCCATTTAAAATGGTTAAAATGATGTTTATGTTATGTATATTATACTACCATTAAAAATATATTTAATTATCTTTAAAATCAATTTGCCACAGATTTGAGGTTCATTTTTGGCTCTCTGTTCTATTCCATTGGTCTATATGTCTATTCTTATTTAAGAATAGACACTGGGGAAGCGGCTGTGGCTCAATCAGTGGGGCTCCCGTTTACCATATGGGAGGCCCCAGGTTCGGTTCCCGGGGCCTCCTGGTGAAGGCAAGCCCGCCCGCACGGCGTGGTTGGCTGACCCGGCGAGCACAAGCAGCAAGGGGGGGATAAATGAATAAATAAATAAAATCTTTAAAAAAAAAAGTATAGACACTGTTTTGGTTACTGTAGCTTTGTAATAAATTCTGAAATTTGGGAGTTTGTGTCCTCCAACTTTGTTCTTCTTTTCAAGATAGTTTTGTGTTTTCTGGATTCTTTGAAATTCCATATGAATTTTAGTACTGATTTTTTCCATTTCTGAAGAAAACAACATTGGAATTTTGATAGGGATTGTATTGAATCTGTATATCACTTTGGATTGTATTGACCTGAATAGTATTATCTTCCAAACCATGAGCATGGTATGTTTTTCAAAGTAGTTAAGTCAGCTTTAACTTCATTCAGCAATGTTTTGAAGTTGACAAAACATTATCTTTAGCTTTTCCTTCTAGTATTATAAACTTGTGGCTATGAATATAATTGTTTTTCAATTAATTGAAGCCATTTTTAGATGCTCATATTGTTCCCCCAGGTTGGGTCTCATGTTCTTTTGACATGGCCCATTAGTTTCTGATTGCTTCCCTGCTCCATATCCTGCTCCAGACCTGGAATCTGCCATTTTCGCCAAGACCCCCAGTTCCTTTTAGTGGTAAATGGTGATTGCAGACTGCCATTCTGGTGCTGGGTGCTCATTAGCCCTGGGCTGCTCCTCATAGCAGATAGGCCTAGGACAGCCTTCTTCCTTCCTCAGTGAAAAAGCTTGTCTAGATATTCCCAATTCAAATTCAAGTTTGCAGGGTTTTAACTTCAAAGCTTTTCTTTTTCTTAGCTGAAAATCTTAGTTTGCAATAATATTAACCTTACCTACAGTATATAATGTTTTCAGAATAACAATGCTCTCATATTGCTATTCTTTTTGTCCTTAGAATATGTTGTATTTGGAATGTGCTGTCAAATTATTGTGTTTTTTTTTTCTTTTTTTGAGAGCTTACTGTGCCAGATACTTTTTTTAAAAAAAAAAAACTTTATTTGTACATTTAATAATTGAAAATATAAACAATTAAAAACTAAAAAGTAAACACAGATGAATAAATATATACATTTCTCAATTAAATGTAATGGATACATATCATTTTTTCTTTTTTTTTTTTTTTATCAAACAATATGTTATACAATATATTTGGTTCATAGTAACGCATTCATACAGTATTTGTCGTTTTGTGTCTGGCTTGCTTCACTCAACATAATGTCCTCCAGGGTCATCCATGTTGCCATATGCTTTACGACTTCATTTCTTCTTACAGCTGCATAATATTCCATCATGTGAAGAGACCACAGTTTGTTTATCCATTCATCTGTTGATGGACACCTGGGTTGTTTCCAATTTTTGGCAATGGTGAATACTGTCGCTATGAACATCGGTGTGCAGATGTCTGTTCGTGTCACTTCTTTCAGTTCTTCTGGGTATATACCCCGTAGTGGTATTGCAGGGTCACGTGGCAAGTCTATATTCAACTTCTTTAGGAACTGCCAAACGGTCCTCCACAGTGGTTGTACCATCCTGCATTCCCACCAACAGTGAAGAAGTGTTCCTCTCTCTCCACATCCTCTCCAACACTTGTAGTTCTCTGTCTTTTCAATAGTGGCCATTCTGATAGGTATCTCATTGTAGTTTTGATTTGCATTTCCCTAATCATGAGTGATGTTGAGCATTTCTTCATGCTTTTTGCATTTGTATTTCTTCTTTGAAGAAATGTCTATTCAAGTCTTTTGTCCATTTTTTAATTGGGTCATTTGGCTTTTTATTATTGAGTTGTAACATCTCTTTTTTTTTTTTTTTTTTTTTTTACCGGGAGGTCCCGGGGATCGAACCCGGGTCCCTCCATATGGGAGAGGGACGCCCAACCAGTTGAGCCACATCCGACCCCCAGTAACATCTCTTTATATATCTTTCATATTAAACCCTTATCAGATATGTGATTTCCAAAAATTTTTTCCCATTGAGTTGGCTTCCTTTTTACCCTTCTGACAAAGTCCTGTGAGGTGCAAACGTGTTTAATTTTGAGAAGGTCCCATTTATCTATTTTTTCTTTTGTTGCACGTGCTTTGGGTGTAAGGTCCAAGAAACTGCCACCTACTACAAGGTCTTGAAGATGTTTCCCTACATTTCTTCTAGTAGTTTTATGGTCCTGGCTTTTATATTTAGACCTTTCATCCATTTTGAGTTGATTCTGGTATAGGGGGTGAGATAGGGGTCCTCTTTCATCCTTTTGGTTATAGATATCCAGTTCTCCCAACACCATTTGTTGAAGAGACTGTTTTTTCCCATTAGCGTGGGCTTGGTAGGTTTATCAAAACCCAGTTGACTGTATAGGTGAGGGTATATTTCTGGGTTTTCAATTCTATTCCACTGATGGATGTGTCTATCTTTATGCCAGTACCATGCTGTTTTGACCACTGTAGCTTTATAATATGTTTCAAGGTCAGACAGTGAAATTCCTCCCACATTGCTCTTCTTTTTTAGAATGCTTTTGGCTATTTGGGTGCACTTAACCTTCCAGATGAATTTGGTAATTATCTTCTCTAATTCTGTTAAGTAAGCTGTTGGGATTTTGATTGGTATTGCATTGAATCTATAAATCAGTTTGGGCAAGATTGGCATCTTCACGATATTTATTCTTTCAATCCATGAACACAGAATGTCTTTCCATTTGTTTAGTTCTTTTAAATTTCTTTTAGCATTGTTTTGTCGTTTTCTGCATATAGGTCCTGTACTTCTTTGGTTACATTAACTCCTAGGTATTTGAGTCTTTTTGTTGCTATTGAAAATGGAATTTTCCTCCTGATTTCCTCCTCAGATTGTTCAGTACTAGTGTACAAAAACATTACTGATTTTTGCGTGTTGATCTTATATCCTGCCACTTTGCTGAACTCATTTATTCAAGTAGCTTTGTTGTGGATACTTCAGGATTTTCTAAATACAGGATCATGTCATACACAAACAGTGAGAGTTTTACTTCCTCTTTTCCTATTTGGACGCCTTTAATTTTTTTGTCTTGTCTAATTGCCCTCGCTAGAACTTCTAGTACAATGTTGAATAACAATGGTGACAGTGGGCATCCTTGTCTTGTTCCCGATCTTAAAGGGAAAGCTTTCAACCTTTCCCCATTGAGTACGATGTTGGCTGTGGGTTTTTCATATATGCCTTTTATCATATTGAGGAATTTTCCTTTTATTCCTCTTTTGAAGTATTTTTATCAGAAAGGGATGTTGGATTTTGTCGAATGCCTTTTCTGCATCTATTGAGATGATCATGTGGTTTTGTCCCTTCAATTTGTTAATGTGGTGTATTAAATTGATTGATTTTCTTATGTTGAACCAGCCTTGCATGCCAGGAATAAATCCCACTTTGTGGTGATGTATAAGCCTTTTGATATGCTGTTGTATTCGATTTGCAAGTATTTTGTTGAGAATTTTTGCATCTATGTTCCTGAGAGAGATTGGTCTGTAATTTTCTTTTCTTGTGGAATCTTTATCTGGCTTTGGTATTAGGGTGATGTTGGCTTCATAAAATGTGTTGGGTAATTTTCCCTCCTCTTCAATTTTTTGGAAGAGTTTAAACAGGATTGGTGTTAATTCTTTTTGAAATGCTTGGTAGAACTCACCTGTGAAGCCATCTGGTCCTGGACTTTTCTTTGCTGGGAGATTTTTGATGACGGATTCAATCTCCTTAATTGTGATTGGTTTGTTAAGTTCTTGTATTTCTTGTTGTGTCAGTGTAGGTTGGTTATGAGTTTCTAGAAGTTTGTCCATTTCATCCAGGAGGTCTAGTTTGTTGGCATAAAGTTTCTCATAATATCCTCTTATGATTCTTTTTATTTCTGTGAGGTCATTTGTAATTTCCCCCCTTTCATTTCTGATTGTATTTATTTGCATCTTCTCTCTTTTTTTCTTTGTTAGTCTAGCAAGGGGTTTGTCAATTTTATTGATCTTCTCAAAGAACCAGCTTTTGGTTTTGTTGATTTTCTCTATTGCTTTTCTGTTCTCATTTTCATTTATTTCTGCTCTAATCTTTATAATTTCTTTCCTTTTTGCTTTGGGATTGGTTTGCTGTTCTTTTCCTTGTTTCTCTAGTTGTTCAGTTAAATCTTTGAGTTTAGCTCTTTCTTGTTTTTTGATACAGGCATTTAGGGCTATAAATTTCCCTCTCAAGACTGCCTTCACTGTATCCCATAAGTTTTGGTACATTGTGTTCTCCTTTTCATTTGTCTCAATATATTTACTGATTTCGCTTGCAATTTCTTCTTTGACCCACCGAATATTTAGCAGTGTGTTGCTCAGTCTCCACACATTTGCAAATTTACTTTTTTCCTGTCTGTTATTGATTCCTAGTTTCATTCAGTTATGATCTGAGAAGGTGCTTTGTATAATTTCAATCTTTTTATATTTATTGAGAGCTGAATTGTGCCTTAACATTGTTCTATCATGGAGAAAGATCCATGGGCACTTGAGAAGAATGTATAACCCGCTGCGTTTGGATGCAGTGTTCTGTATATGTCTGTTAGGTCTAACTTGTTTATCATATTGTTCAAGTTCTCTGTTTCCTTGTTGATCTTCTGTCTAGTTGTTCTATCTAATAATGTGAGAGGGGTGTTGAAGTCTCCGACGGTTATTGTAGAAATGTCTATTTCTCCCTTCAGTTTTGCCAGTGTTTGTCTCACTGGTTAGGTGTGTAGATATTTATGACCGTTATAAAACAGATATGACTGTTACATCTTCCTGGAGGATCGTCCCTTTTATTAATATATAATGGCCTTCTGTATCTCTTATCACTTTTTTGCATTTAAAGTCTGTTTTGTCTGATATTAGTATAGCTACCCCTGCTCTTTTGTGTTTACTATTTGCGTGGAGTATCTTTTTCCAACCTTTTACTTTCAGCCGGTTTGTATCCCTGGGTCTGAGGTGTGTTTCTTGCAAGCAGCATATGGATCGCTCATGTTTTTTAATCCATTCTGTCAGCCTGTATCTTTCTTTTCTTTTTTTTTCATTTAAATAGTATTTATTGAGCATATACTAAGTATCTGGCATTATTATATTCAAGACAATTTTAGAAATACACCAAAGTATATCATTTCATTATTTTGACAGACCAAAATGATCCAACAGTCTAAGGTTGCTTTCAATAAAAGCAAGCCTTAGTCTATTTTCAAAGAGTCTGCTATTAAGTGATCTTTCTCATTTCCTCTAAGTGCAGTGTGTGCAGTTTTGGAGGCATACATTGTCTTTTTTTTTTTTTTTTTTTTTTTTATGGGTAAAAATCAAAATTCTCACCATACAAACATTTGCAAAATGATATATAAATATATATGCATATATGTGTATTTGTTCCCAAAAATGTTATTTATATATATATATATATACATATATTTTAAGAGGTGCTTAGATTACCCAAAATATTACACGGAACCCACTGGGATTCCCATGTTGCCCACCTCCCATCACATCCCACACAAACATCTCCCACAGTGTGGCCCACAACCCTCAATGAAGTTACACATCCTGGAGCCTTGCAATTTAATCCATTCACATTCAGTGATATTACTGAAAATGCACTATTTATTTCAACCATTGTATTCTTTGGTTTTCATATGTCATCTTGTTTTTGTCTCTCTTTTTACTCTTTTGGTTATCCTTTCTGCTTTTCTTTCTTCTATACTCTCCTCCAAGCCTCTCTCTCCTGTCTTTTTCTTTCAGGTTCTAAGGCTTCCTTTAATAGTTCCTGGAAAGGTGGATTCTTTTTTGCAAACTCTCTTAGTTTCTGTTTGTTTGTGAATACTTTATACTCACCTTCATATTTGAAGGACAGTTTTGCTGGATAAGGAATTCTCGGCTGGCAGTTTTTCTCTTTCAGTTTCCTAATTGTATCATACCACTGTCTTCTCGCCTCCATGGTTTCTGAAGAGAAATCTGCACTAGGTCTTACTGTACATCCTTTGTACATGATCGTTTGCTTTTCTCTTGGTGCTCTGAGAATTTTCTCTTTAGCTTTTACATTTGACATTCTGAATAGTATGTGTCTTGATGTAGGTCTATCTGGATTTATTCTTATTGGGGTACAGTGTGCTTCTTGGACATGTAAGTTCATTTCTTTCGTGAGAGTTGGGAAATTTTCAGCTATTATTTCCTCAAATACTCTTTCTGCCCCTTTTCCTTTCTCTTCTCCTTCTGGAACTCCCATGACACCTTTGTTGTTGTGTTTTGTGATGTCATTCAACTCTCTGAGCCCCTGCTCAATTTTTTCCATTCTTTTCTCTCTCTGTTCTTTTCTCTCTTCAATTTTAGCTGCTCTGTCTTCGGTATCACTTATTCTTTCTTCTCTCATTTGGAGTCTGCTGTTGTATGCCTTGAATGCTTTTTTTTTTTTTTTTTTTACTGTGAGGTCCCAGGGATTGAACCCGGGTCCCTCCATATGGGAGACGGACGCCCAACCAGTTGAGTCACATCCGACCCCTTGAATGTGTTTTTGACTTCACCTATTGTGTCTTTCATTCCTATGAACTCCGTTACTTTTCTTTTCAGGATTTCAAATTCTTCTTTGCGTTTGCTCAATGTGTTCTTGATGTCATTTACCTCTAACTATATTGTCTTTCATCTCATTAATTTGATTTTGGAAATTTGTGCTCATCTCACTGATTAGTTCTCTCAAATTCTGCATCTCTTCTGGGACTTTGATGTATTCCTTTTCTTGAGCCATGTCTTCTATTTTGTTACTATGGTGCGTAATTTTTTGCTGGTGTTTAGTCGTCTGGTTAGGTTGTATTTTACTTAGATGCTCTATCTCTTTCTCATTTATAGGGTTTTAGTGGCAGGAGGCTGTGAGTTACCACAGCTCTTTGATTTTTGGCTCAACCTTGATTGTTAGGATTGTCCTGCTGGTAGCTCAAAACTGAGCACTGGACCCAGTAATTGGTTGCAGAGTCGTTTCCTAGGGCCTTGGGCAGGGAGGCTATAGAGGCCAGGAAAAGCCTGTCATATTAGTTTTAATTTTCTTATGTGCACTTCTTTGGTCTTCCAGGAGATGGTCGTCTTTGGCAGCTCTCAATTCAATGCCTGGTCGGAGTGTATTTGTTGTGACACAGACCAGATCAATGTGATAGAGCTTCCTGTCTGGGGCTAAGAGCCTTGTAATTCAAACTTTCTGAGACAGTTCTATAGTTCTCTGGCAGCCCCCTCCCTTTTCCCAGCTAGGAAATATTTCCTCTCCCCTCTGAGTCCTCAACAATGAGTCCCTGTTAGTAGAGG
Organism: Tolypeutes matacus; assembly: GCA_026826555.1. NCBI lineage: Eukaryota > Metazoa > Chordata > Mammalia > Cingulata > Chlamyphoridae > Tolypeutes > Tolypeutes matacus. Next base: position 901,346 of record JAKSZT010000527.1, read on the forward strand.
AGGAGATTGGGAGGTTTGTATATCTTTAGCCCCTTGCAGGCTCCAAGACAAACAATGACGCAGCCCACCCGGCCTGGAAGGGCTCTGGGGACAGGGCAGACCCTACCTGCGAGTCAAAAGCAGGGTCAGCCCCAGGCTCTCTCCCCCCTCTTCTGTCGAGTCCTCAACAATTAGTCCAGGCTAGAAGAGAGGGAGGTTGGGAGGGTCGGATTTCTCCAGTCCTTCCTAGGCTTTCAGGGCAAACCGCTGTGTGGAAGGGTCCAAGGCTCTGCAGCCCAAATTTGCGGGTCAGAACCTGAATCAGCCTAAGGCTGTGTCCCTCTCTCCCCTCTTTCCGGGAGTAGTAGATCCCTGGAGACCCCTTTGTCTGTAGTTGTACATCCAGAGGCCCGAGAATTCTAAAGAGTGTGGGTGAGGGTGCTGGCAGCAGCAGCCACCGCTGGTTCCAACTCACGGTTCTGTCGTCGCGATTTCCCTCTTTTGTCCCTCTCTCCTCTGGGTGGTGTGCAGCCTTCACCTGTTATCCTAAACCCTAGAACATCTATTTCGGGGCTGTTTCAGCCTGTCCTCTAGCTATTTTTCTGGAGAAGAGATTCCTGTGTCTTACTAGTCCGCCATCTTCCCGGGAGTCCTCCTGTTGTGGTTTTTAAAGTTACCTGACCATTATTATTGTCTGATGGTTATGCCATCCACCTGACATTAAGTTAGGTTTGTTTACTTTCTCTTTTAGCTTACTTTTTATGGAAGTATAATACACATTCAGAGAGTTATACAAATCCTAAATGCTTATAGCTCAACAAATTTTCAGTAACTGGACCCACCCATAGAACGAACTCTAGTAGCATTAAGATAAAGAAGCAAGAGTTGTGGTGTATTCGGATGAGTTTGGCTTCAATCCACTGTTCCTCCCTCCCCTCATTGTTTCCTTCCACTGTTTCTTTTGGAAACTAGATAATCGTGTATACATTTGTATTCTGGCTCCTCCTTACAAGAAGTTAGCTTGCTCTATGCTTGCTGCCCTCAGTAACCACATACCCTGAGCCCAGGCCTTACAGTGTGTGGAGGGCTTTGTGCCGTGAGCAGTACATGGTGCTTCATTGTATGGACATAGCATCGTTTGTTCGGTCTCATCTTTAGGAAAGTTGTGGCTCTTTCTGGACTTTTTTTTTTTTAAAGATTTTATTTATTTATTCATTTATCCCCCCCTTGCTGCTTGTGCTCGCCGGGCCAGCCAACCACGCCGTGCGGGCGGGCTTGCCTTCACCAGGAGGCCCCGGGAACCGAACCCGGGGCCTCCCATATGGTAAACGGGAGCCCCACTGATTGAGCCACAGCCGCTTCCCTCTTTCCGGACTTTTTAAACTTTTTATTTCTCTGTGGTGAGTGGTACACATAAGCAGGAGCTGCTGTGAAATACCTTTTTATTTTTCATTAGAGAAGTTGTATCTTTACAGAAAAATTACGAATAACATAGAGTTCCCCCATACTACCCTATTATTAACATCTTGCATTATTGTGGTACATTTGTCATACGTCATGAAAGATCATTTTTTAATATACTAGGTTTCACTGTTTGTGTTGTACAGTCCTGTGTTAAATTTTTATTCTAATAGCACATGCAATCTACAATTTCCCCCCTTTTAACCACATTCACTTGTATAATTCAGTGCTGTTAATTCATTCACAAAACATCTTTTGACAGCTGCAGGTGGTGGTCTGGCATTAGTTACCATGACCTTTATTGACAGTAATAACCCAAGGGCCACACAGAAGCAGGCTCCCCTGGAAGCAGTGGTTGGTTACTTGAATGAATCAATTCTAGAATCGTAGAGACGGAGGAGGCCAGCGACCACCCAGCAGTGCAGATGACTGCCCGCCGTCCTCCAGGGTCCAAGTTGTAGCCCCTCTGGGCGGCAGAGTACTCACTCTCAGAGACCCATCTCCTTATACCGATGTGAATATGTCTCCACAGTCCCTCTCGTTGCTCTAGTTGTCCAGGCTGGTGGCTGAACAGAAATCACTCCTTCCACATACAGCTCTCCAAATACTTGAAGGCAGCACTTGTGTAACTTCCACTCAGCACCCACAGGTTTTAATGGTTAATGTAAAGTCTAAATATTTCTGTAATCACCACTCACTGACAAAGAAATTAATAATAACAAAATAGTCTTCAGAGATTTTTTTTTTTTAATATACTTCATTTTATTTTATTTTTTTTTTAAGATTTTATTTATTTATTCATTTATCCCCCCCTTGCTGCTTGTGCTTGCTGGGTCAGCTAACCACGCCGTGCGGGCGGGCTTGCCTTCACCAGGAGGCCCCGGGAACCGAACCTGGGGCCTCCCATATGGTAAACGGGAGCCCTACTGATTGAGCCACAGCTGCTTCCCATAATAATATACTTTAAATTTTTTTTTTTTTTTTTTTAAGAAACTTAGATTACATTAATGTTACACAAAATAGAGGGGATTCCCATATGCCTCACTCCCTAGCCCTCCCACATCTTCCCCCATCAGCAACATCCTTCATTAGTGTGGTACATTTGTCATAATTGATGACCACATCTTGGAGCATTGCCACTAAGCGATGATTATAGTTTACATTGTAGTTTAGAGTTCTTAATGATAACATGGTCTAAGAAGACAGCAAAGAAAATAATTCTTATGACTCTGACTTTTGATGACTTAGAGTAGCTAATATTACTTAAGAACCTCTTATTTCCCTTCTCCAAATGAAAGTATCTTTTTGGTTTTTCCTTATGTAATATGCTTGTTGAAAAAAGTAAGCAACATATAATACATAATACAGATCTTATCTCCCTCCTGCAGGTAATGCATGTGAACTTAGCATATATCCATCCAGAACGTGTGTACCTGTTAAAACACACTTTTTTTTGGTAAGTGGTATATGAAAAACATATTTCTTTTTATGTGCCCCTCTTACCAGCTTAACAATATAATTGCTGTCTTTTCAAGTCAGTATGTGCAGTCACTCCTTTACTCAGCTGCTAATGTCAGTGTTTCTCAGGACTTGGGTCTAGGCTCCTTGCTCTTCTTCTATTTTTATTTACTTCTATATCCTTCTAGACTGTAGATTGCAGGGGTTCTTAACAAGGGGTCCGTGAGCTTGAACTGAAATTCAAAAAACGTTATTCTTGTGGGGACGTGTTGGTGCAGGTGTGATGTATTTATTAAATAATACACAGTGTAGTGTGGACTTAGTAAGGGGTCCATGGTTTTCACCTGATTGGCAAAGGGGTCCGTGGAACTAAAAAGGTTAGGAATCCCTGTTACAGAGATGGTTTATGTATATAGAATCACATCTTTCTCCCTCTTTACCCTCCCAACTCAAATGATTACTTATCAGTATAAATATAGAGCTGCCCCTTCATTATGAGGGAACATTGGGCATGTTTTCAGTCCTCTTAGATGATCTGTACTTGATAGATTTACTGAAACTCAGTTAACATTTTGAGTCATAAAAAGATGATATACCTTAAATATTTTAAAAGATGAATAAACATTCATTCACCTATCATTTGATATAGAGCTAAGATATTGTATATGAAGTAAATCTACTGAACAGAGTCTCATAATCTCTTCTTACATAAACCAGAGCTATAATACACCATCCAGAATTTTCAGCATCAGTTTTCTTAACTGGATCAAGAATTTAATATCTTTTTTTTTTTTTTTTTTTTTTTAAGATTTATTTCATTTATTTCTCCCCACCCCCTCATTGTTTGCATTTGCTGTGTCTGTTTGCCTTCCTTGTTTATTTAGGAGGCACTGGGAACTGAAAACCGGAACCTCCATTCCCTGCTTTGTTGTGTCTCATTATGTTTTTCTCCTTATATCTCTTGTTGCATCATCTTGTTGTGTCAGCTCACTGTCTTACTCGTCTTCTTTAGGAACCTCTGCTCTCTTTGTTGCATTTCTCGTTGTTTTTCTTCTTGTGTTTCTTGTTGAGTCATCTTGTTGTGTCAGCTTGCCATGCTTGCCTGTCGTGCCAGTTTGCTATCTTCTTTAGGAGGCACTGGGAACCAAACCACAGACTTTCCATGTGGTAGGCGGGAGCTTAATCGCTTGAGCTATATCTGCTTCCCTAGAATGTAACATCTTATAAAGCAATTAGAATGTAAAATTCTTTGAGATCTTTAATATTTTCTCTCTGGTTAAAATAATTTTTAAAGCATCTTTCCCTTTTTAAAGTGGTAAGCTTAATTTTCATAGAAACATTTCACTCATTCATTATTTTGTATTATATTTAAATTATATGGTTACATTAACAAATAAAATTGGCATAAACAGATTGAGAGCAAACACAACTGACTATTAAGAAGCACATGACATATTCTATACACTAGTAATGAGCAATCTGAGGAGGAAGCCAGAAGAAAAATTCCACTTACAATAGTGACTAAAAGAATCAAATATTTAGGAATAAATTTAACCAAGGATGTAAAGGACCTGTATTGAGAAAACTATAAAACATTGCTAAAAGAAACCAATGATGATCCAAATAAATGGAAGGATATTCCATGTTCATGGGTTGGAAGACTAATTATGATTAAGATGTATGGTTTTGTTTTGTTTTTTAATTTGAAATAAAAGTTATTTTAAAAATGTAGTGGGGGGGGCACATAACATACCCAGGGAGAGCCAGAGTTTAAGGCACCCTGGAAAGCTAAGAGTGGCAATGGTTAATAAGTTATTAAGGGATGGCGATTTGGTTAATTCAGCAGTTTCACATATGGAGGTCAGTTAGGAGATGTACTCTAACGTTATTTGTTTAACTAGTCCCCCTATTGATAGAAACAATGCAAATGTCTAGTCATTCACATCTATACAAACACTATAGTGACAGGGAATGTGGGGATGAAAGTGACAGTAGGAAGCTCCAGGAATCGGTCCCTCCATCAAAACAACTACTGAATTGGCAGGAAGTGTCTGAATCAACTGATTTGAAAGTAAAGTCTAATGGAACACTGCAGCATCCAGAGAAGACCTGGATAAAAAAGCTGGTATACTGCAGTAAATATTTCACCCTCTGAGCAGCAGCTCCCATCCCTCACTGCCTATCCCCCACCAGTAACTGTGTGTCAGGCAGCAGTGGGCACAGCAGCCCAGGCTCCTGGTGCAGTTTGCTAGTGCCATGGTGGACTGTAAGGACTTAGGCTTCCAAAATCCAGGCGTTGTGTGGTTTGATTGCGGATCACTTGTGATCAGGTACTTCAGATCGCTGGGGGGGTCAGCTCTGAGGGCAGCCGCTGTTTTAACTGCCCTCAGATATTAAGGCAGAGGAGTCTTAAAGAGTAAGTACCTAGTTGTTTGGTTTTTTCCCCCTTTTCTCTTTACATTCTCTTATTGGGAACAAGATAAAATCAACTGTACTTATGATGTTTAGTGAGCTAAAGGGATCCATATAAAAACAGCTGAAGGAAATTGGGAAAACATTGTCTTAATAAATAAATGGGAGGTAGAAAAAGGAACCAAACAGAATTTTGGAACTGCAAAGCACAGTAGTTGAAATGAAAAACTAATTAGCTGGATTCAGTATCACATTTGAGAAGGAAGAAGAAAGGATCAGTGAACTTGAAGACAGGACAACTGAAATTATCCAGTGTGAGGAACAGAAAGAGAAAATAACAAAGAAAATTGAACAGCGTCTTAGGGACATGTGGAACACACCAGGAAGCATACCCAACATACACATTTTTTTTTAAAAGAAGAATAAAGCATTTATTAAAATTACAATAGCGTATCAAAGGTGTCTCATCATATTTTTGAGTGCTCATAACTTGGCGCTAGGACAAGAGCAGTCCCAGTCCCAGCCACTGCAGGCAAACCCATGATCACTTCCAAAGCAGAGAGCAGGGGCAGATGGTGGGTGGTCAACATACACACCATTGGAGTCTCAGAAGGACAAGATGGAGAAAAATGGATAGAGACATTATTAATATTCGCAAGACTTCCGGGGAAGATGGCAAACTAGAAAGACATGGGACTCTCTTCTCTCCAGAAAAATAGCTAGAAGACAGGCAGAAATGGCCTGGAAAAAAACTTCTAGGCTCTAGGACACCAGGGGAAGGCTGGATACTGCCAAGAGGAGAGAGGGGCAAAGGAAAAGAATTGTGACAGCTGAGTTAAAAGCTGCAGCTGCACATATCAGTACCCTCCCCCCACATATACACTTTTTTTTTTCCCTATCTGGTTGTGTCATCATCTTTTTGGCACGTTGCTTTACTGAGCAAGGGCCTTTGCCTCTCTATGCCATGCAGGTTTGGGATGCCTTTTTTCTTTTTTTTATTTTAACTAGGAGGTCCTGGAGATCAAACTCAGGTCTTCCATGTGGTAAACAGGAGCTCAATTGGCTTGAGCCACAGCTGCTTCCCTATATATATATATATATTTTTTTAAAGATTTATTTATTTACTTTATCCATTTTAAACCCCCCCTTCCCCATTTTGCTGTTTTGTGTCCATTCGCTGGGCAATTCTCTGTATCTGTTTCCTGCCATTTCTTCTCATCCTACTCCTCCAGTCTTCACCAGGATTCGACCTCCAATGTAGGAGAGAGGTGTTCTGCCACCTGCGCCACCTCAGTTCCTGGCTTTTGCAGCATCTTGTCTTGTCTCTCCCCTGCGTCTCTCTCCTGTTATGTCATCATCTTGCTGCATGGCTCCCGGGGCCTGGTGGCTCACCGGCACACAGAGCCTGGCAGCCCATGCGCCTTCTATATATATATTTTTATTTTACCGGGAGGTCCCGGGGATCGAACCCAGGTCCCTCCATATGGCAGACGGATGCCCAACCATTTGAGCCACATCCGCCCCCAGCTGCTTCCCTATATACACTTTTGAATTCTCAGGCCTTGGGGCTGGCGGCTACAGACAAAGGGGGTCCCAAGGATCTACCTCACCTCCCAAGGAAAGGGGAGAGAGAGGGACACAGCCTAAGGCTGATTCAACTTTTGACCCACAAATATGGTCTGCTGTGTCCTACCAGCCCTTCCAGGCTGGGTGGGGCTGTACCATTGTTTGCCCTGAGAGCTGGCAAGGGACTAAATAGATCCAACCTGGGGAAAGGGAGGAGGCTGCCAGCAAAGGTTGCCGAGCTGCCTCTGAGAACGTTTAAATTAGAAGGCTCTTAGTCTCCAGGCAGGATCCTCTTATCACTGTGATTGGGTTCATGTTACAGCAAATACACTCCAACCAGGCATTGAGCTAAGAGGAATTCCATAGAGCGCCATCTGCGGGCAGACCAAGAAAGTACACATGAGAAATTTAAAAATAAAAAGCGTTTTTCAGGCCTTTACAGCCTCCCTCCCCAAGGCGCTAGGAAGTGGGTCTGCAACCCATTACTGGGTCCAGGCCCCAGATTTGAGCAACTATCGGGGACAATCCTAAAGACTCATAATGGGTTAAACCAAGAATCAGAGAATAGCAATAACATAGAACCTCCTGCCACTAAAACCCTATGAAAGGGAGAGAAATCAAGCATCTGGGTAAGCTCACCACCCTAATCAGATGCATAGACATCAAGAAAAAATTACAAGCCATACTAATAAAATGGAAGAAATGGCCCAAGAAAAGGAATATATCAAAGCCCCAGATGAGACAACTAATCAATGAGATGCATACAAATTTCCAAAATCAAAGTAATGAAAGACAATATGGCTAAAGAGATAAAAGGACATCAAGAAGACACTGAGTAAGCACAAAGAAAAATTTGAAAACCTGAATAAAAAAGTAACAGAGCTCAGTGGAGCAGATGTAGCTGTTGAGCTCCTGCTTCCCATATATGAGGCCGTAGGTTCAATCCCCTAAAAGAAAAAAAGTAGCAGCTCCTGGGAATGAAAGACACAATAGGTGAGGAAAAAAACACATTAGAGGAAAAAAAAACAAAGAAAAAACATTAGATGCAGCGGATGTGGCTCAAGTGGTTGAGCTCCCGCCTACCACATGGGAGGGCCCGGGTTTGTTCCTGGTGCCTCCTGAAAAAACAACAAGCAAAACAAAGGAAAAAGCCAACTCAGGGAAGTCTGTGTGGCTCATTGGTTGAGCACCAGCTTTCCACATACAAGGTCCCAAGTTCAATCCCCAGCCCCAAGCACCTCAAAAAAAAAAAAAAAAAAAAATTAGAGGCATACAACAGCAGGCTTAAAATGATAGAAGAAGTAATAAGTGAAGATAGAACAGCTGAAACTGAAGAGAGAAAAGAATGGGAAATAAATAGAGCAGGGGCTCCAGGAGTTGAATGTTAACATGAAATGCAACAATATATGTGTCATGGGAGTTCCAGGAGGAGAAGAGAAGGGAAAGGGGGCAGAAAGAGTATTTGAGGAAATAATAGCTGAAAATTCCCAAACTCTCATGAAATAAATGAACATACATGTCCAAGAAGCACAGTGTACCCCAATCAGAATAAATGCAAATAGACCTACTTTGAGGCACATAGTACTAAGAATGTCAGACATCAAGAAAGATAAAGAGAAAATTCTGAGAACAGCAAGGGAGAAGCAAACCATCACATACAAGGGACACCCAGTAAGACTTAGTGTGGATTTCTCATCAGAAACAATGAAGATGAGAAGAAAGTGTTATAATACAATGAGGATACTGAAAGAGAAAAACTGCCAGCCGACAGTTCTTTATCCAGCAAATTGTCCTTCAAATATGAAGGTGAGTTTAAAACATTCACAAATAGAAACTAAGACAGTTCGTAAAAAAGAATCCACCTTTGCAGGAAATATTAAGGAAGCCTTACATCCTGAAAGAAAAAGACAGGAGAGAGGCTTGGAGTAGAGTATAAAAGAAAGAATAGCAGAAAGGGTAACCAAAAGAGTTTTAAAAAAAAAAAAGATGAAAATAAGGTATGACATGTAAAAATGAAAGAATAAAATGATGGAAGTAAGTAATGCATTTACAGTAATATTGAATGTGAATGTATTAAACCCCCCAATCAAAAGATATACGCTGACAGAATGGATTTAAAAAAACATAAGCCATCCATATGCTGCTTAAAAGAGATTCACCTTAGACCCAGGGATACAAACCGGCTAAAAGTGAAAGGTTGGAAAAAGATTCTCCACAGACAAAGTAACCACAAAAGAGCAGGAGTAGCTCCACTAATATCAGACAAAACAGACTTTAAATGCAAAAAAGTTAGAAGAGAAGGCCATTATACATTAATAAAAGAGACAAACCACCAGGAAGCTATAACAGTCATAAATATCTATGCACCTAACCAGATTGCCCCAAAATACATGAGGCAAACTCTGGCAAAACTGAAGAGAGAAACAGACATCTATACAATAATAGTTGGAGACCTCAACACACCAGTCACATCATTAGACAAAAGATCAAAACAAAATGGACAACTTGAGCTACACCTAACAGTTGCATCCAAACTCAACAGGTTATACATTCTTATCAAGTGCCCATGAATCTTTCTCCAGGGTAGACCACATGTTAGGTCACAATGCAGGTGTCAATAAATATAAAAAGACTGAAATTATACAAAGCACCTTCTCAGATCATAATGTAATGAAACAGGAAATCAATAATAGACAGGAAAGATGTAGATTCACAAATGTATGGAGGCTGAACAACACACTCTTCAATAATCAGTGGGTCAAAGAATAAATTGCAAGTGAAATCATAAAATATATTGAGATGAATGAAAATGAGAACACAACTTATCAAAACTCATGGGATACAGCGAAGGCAGTCTTGAGAGGGAAATTTATAGCCCTAAAATCAAAGATCTAATTGAACAACTAGGGAAACTAGAAAAAGAATAGCAAATTATTCCCAACGAAGGAGAAAGAAAGAAATAGGAAAGAAAGCAGAAATAAGTGAAATTGACAACAACAACAACAAAACAGAGAAAATTAACGAAAGTAAAAGCTGGCTCTTTGAGAAGCCAATAAAATTAACAAACCCCCTTGCTAGACTAAGAAAGAGAAACAAGAGAGATGCAAATAAATACAATCATAGATGAAAGTGGGGAAGTTACGACTGACCCCACAGAAATAAAAAGGGTCTTAAGGGGATATTATGAGACACTGTATGCTAACAAACTAGACAACCTAGATGAAATGGACAAGTTCCTAGAAATGCACAAACAACCTACACTGACACTACAAGAAATACAAGATGTTTACCAAACCAATCACATTTAAAGAGATTGCATCTGTCATCAAAAATGTCCCAACAAAAAAAAAATCCAGAAACAGATGGCTTCACAGTGAATTCTACCAAGCACTTTGAGAAGAATTAACACCAATCCTGTTTAAACTCTTCGAAGAAATTGAAGAGGAGGGAAAATTACCCAACATATTTTATGAAGCCAACATCACCCTAATAGCAACGCCAGATAAAGACACTGCAAGAAAAGAAAATGACAGACCAATCTTTCTAATAAACATAGATGCAAAAATTCTCAACAAAATACTTGCAAATCGAATCCAACAACATATCAAAAGACTTATATATCACGACCAAGTGGGATTTATTCCTAGTATGTAAGGCAGGTTCAACATAATGTCGTGTATTAGGTTGATAGATTTTCTTAACAAACTGAAGAAAAAAACCACCTGATCATCTCAATAGATGCAGAAAAGGCATTCGACAAAATTCAGCATCCTTTCTTGATAACAACACTTCGAAAGATAGGAATAGAAGTAAAATTCCTCAATATGATAAAAGGCATATATGAAAAACCCATAGCCAACATAATACTCAACGGGGAAAGGTTGAAAGCTTTCCCTCTAAGATAGGCACAAGACAAGGATGTCCACTATCACCATTGTTATTCAACATTGTACTAGAAGTTTTAGCTAGAGTAATTAGATAATGAAAAAAGAAGGCATCCAAATAGGAAAAGAGGAAATAAAAATCAGGGGAAAAATTCCATTATCAATAGCAACAAAAAGAGTCAAATACCTAGGAGTTAATGTAACCAAAGAAGTACAGGACCTATGTACAGAAAACTACAAAACAATGCTAAAAGAAATTTTAAAAGACCTAAACAAATGGAAAGACATTCTGTGTTCATGGGTTGGAAGAATAAATATAGTGAAAATGTCAATCTTACCCAAACTGATTTATAGATTCAATGCAATAACCAGTCAAAATTCCAACAGCCTACTTTACAGAAATTGAAAAAGGCAATTACCAAATTCATTTGGAAGGGAAGTGCACCCAAATAGCCAAAAGCATTCTAAAAAAAAAAAAAGAGCAATATGGGAGGAATTTCAGTGCCTGACCTTGAAACATATTACAAAGATTCATTGGTCAAAACAGCATGGTACTGGCATAAAGATGGGCACATCGATCAGTGGAATAGAACTGAGAACCCAGAAATAAACCGTCACCTCTACATTCAACTGGTTTTTGGCAAACCTACCAAGTCCATGTTAATGGGACAAAACAGTCTTCAACAAATGGTGTTGGGAGAACTGGATATCTATAACCAAAAGAATGAAAGAGAACCCCTATCTCACTCCCTATACAAGAATCAACTCAAAATGGATCAAAGACAAATACAAAAGCCGGGACCATATGGCTACTAGAAAGATGTAGGGAAACATCTTGTTTGTTGTGTGTTTTTTTTTTTTTTAATTTGTATATACTTTTTTTTTTTTTAAAGTGTACTACCTTTGTTCCAATTGATGAACACATATTGGAACATTGCCACTACGTGTGGATTATAGTTTACATTACAGTTTACACTCTGTCCTGCACAATTTCATAAGTTATGACAAAATATATTATAGCCTGGGAAGCGGCTGTGGCTCAATCAGTGGGGCTCCCGTTTACCATATGGGAGGCCCCGGGTTCGGTTCCCGGGGCCTCCTGGTGGGGGCGGGCCCGCCCGCACGGCGTGGTTGGCTGACCCAGTGAGCACAAGCAGCAAGGGGGGGATAAATGAATAAATAAATAATAAAATCTTTAAAAATATATATATATATATTATAGCCTGTATCCATCATTGCAACATCATCAGGACAATTCCAAAGTCCCGAAAATGCCCCCTTATTATACCTGTTTAAGTCTATAGTAGAATAAAAGTAAGTCTACTCTTGTCCATCATTCATTCCCCAAACCTGAGGATTCTGTGATGGTGATGCCCACTCTGCTTCTAATTGACAGCGTGCTTAGATCTCATGGGGCAGATGGATGGAACTGTCTTGCTTGCAGTTGCAGACACTGTTCCTTGGGATGGGTGTTGTCCATCATCATCTCCTTGTTAGTTGTCCTGTGTTAGTCCAATGAATTGGAGAGTAGGTGTTGCAGCTCTGTTGAGATTCAGGGCCCTGGGGAAACATCTTAAAGACCTTGTGGTAGATGGTAATTTCTTGGCCCTTACAAAGCATGTGCAACAAAAGAAAAAATAGTGCAAAATTAAATACATTTGCACTTCAAAGGACTTTGTCAAAAGGGTGAAAAGGCAGCTGATGCAATGGGAGAAAATATTTGGGAATCACATATACAATAAGGGTTTAATATCTATGTTATATGAAAAGATGTTACAACTCAAGTATAAAAAGACAAATGACCTGATTAAGAAATGGGCAAAAAACTTGAATAGACATTTATCTAAAGATAAATGGCAAGAAAACACATGAAAAAGTGCTCAACAACTCTAGTAGTTAGGGAAATGCAAATCAAAACTACAATGAGATATCATTTCACACCTATCAGAATGGCCACCATTAAAAAGACAGAGAACTACAAGTGTTGGAGAGGATGTGGAGAGATAGGAACACTTCTTCACTGTTGGTGGGAATGCAGGATGGTACAACCACTGTGGAGGACTGTTTGGCAGTTCCTAAAGAAGCTGAATATAGACTTGCCACGTGACCCTGCAATACCACTACTGGGTATATACCCAGAAGACCTGAGAGCAGTGACACGAACAGACATCTGCACACCGATGTTCATAGCCACATTATTCATTAATGAATTCACATTATTCATTATTCACCATTGCCAAAAGTTGGAGACAACCCAGGTGTCCATCAACCAGTGACTGGATGAACAACTATGGTGTAGTCACACGATGGAATATTATGCAGCTGTAAGAAGAAATGAAGTTGTAAAGCATACGGCAAAAAAAAAATAATAATAAAAACAAAAAAAGAATAATAATAAAAAAATAATAATAATAATAATAAAGCATATGGCAACATGGATGAACCTGAAGGATATTACGTTGAGTGATGTTGAGTGAAGTAAGCCAGATAGAAAAGGCCAAATATTGTATGATTGCGCTACTATAAACTAAATACATTGTGTAATATATTGTATGATTCCATTTATATGAAATGTGAATGTAAATCAATTTATGGAGATGAAATTAGATTAGTGGTTATGTAGGACTGTGGAAAGGATGCTAAGGGGTCTTTTGTTTTTGTTTTTTTGAGGTACTGCAGCTGGGGATTGAACTCGGGACCTCATATGCAGGATGCTGGCGCTTAACCACTAAGCCACATCGGCTTCCCTGAGTTGTTGGTTTTTCTGTTTGTTTGCTTGTTTTTTTGTTGATTTTAGGAGGCTTCAGGGACCGAACCCAGGACCTCCTATATGGGAAGCAGGCACTCAACTGCTTGAGCCACATCTACTCCCTGCTTTTCTTTTTGGAGTAACGAAATTGTTCTAAAATTTTTTGTGGTGATGAATGTACAATATTGTGATTATACTAAAAGCCATTGATTATATACTTTGGATAGATTATATGGTCTGAATATATTTCAGTAAAACTGCTGAGTAAATAAATAATTGTCCAGAAATAGCAGTGTACCTCAGCAGAAACATAAAGGGATTGAGCAATGAAGAATTTTCTTATGTGTTTATTTATTATTATTGAAATAATGAAAATGCTCTTAAGAATGATTGAAATGATGAATGCACAATTATGTGATTATACCAAATACCATTGATTACACAATTTGGATGAACTGTATGTTTTATTAATATGTATCAAGTTCGTCACCAGAAGACCTGCCCTATAAGAAAAGCTAAAGGGAAACCTTCAGGCTGAAATAAAAGGACACTAAACAGTAACTCAAAGCCCTAAGAAGAAATAAAAGAACATTGGTAAAAGTAATTACATGGGCAAATATAAAATCCAGTATTGTCCTTTTGGTTTTTAACTGCTTTTTCGCCTCGTATGACTTACCAGGCAAATGTGTAAAATAATATTTTAAATCCATGATAATAAGTATACAATGTATAAAGATATAATCTGAGACAATAATATAAAGAGCAAGAGATAAGAGATATTTAATAGAGTGTTTGTATACTACTGAAACTAGGTTGGTACTAGTTAGACTAGGTTGTTATTAATTTATTAATTGTTATTACAACAGCAACCACTAAGAAAATAACTAAAAATTTTAGATAAAAGGAAAGAAGGGCATTAAAGTGGTACATTACAAAAAAGCTGCTAAATACAAAAAAAAAAAGCAGTAATGGAGTAACTGAAGAACAAAAGGCATACAAAACTTATATAAAAAAACAGAGCTAAATGGCACAGTTAATCCTTTTTTCAGTTATTACCTTAAATGTCAATTGATTAAACTCCCCTATTAAAAGGCAGAGAAGGTGGAGTGGGTGTAGATTAGTGGTTGAGGTCCAGGGTTCAATCCCCAGTACCTCCTAAAAATAAAATAATAATTAAAGATAATGTTAAAAAAAAAGTGAGAGAGAGAATGCCAGATTGGCTGAAAAAGCATGATCCATCTATATACTGTCTACAAGAGACTACTTTAGGTACAAAAATCCAAAGATGTTGAAAGTAAAAAGTTGGAAAAAGATATCCATGCAAACAGTCATCCTAAGAGAGCTGGAGTTGGTATATTTTTGTCAGACAATATAGATTTTAAGTCAACACACATTACAAGAGACAAAAAGGACATTACATATTGATAAAAGGTTCAGTCCAGGAAGAAGATATGTTATAAACACATGCATCTCACAACAGAGCCCCAAAACAGATGAAACAAAAATGGACAGAATCATGAGGAGGAATAGATCTACAATAATAGTTGGAGACTACAATACATCACTTTCAAAAGTGATAGGACAACTAAGCAGATGAGTGAGGAAACAGAGGGCTTGAACAACGCTATTAGCCAGTTAGACCAAAAGACCACATGCAGAACACTCCCTTAAAGCCAGCATTCTTCTCAAGTACACAGGGAGCATTTTCCAGGACACACCATGCATTAGGCTACAAATCAATCTCAGTAAATTTTAAAATACTGAAATCATACAAAGTATCTTCTCAGACCACAGTGGAATAAAGCTATACATAAACAACTGAAGGAAAACTGGGAAATTTTCAAATGTGTGGAAATTAAGCAACATGCTATTAAACTATTGGTCAAAGAAGAAATCACAAGGAAAATTAGGAAATAATCAAAATGAAAATACAACATACCAAAATTTAAGAGGTGCAGTGAAGGCATTGCTCAGAGAGAAATGTCTCAACCTATATTAAAAAAGAAGAAAGAACACATATCATCAACCTAAGTTCACGCTTAAAGAAACTACTACAGGAAGAATAAACCAAACCCAAAGTTAGCAGAAAGAAGGAGATAGTAAAGATCGGAGCAGAGATAAATGAAATAGGGAATGGAAAAATAATAGAATTACCAAACAAAATGTAGTTACTGTTTCTTTTTTTTTTTTTTTTTTTTTTTTAAGATCAATAAAATCAACAAAGCATTAGCCACACTAGTAGAGAGAGAGCGAGCACACAAGTAACTAAAATCAGGAATGAAAGTGAGTATGTTACTACTGACATGCTACAACGTGGATGAACCTTGAAGACATCATTTTGAGTAAAATAAGGTAGACAAAAAAGGACAAATACTGTATAAATTCTCTATACTTAGAATAAACAAATTCATAGAAACAGAAAGTAGCATAGTGGTTACCAAGGGTGGGGGAGGGGGAAGGGGGAAGGGGGAATGAAGGCTAAATGAGCATGTGAGTTCTTGTTTGGGGTGATGAAAATAGTCTGGAAATAGTGGTAAAAGTTACACAGTATTGTCAATGTACTTAATGTCAAAGAATTGCCCACTTATAAAAATAATTTTAATGTTATGTATGTTTACCCCATTTTAAAAATGCTATAGTACATATATCTTTGGGCACATATACATGAGAATACCTGTGAGAAATCTTCAGAGGTAGGAAATTTGGTTTAAAGATTATTCTCATTTCTAATTAAACTACATAATCATATTGCTTTCCAAAGAGATCATACTAAGTGTATTATTCCTCCAACAACATACATTTTCTGACAGTCATCAAACTTTGACTTTCCCAAATTGATAGGTGAAGTATAGAATGTCATCCTATTTCCCATTTGCATCTTTTATTTTTAAATTTTATTTTTAAAGCTTTAGATTACATAAATGTTACATAGAAATTATAAGGGATTCCCATATGCCTCCCTCCCACACTTTCCCATATCAACAACATCCCTCATTAGTGTGTGGTACATTTGTTACAGTTGATTAACACATATTGAAGCATTGCTAACTAACCATGGATTACAGTTTACATTGTAGTTTACACTCTGTCCCGTACAGTTTTGTGGGTTATGACAAAATTTACAATGGCCTGTATCTGTCACTGCAATGTCATGCAGGACAAATCCAATGTCCCCCAAATGCCCCCATATTACACCTATTCCCTCTCCCATCCCTCAAAACCTCTGGTGGCCACTGCCTTTATATCAATGATAAGAATTCTTCCATTGCTAGAATAATAATAAATCTTTAGTAGTATAATAATAATAATAAGTCTACTTTAGTCTATTGTTCATTCCCTAATCTTGAGGATTTTGGAATGGTGATGCCCACTCTGCTTCTAATTGAGAGGGAGCTTCAATCTCAAGGGGCAGATGGATGGAACTATCTTGCTTGCAGTTGCAGACACTTTGTTCCTTGGGATGGGTGTTGCCCATCATCATCTCCTTCTTAGTTGTCCTGGGTGAATCCAGTGAATTGGGGAGAGTAGGTGTTGCCACTCTGCTGAAATTCAGGGCTCAACTGGCACATGGATGGATCAAAGATTTAAGTCTCTGGGACATATATTTATCAAGTATAGTGCTAATTATAGGTTCACATAAAAGTAGAAGAGCCAAATGTAGAGAACCTATGAATGAGTTAGTGTAACCTAACTCTGTTACACTAGGGAGCATGAATTCCAAAGTAAGGCCCACCGATAGAGTGCCGAATTCCTGAGCTTAGAGTTTCTGGATGTCTCTAGAGCCTTAAATTGCATTTTCTTAAACAAATTGAATATATGCTTCCTGCGTTTCTATGAAAAGTCTATTCATATCTTCTGCCCATTTTTTTTTTTTTTAATGGATTGTTGGAGCTCTTGGAAGAAGTATTACAAATTAAAACTTGGTTTTCTCTTTCCCAGAACACTTCACTGGAGGCCAACATGCCCCTGGGTGTTTGCAGAGAGAGGTATTTTCAGGACATCATGAGGACTTATTTTTGAAATTTTCTTCCTTATATCAGTTTATTCATTTTAAATGAGAGAATTGTAATAAGTGATTTGTTTTTTGTTTTCTCTCAAGACTCTATGTAAAGTTTTCTAATAAGAAAAAAAGTCCCTTGTAAGATTACATTTTGGCTTTAGTTTAGAAAATATGGTCACTTTTTTAGTAGTTGCTATTCAATAGAAATACAATGTAAGCCACATAATCTAATTGTAAATTTTCTAGTAGCCATCTTAACAAAATTAAAAGGAAATAAGTGAAATTAATTTCAATACAGTTTTAGATCACTATAACCAAAATATCAATTTAACATGTAATCAATATAAAAATTATTGAGATGTTTAACATTCTATTTTTTCCTACTAGGTTTTCAAAATCTGGTGTGTTTTAGATCTGTAGCCTAATATTTCAATTCAAAATAGCCTTATTTCAAGTATCAATATCCCATGTGGCCATAAGTTACCATAGTGCTCAGTATAGCTGTAACGAATAGTCTATTTAACTTATATGAAAATCCCATTAATTTACTCTTTTGAAACTAACATTTTCCCCAGCCCTTTTGAAAACAAATTAATAAGGTATATTCTGACACATGTTCTTGAATTAGGCTCAAAGTAATTTAACATTATTCTTTACTCAGCTGTATAATTGAGTATTCATAAAGTTAATGTAGTAGGGTACCATCTGGGGGAATGTGATATATTCATTTAGTGGAATTAAATGCTAACATCCCCATACAGTGATCCTTGATTTTTTTAACAACCTAGATTCCCGGTTTACAAATGGAAGACGTACTTGTTGGGCGCTCAGACAACTAGCCAAGGTCACTCAGCAGTCTCTGAGCAGGAATCTGAACTTGGGTGTCCTGTTGCGTTGGTGTTTTCTATAGTCTCTTCTCACTATGGGGCCTGTAATGACCAAACGTGTTTTTGTGTATTTTCACATTACCTAGAAATACATAAATCTGAGAAATAATCCAGAGTAACAGTGTCATTGGAGAAGATAACTAAGTTACCTTTTCTGTCACTTCCTGAAAAGAAGTGAAACTGACAAAATTAGCAAGTGGATGAGGAAGGTAATGTCAAGGAAAGCATGGACTGCAATTTGCTCTTGTCGGCCTCAGCCTGTACTGCTTGATTTGAGGGAAACAAAGCTGAAGATTTGAATGTACATATGGTAATAAAGACTATCTCTGAGCCAAAGAAAGGAATCCAGCTTTGATGTGTTCAAAATTAGAATACGCTGTCAGTCAGTTTAAGACTGACACTACAGTTTATGCTAACAGCCAAGTAAAAGTAAGCTTCACCGTAAAGGGGTTTTTCTTAGTATACATCCATCAAGAGCCATGAAAGCCTATCTGCTTGTTATTTTCCCGAGCCTGACCACCAGCCCACTCGGAACGCGAGAGGGAGCTGAGCTAGAGGCCCCATCGCGAAGCGCCAGCTTCCTGCTGTATGGTGTGGCTGAGTGGCAGTGAGGATGGGGAGGACGGCTCCCAGTTTCGGGGATGTCCTCTGGCCCATGGCTCCTGTGACCCGCCATCCGCATGGCTCCGCCTCAGGAAGTTCCTATCAGGTAACTGGGCAGACAGAGCGTTGGTAGCATAATTGGTACACCCCTTTTACCCAGGTTTATGCATAGGCAGTGAGGTTGTTTAAAATTCTTGGCTGTGGGCACCTGTGCTGTGGTGACTGTTCTTTGCGCATTTCCTTTGGCTCAGGAGGGAGAGCTTTGCCTAAGCACATATCCTACATGGACGGTTCTCTCATGGGGCTTGTGCATCTTCAGCTTTGGGACCCGTGGGCAGTAAGGACTTCATGTTCCCCAGGTAGGTGGCCAGTTTTCCCAGAGCCGCTGATTTCTCAGGGCATGCCTCACCTGTGCCCAGGCCCACCAGACCCTCTTTCCTGTCCCAGCACTCTGCCTAGTACCATCACTGAGGTGTCTTGACAGTCGTGTTGCCTGTTCCTGGCCCTTGAACTTTGGTATAAAATTTAAAATCAGCTTCTAAAAGATCCACTGGGGGAAAAAACACGAAACTTTGGGGATTTAGGTTGCATTTACATCAGATTTCTGTTTTATTTAGGGAGAACTGCAATCTTTACAATTAAGTCTTCCTATCCATTAACATAAAATTTCTCTTATGTATTTTGATGCAGGTTTTTATATTTTCCCAAATTATATACTTTAGATTTATTTCTAGGTATCTTTTTGTTTTTGTAACTTATAAATGTTGTGATCATATCATTTTAATAGTTTGTTCCTGGTGTTTTGAAACAATTGATTTTTGTGTACTGATCTTATTTCCAACAAATTTATTGAACTTTTTAATAAGTTCTAATAGTGCATCCATAGATTTTCCAAGGTTTTCTACTTAGACAGTTGTATTGTCTGTGAATGCTGGCAGTTTTGACTCTTTTCTAATCCTCTTTCCTTTCTTTTGCTTGCCTCACTGCCCTGGGTGGGATCTCCAGCATAGGATCCCACCTTGTCCTCTTCATGGCCTGGATGTGATGCTTCTGATGAGACACCCCAATCCAGATAGGGAAGTTTCCTGTCTTCTGGTTTTTATCAGGAATGGGTTAATTATATCAGATACTTTATTTAAATCTTTTGAGATGGTCAAATCATTTCTGCCCCTGGTGCTGTTAATGTGTCAAATTACTTTGATTTTCTAATATTTGAACTGCCTCACATTACAGAAATAGACTTGACTTTTTCGTGATATATTATTTATTTGCTTTTACATTCCCGGATTCTGTTTGCTATGATTATTTTAGGCTTTTGCATCTAAAGACTAAGGTGATGGTCACACATTCTCTAGCTTTATTCCCCTTTGCATTCCTCATACTGCCTATCGATAAGTTTTTCTCTTTTAACTTTAATCCTTCTTGCCAGAGATCTGCAGAGTCTTTTTAAAGACTTGGCTGTAGGTTTTATTTATCCTATTACATGTCTTTTACTTCATTACTTCTTATTTTTATTTCCTTCTATTTTAAATGTGAGCCCATTTATTTACAAATGTACAATATATAGGTGTAAATACCACAAGAAGTCAGCAGTGTTTATCTTAGAGTAAAGTGTGATTTTCTTTTTCCTTCTATTTCCTTCTAACTTCTTTAGGCTTGCTCTTGTTTTTCTAACTTCAGGATTAGCATAGTAACTGTCAATTTTTCCTCTTCTCTAGTATGATGATTTAAGGTTATAAACTTGCCTCCAAGTAACACTCTGGCTTCATCCCACAAGTTTGAATAACTATTGATCAGTTCTAAATATTTTCAAATTTCTTTCACCCATGAATTATTTAGGAGCAAGTTTTAAAATTTCTAGACTTTGTATTTCTTTTAAGTTAACTTTTAATTGATTGTGTCATGGTCAGAGAATGTAATTGTTATGATATTAATTCTTTGCTATTTGTTGATTTTCTTTTTACATTAGCTCCTGGCCAATTTGTATAAATGTTCCATGTATGCTTGAAGAGAACCTTTTTTTTTTTTCTAATTAGCAAGCAAAGAATTACATATGTCCAATAATGTAGGTTTATTAATAGTGTTGTTTGAATTTTCTATACATTTTTAGTCTTCATAATTTGTTAACAAGAGACCTGGGTCAGTAGCCCACTATATTATCAATTTCTAGTGATCTGTTGATTTTACATATTTTGTAGCTATGTTATTAGATACATACAGAATCAGAATTGATGGCTTTTTAAAATATTATTTCTTTTCTTCTCTGTCCTTAAAACTGCTGCTTCTCCTGCATTGTTTTACCTGAAAATAATATATCTTAGCTCACCTAACATTTGGTTAGTATATGCTTGGAGTACTACTTCCATCCCTTTGTTTTCAACCCTTAAATCCTCATGGTTTAGCACTTTCTTAAATAGCCCTCTTTTTCCATAATTGGTAGTACAAAATAATGTAACCAGTAAATAATAATGTATACTGTAATGAAACTTCTGCACCTACCACCCACTCCAAGATCCTAGAACATTGCCAGTCAATTTCATTTGAATGAGCATTTGGATTGGAAGTTAAAAACTGGTTCTGTTTTTATGGCTTACCTTGAAATGTTTATTGTCCCTTTTTCAGTAAGGGCTGAATTAATATCTCTAGCCTCTCCCCAGATAATTTAAGAATCTTATGATATTGCAACTTCAATCCCCTTCCCCCCCACCTCATGTTATTGTTGCTTAGTATTTTACTTCTATCTTATATTTAATTCCCTCCCAGTTTTACTGTTATTAGTATATAGTGAATGCTTGTTTCAGTTTCGCTCAGTTACTGGTTTCTTTGTCAGTATTCTTTCTTGTAGGTGTCTCTGGCTTTCATTTCCATCTTCCTGATAGGTGTTTTTGTAGTTCTATCTGCAGTGATGTATTGAGAGTAATTGCTTTGCCTCAGTGTGTCTTTATTTCCTTCTCACTCTTAAATGAGATCAAGACTGCTAGGTTGACAGGTATCTCCTTCATCCCTGACAGGTGTTTTCCCACTGCTCTCAGGTGTGCTGCTGTTCAGGGATCTGCCTGGGTTTCACTGCTTTACCTGTCTTCTCTCTCTACTCCTGTCAAGGTCTATTCTTGTCTTTGGTGTTGTGTTTTGGAATGGATTAATTTAAATTACTCTGCTAGACATCTGTCTCTTTTTTTTTTAACTGGAGAGTTTTGTACGTTTACATTGTAGAATTTTCTCGACTGTTATTCCAGTATTCTCCATTCTTTGTATTTTCTTCTTTTAATACTCCTGTTAAACATGTCACACTTTCTCATTTTCTTAACTGATTCTTAACCTCCTTCTCTTTTAGTGTTACCTTTATGTCTTACATCTTTATTCTAAGCTTAAGTCTCAATCTCATAGTCCTGTCATTTGAAAATTTTCAATCCTATTTCAATCTTCTTAATTTCTGAATTTTGGATTTTTAACTATTCTGCTGTGAAGGAAGATTTGTGGGTATTTGGCCTGGTTTGTGGTCTGTTCCAATCTCCTGAGTGGGATTGCTTTCAGTTGTGTTAATTTCTAGGTTTAGGCAAGGCATTCTTGGACAAATGAGGTGGAGCCCAAAGCCCATATGGAGTCGATGGTTGCTGGTTCTCAAGTCCTACCTCCCAGCACAGGCCAGTCAGAGAGCATCCTGGAGTCACCCTGTGCTTGTGGCTTTTTTCGTTTTCTTCTTAGACCTATATTCTTTTGAGGGTGTTGTCTTTTTTGGGGATCATAACTTTAAGTTGGGGGTCTCTGGTCTGACCTCTCATTTTGAACAAGCCCAAAGTTTTTCCCCTGTTCCCTTGAAGCTGAAAACCCAAATATCACAGACTAATAGTCACCTCTTGAGGCAGCCATAGGGAATTCATGTTACCTGGCTTGAATGCTGCATGACATGCAATGCACTGAAGCTTGCTGGGATGTGACACCTATTAGAACTATCAGCACAGAAGCATCCTGGGATGGTCTGTACCATGAATTTAATGTTTTACTTTAACATTTTATTTTATAATATCCCCACCCCCATCCCCGCTTTCTGTCTGTGTCCATTTGCTGGGTGATCTTCTGTGTCTGTTTCTTGCCTTCTCTTCTCATTTTTTTTCTCCAGGCTTCACCAGGATTCGATCCTAGGGACCTCCGATATGGGAGAGAGGCACCCTGTCACTTGCACCACCTCAGTTCCTGGTTTCTGGTGCGACTAACCTTGACTCTCCCCTGCGTCTCTTTTGTTGCATCATCATCCTGCTGCGTGGCTTGCCGCGCAGGCCTGGCTCGCCTGCTCGCCTTTTACCAGAAGGCCGTGGGGATCGAACCCTGGTCTTCCCATATGGCCCTTGAGCCACATCTGCTTCCCTATAATATCTTTTGATAGCTGTATGTTTTTTTGTCCAACTTTTTTAGGCCTCCTGTGTACCAGGTCCTTGTCAATGGACCTGTTGACTGTTCCTGAATTCCCCACCTCCTACTTACCCCCACCTCGTCCCCTCTCTCTGGAGTTCTGAGTCCTCAAAACCAACCAACCATCGAACTTGTCTGAGTTGCTGGTTCATTAATTCCCATGGAAAGATTATCTAAAAACCACCAAAGTAAAATAGAAGGGATTTGCTGAAGATTTCCTTGGTACTTAGAGAGGCTGCTGTAGATCTAAGGTCTCACTTGCCCAATGACTATACCAGTCATTTTGAGCACAGCTCTGATATTTCCTCTTCTGCTATAAGCAGCAGGTTTTCTCTGCCTTCAATTCCTTTCCCCAAGTGATGTTATCTCTAGTGCTTTGGCATTTCTGCTGGCCATGTGCTGCTGGCTCCTAGACGTCTCCCCTGACCTCCATGCTTGTCTATACAGCTGCCTCTTAAGCATCTCAGCTTGGCTCTCTAATGGGCATCTCAGACTTTGCATGCTCCATTCTGAACTCAGGACTTTATGCAGTACATTAGCCCTTCCTGAGCTAGTTTTCCTTCAGTGTCCCCATCTCAGGGAGGACTGCTCTGACCAGCCACTCAGGCCAGAAACTTCCATGTCATCCTTGCCTTCTTTCTACCATGCCCAGAACCCACCACCTACCTCCTCACTGCTGCCACCTCTCGTGCAGGCCACCCATCATGTCTCTAGTTGAACAACTGCAGTCGCCACCCCCACCCTGCTAACTGTCCTCCACATAGTGCCAAGGTGGTGTGCTTTTTAAAAAGTACACCAGGGCATGCCTTCTGCTGCTCGAAGCCCTCTACCAGCTTCCATCATCCCAAGCAAAACCCATATCCTGGCTCCAGGTCATGATGGCCTGGCCCTGGGCTTCCTGTCTTAAGCTCACCTTGCTTTTCTTCAGGCTCCATCCTCATTGGGCGGCCCCTGGCTGCCCCTGGGATGGCTGAAGCCGCTGTTAGGAAACTGCGCAGCCTTCCTCTCCGCAGATACCCCTCACTTCCTGCAGGCTTCTTCTGCTTGCATGCCCCTTCCTCAGGGGTACAAATGGATCTCTTCAACTTCCTCCACTAACCCCGTGCCCAGAAAAAAGACAACAAAAAACAGAAGCACTTAGTACACAGTGGATGCAGAACTGCTGTCAGTCACATCCACTCAAGCTCCTTGAGAGCAGGGAGAGTTTTGAAGGAGGCTGAGGAGTAGAGCAGGGATATGTTATAGCCGAGGGGGGCAGAAGGCACTCAACCACAGGGGAGTCAACGAAAACCGGGGCTCCAAACTTTTGGGGACGTGGGGTGTACTCCCAGCTGGGCCTTTGATTAGGCTAAAGCCAACTTACCATCTAGCTATTGGAAACCGTTACCGGTTGGGGCCAGGAGTTCCTCGTCTGTACTGTCCTTTGAGGCTTCGTTTTCGTGGGTTGGGGGGGCAGTATTTTTGCTGCCATTTACTTGTAGGCAGCCCTCCTTGCCGCCCATGTCTTTGTTGTCGTCTGCGCTGCTCGTGTGGCTTCGTCCCTGTCTTCTGGAGGTGACTAACTCCCTCGCTCCCCGAGCCCACCCCACCCTACGCGCCACCCCTAGAAAGTTGCCAGCGCCGTTTGTGGAGTTGGCTGGAACCCGCGGGTGCGCCTCCGGGTCCCGGACGGCCGGCGGCGCGGGGCGCCCGCTGCGTGCCGTGGAGCGTGTGCGCGGCGGCCCGGGGCGCGCGGGGGCGCGTGGGCGCCGCGGCGG
>JAKSZT010000527.1:926911-987119 GCA_026826555.1 Tolypeutes matacus
CGGCGGGCGGGGCGGCGGGGAGGGCGGCGCCGGCCGGGCCGTCTGACGTGTCTCGGCGGGATTGGAGCCGCCGCCCTATATAGCAGCCGGGGCCGCGGCCGCCGCTCCTCGGAGCGTCCAGGGCTGCTTCCGCGCGGCGAGCGAGCGGCCCGCGGGCGGAGTGAGTGCGCGAGCGGGCGGGGGCGCGCCGTGCTCGCGGCGGGCGGGGGGCGCCGGGTTGTCCTCCCGGGCCGCCCGGCCCGCGGTCCCCGTCGTCCCCGGCCCGCTGCCGGCCGGGGGGTGGGGGTGGGGGTGGGGGCAGGCACCGGCTACGTGTCACTACTGCGCATGGGCCGCGGCGCTGGCACGGAGAAAAGTGCGAGAAACTTTTCCCAACTCCCGCTGGCCCCGCGGCGCCGGGCCGGGCCGTGCGCGCCGCGGGGAGGGGGCGGCTTCCTGGCCACCCCGAGGCCGTAGTCCCGTTTCTCGCCTCCGGCTGGAGCACGGTGGGGGAAGGGCGGGCCGACCTGAGCGCAGGTCGGTGACGTTGGCTGGGTCCCCCCCGCCCCCAGGTGTCCTCGGAGCGGGGCTGGGGGCGCCTCCTGCGCTCTGCGTGCAAGCGGAAACGCTTACTGCCCGCACCGCGACCCCGCCTCGCCCGCAGGGTCGGGCGGCGCGCTCCCCCGGCCGTTGGGGCCTGTCTGTCCCGCTGACTGTCGGGCCCAGGGCTCGTGGCGCCCGGGGTGCAGTGCGGCTGGGATTGCTTCTGGAAGGGAACCTGGGGCCTCTCGACTGAGTTGGAGGACTTTTAGAATCGCCTTTGCGGTATTTTCTCCTTCGGCACCACCACCTGCTGCATTTCTTCGGGTAGCTGGTATAAGTGAACCGGACATGGGGGCTGAGGGGTTATCTGGGTGCTTGAGCACAACTTGGATGTGCCCCAGGGTGAGCGGATGCAAAATACATTACGGAAAAATACCGAATTTGGAGGAAAGGCTGAGAGAGGGAGTGGGTGCTGTCCCTTTAAGCCGGTCCCCGCCCCGCAGGCTCTCTGTGGCTGTGGGAGGGCCAGTGCTGAGGTGGCATCTGCGAGAGTTCCTCTATTGCAGAATGGATGCTGGCTTCCAGAACTTTGTTAAAATGGACAAATGCATGAGTTCTGCTCACACGCAATCCAGAGTCGTTTTGTGGCTTGATAGCTCTTCTTGCGATCTTTTAGTGGCTCTGGATTTTATTTTTTTATTCTGAGGCTTGGTTTGTGGGTCTTAAGAAATACTTTGAAAAAAAGTTCCCTTGCAAGTTTGCTGTAGAGCTAAAAAGTATACAATTTAAATTTTGAAAGGCAAAACTGCCCTCCGTACCCAGTCCTGTCTTGTATTTAAAGCACTGAGGTTTTCATCAGTTGGGGCTGAAATAAAATTCTTTCTGGAGAATTACCAATAATTAAATTCCTGTTGCAAAGACTTTTCCTTTTGAAGAGGTAATTGGCAAAACTTATCACAAGGGGATCAACTTAAGGACTTCCTTGTTCAGAAGCAAAGGAGTAAAATTCTTCATATAAGAAGCTTTGTTATTATCGCATACTTGTTAGTCCCATATTTGTTAGTCCCGAATTTCAGTACCACAGTCTCCCAGCTTTACTCTTGGGGGAATGGAGACCCTGCCCTGCTGGATTTCTCCCTGGGGTGCGAGAGGTGTGCTTAGTGCCTACTTCTCTGTCTTCAGCTGCAGTTCTGCTTCCTCTGTGGTTATATTGTGAGACGTGGCTTTTTCTGCTGTGGACACATACACTCTACTAAGGAAAACTTTAAGTCCAGGTTGAGAATAGCCTGAGACTTGTTTCAGATGGACCTAAAGGCCGACTGATCCGAGTGCCACGTGTGGGAGTTGAGCAGCCCGCATGGGGCAGGGGCAGGGTCCATCTCAGGATCACTGAAGGACAGAGAGTCTGCTCCAGGAAAGAAAGTGCTGGGGTGGGGGGTGGGCCACCCATATCTTAAGTGGAGGCTGTGGCCAGAGGGAAAGACCTCTGTTTGGTGCCACCTGAGGCTATGTTCTGACAGCTCCCTTGGGCAGAGGTGTGGTTCCTGTCCCCGTGGCATTCACACCCGGGGTTAGAGTGATAGCTCAGGTCCTCTTCAGTCCTGATTTGAACTGGGCCTGCCCAAGGTCCCCAGGGAATCCCTGGGAAGATGGCAGTTGAAAGGGCCCAGGCAGGGAGCACACTGAGGGAGGCCACGGCCGCTGTTCTGAGGTCCAGGAGGCAGGATGGAGCACTTTGGGTATCACCTGCAGGCAGTGCATGTAGCTGGGGAGGGCAGGTTGGCGCCGACACTTTCAGAGCTTTAGACCAGAGGCAGCTGGGCATCTAGTGGGACATGTTGGCTTGGGCGCACAGAGCCTCAGGTGTGGGTGAGCTTTGCCTTTAAGCAGGGAAGTCAGGTGCATGTTATATTAGAATCTTTAAAAACGGGGTTTGGAATTGCCTAAACAGAAAAAAAACATGGAAAAACCAACAAACTTGTGTGACAGTAGCAGAGCCCTCCGTCTGAGAATCTAGGCTAGGGACTCTGTGTCCTGTCAAGGCATTCTGGAGGGTCCCCCTGCCCGCTGCTGGCTGCCTGCTGTGCCCTGCTTGTCCTTGTCAGATGCGATTGTCAGTCCAGCTATGTCGAGGGCCCTTTCTTGAGCCGTAGAAGGGCTGCTGGGATTCATTTTCCTAAAATGTCTCTGAGCTTTCTCCGAAGAGACCGTCAGGACTTTGCCAGGTCTTGCCGTGACGCTAGGTGCAGAATGGCAGTTAGCTTGTCATCGATCTGTGGCTTGAGATTCAGTAGGAGCAACGTGGCAGCGACTGCACCTCGTAGTCTTCTCTGCGCAGTTGTTACTGCACGCTGTAGGCTTATCCGGTCCAAGGAAGCAGGTAGTGGGGCCAAGGGAATTTCAGGGAGCAGAGTGGGCAGAGGTGAGGTCATGTGGGTGAACCTGGCTTGGGGCTCGGAGGTAGGGGGTGCCACCTTGTTTTAAAGAATGATGCTGGGCTCGTGGGGCCTGTGCCAGGTGGAAGGTCAGTGGGGAAGAGTGTGTGCAGCCCGAGTGGAAGGGGGCGGGGAGCTGGGACAGGGACTGAGTGGAATGGGGCCCTGGCTGGCTGCTGTGCCTGGAACACCCAGATTGTCTCCGTGCGGGCTGGTCTGGCGCTGGGGCTCCCAGGAGCAGCCTTTCCCACGGCTGTAGGCCCAGTGCATGGAAACACCACTGTAGCCATCCACTTGATTGAGAGGCTTCCTCTTTGCCTTACCTTAATCTTGGACAGTTGCAGAAAAGGCTCTTAAACGTTCGTGATTGGTTTGCTCCTGCCATCCCCTCTCAGCTGTGGCATGGACTCCTTATGTTTGCTGGGACTGGGGATTCAGGGGGAGCTCTGTCTTGTAGTACTTTCCCCATGTGACTCAAGCCTTGCATTTAGAATTTTTTAAAACACTCCCGACCAGCAATACAGTCCTTGAATGCCACCAGTCTTCATCCTCGGCTGAGGCAACTGGACACTTTAAAATCCAGAATCTGCTGGAGCACCCCCATATCCCTACAAGCTACGTGTCTGACTCCTGACCCGTGGGTCTTATGGGCTAGTTTGTTGCTTTGTTCTGTCCCGCCTTCTAACTCGGGAGCACATCTGGTGAGCTGCAGGCTATGGTGGGGATCCTACCTAGCACCCTCGCCTGTGCAGAAGTCCCCTGAGGCATGGCGGCCCACGCCCCCTTACTGTACAGAGTAGTTCTTGGTCCCCTCCAGGCCACCTGTCAGGTTCCTTCCAACCTTGTGATTTTCTGACCTGGTTTCTAAATCCCCAGTGGATTAAAAGGGACCAAAGGATTTTAACAAGGAAATAACAAGAACTGAGAAACAATATACAGAGAACTCTGAGACAGTGGCTTTGGGTCATCCTAAAAAGCTCAGAAGTCCCTGATGTCTACATTCTATTACCAATTATAGCACATTATCACAGAGCTCTTATGGTTAAGTCTGCAGTCTAGAGGTTAAGTAGGGTACTCTGAAAATTCCTTAATCATGGAGTTGAACAAACTGTCAATTTTATGAAGAATTTAATTCAAAATGGTTAAAATGTAGAAGTTTTGCCACTTAATAAGGGATAACTCCCAGGAAAAGTTGTCCTTTGAAAGTTCTAGATGGTTCAGTTTTTACTGTAATTGGTTTTGTTTGAAGCTAATGGCTTAAGAACAGTGCTTCCACACACTTTTTTTTCCCTTAGAAACTTGCCTAAGTATCTGTCTTAGTAACCAAAGTATAAATCATATTTTCACCTTTTCTGGTTGGGAGGAAAAACGATCTGGTTGTAAAATGCAGGTAAGTAACTTTGTCTGGTTTTCCCCGTTCTCTCCCTTCCCATCCCACACCAGCAAAAGCTGGCAGGCTGACAGAGGCGGCCTCGGGACGGACTTTCTGGCTACCGACCGTTTAGCTGGTAAGTTTGGACGTGGGGTCTGGGGACTCCCTGATCCCCAAGTTGTGTGTGTGCCGTCTCCATTCAGTTGCACCCATGTCTGGAGAGCCGTGTCTGGGCCATCTCTGTAACCTCAGTCCAGGGGGAGCAGTCGGTAGAGGTGGGCCTTTCTGATGCATCGTCTGGCTTCCATCTAGTTTTAGTCTTTTTCCCTTAAATGTTTAGTCAGGATTATCTGAACTTGGATCTTGCTTTTCCTTAGGAATGCAGAACTTAATTTTCTTGATCCTGGGGGGTAAAATTATGCAAAAACTCATTCCTCTTACTGATTTACTTGGCTCCCTTATATTTTTTTTTGCCAGGGTGGTGCAAGTAAGATATTTGGTATCTTAGTTGTGAAAAGAGGGCGTGTTCTTCCTGCGGTGGTAGGTAGCTCACTTGGAATTACAGAATGTGGCCTTCAAGGGAGGGGGGAAAAGCTAGTGCCTTGGCCCGAGATTGCCTGTCCCTCACACTCATCCTCTGACATGGAGAATAAGCCCGTTTTCCACGTGAGTGAGTTGTGGCCTTTGGGGCTCACGGCCCCCAGCACTGCCGTGGCCGCTGAGCACTGTAGGGCCCTTGGGAGCAGGGCGTGGGGCAGCATCTAGGAGATGGCTACAGTGCACATGCCCCTCTGCTCGAGCGGCAGCCAGGCCCAGCCCGGCGCCAGGGTGACTGCTTGAGTGGGCTTTGGATGCATCCTTTGAGAGACTCTTGGGTTGGTTTTTTGTTGTCACTGTGGTGTGATCAGGAGATGTGTGAGTGATGAACAAACTAACAAAATAACTTGGACAGCTGTTAGTAGAGCTGGAGAGTCCCAAGCCCGGGTCAGTGGGGCAGGTGGGTGGCAGTGGCTTGGGTCTCTGCCTCCCGTGAGCATCCTTGCCCTGCACTTGTGGGCCCTAGCCTCTGTCCTCAGTTACGGGCAGCTAATGAGGAGAAGTAAGTTGGCCAGTTGACCCAAGACACGTTTTCTTTTTTTTTTGTCCTTGCATTTTTTCCCTTTTCATCACATGGTAAGAATTTGGACATCAGCTTACGTCATAGGTAGTAAGTGAGGAAAATGAAAAGGTATAGTTTGCTGGTAAAAGATTCAAACTCACTTGATGTTCTCTTACATATTTGGCCATTGGCTGTGCCTTTGACTTTTTTCTTCTTTGATTCATTTTTTTCCTGCCTCAGTGCTTATCCGGATTGTAGAGGTGTGAGATCAACAATGAGCTCCGTCGCAGTTTTGACCCAAGAGAGCTTTGCCGAACATCGAAGTGGGCTGGTTCCACAGCAAATCAAAGGTGATTGCCTTTTATGCACCCTACTTGTCAGCTGAACGCACGGCCCCTTCTGGGCCCCACTGCCTTGCTGGCCCTACTGTTTGGCCCTGAGTTGTTGGGGAGACCCCTGCCTGGCATACACCCTGTTCTGCACTGCAGGATGTGAAGAGTGGGTGCGGCTAGGAGGGACGCAGATTCTGGATGCAGTATGATATTTGAAATGGAGAGTTTTTTCAAACACTAGTGAGTTTGGTAGGTAGTGGGATCGCTGTTCAAAATTGCTGTTTGCCTGTTGTGTTAAACTAAAACCTGGGCCGTGAAGCATCCTGGAGCCCTGTCAGGCACCCACCTTGAAGACGAGGGCCAGGCCTTGTCTCTGAGCTCTCCAACGTAGCCGGCTGAGACAGAGAGCAGTGCCGCCCAGTAGAAACAGAATACGAGTCGCGTGTGAGTTAAAATTTTCTGGTGCCATGCTAAGTGAAAAGAAACAGGTGAAATTAATTTTAATATTTATTTAACCCAGTATATTTATAAATATTATCATTTTTAAAAGTAATGTAAAAAAAATTTTGTGTATTTAACACATCTAAATTGGAAAACACATCTCAGTTAGAATGCTCCATCTTTCATCTGAAATCCTTGATGTGTGTTTACATTTCATAAAATTTCTAGTTGAAGGAGTACATTTACATGTCCAAATGTTCCAAGCATTCTTAAAAGTTTTCTAATAACTGAATCAAGTGTCAGTTCTTAAATAAAACGAAAATTTCAGCTCCTCTGTCAACAGTAACTATGTCTCAGGTGCTTAGTAGCCACCTGTAACCAGCGGGTGTCAGGACTTGAGTTCTTTCTGCCTCAAGGGCTGCGAA
This sequence comes from Tolypeutes matacus, assembly GCA_026826555.1. Classification (NCBI taxonomy): domain Eukaryota; kingdom Metazoa; phylum Chordata; class Mammalia; order Cingulata; family Chlamyphoridae; genus Tolypeutes; species Tolypeutes matacus. The sequence continues at coordinate 933,538 of JAKSZT010000527.1, forward strand.
CCTCCTACTTAATCCAGCCATCCCTTTCCACTCCTAGACGGAAGTGAAGTGCCGAAAAGTGCAAAGCTGCCCTTTGGAACTGCCACGGAAGTCGTGGAACCCAGAGTTGGACGCAGGCCTCTCTGAACCCAGAGTAGTCCCCTGTTTTGTGTCCGCACCCACTCGCTGTGCTTCTTGAGTCCTCCTGTTTGCCAGGCGTTCTGCTTGGCCCTGGGACTCAGCATGGCCCCTGCTTTTCGTGGAGCTCATGATTTAAAGGGACGAAAGCTTGAAAGACTAGGGCCCCGGGGAGGGTGGGAGTGGTTGGTGATAAAGGAGCCAGACTTGCACTGGCCTTGCTGCCTGCAGCAGAGGGAGCTGGAGTTTGCCTCCAAGGTGTGCATAGCAGTGCTGCTTAGCTCGGCAAGGCTCAGAGCTGCCTCTGTGTTGGGCACTGTTGCAGCTGTGGGTTTTTTTTCAGTATAGTCATAGAAGGAAGAGTTTTAAGGCCTTGAAAATCTGTGACAAGGCAGCCTTCAAGAGCTCACCCTACTGGGGTAGGAAATAGATTGTCTTCACTGACAGCTTGCCTGGGGTGGGGGGGACTTGAGCAGGATCAGGGCTTCTCAGGAGGACCAGGGGGTCTTCAGTTTGCATGCTGTCGTTCTGGGTTACACAGTCTTCCCTTGGCGGTGGGCCTCGGCTCTCGCACAGGGCGACAGTGGGTGCCAGGTGACCACTGAGAGCCCTTCCTGTTCTGAGGTCCTGTGGCATTTCCATGAGTCTGTGTGGGGCTTGGGTGAGGGAGTCCTCACCTTTCTGGTCTCTGTCTTTTTTCAAGATGTTAAAACTGTATTGAGTATTGTTTGTTTGTCTTACTTGGTATTTGGGTTTATCACATGTTTCTATAGTGTACGACATCACACATCGTTTGGCCCATTCGTGTTAGTGATCATGGTTTACAATTTTTGCTTTATTACTGGATCCACCCTTTTCATCCGTGTATTCTATATTCCTTTGCCCCTATAGAAGTTTTGTTGTTTTGTTTTGTTTTTTAGCAAATGCCAAGAGCAGTGTGCTTCCTATTAATCTGTGTTGGCCTTGTTCCAGTTGCTACCTTAAATTCAGAAGAGGAGAGTGACCCTCCAACCTACAAGGATGCCTTCCCACCACTCCCTGAGAAAGCAGCTTGCTTGGAAAGTGCGCAGGAGCCTGCTGGAGCCTGGAGCAACAAGATCCGGCCCATCAAAGCTTCCGTCATCACTCAGGTGGTTCTTGGTTCCTCCTCAGGCTGTTCCTCCCAGCTGGAAGGGGTAGTCTGGTGGAAGTTCTTTTGAATATTCAAAAATGAACAATCTGAGATGGGAAGTGCTGTGGGGTATAAAGGGATAAGGCCACAGGGAACTAGCATCCTACCCCGTGCTTCCCAGTTCCCCTGGAAGCACCACCAGAGCACAGCTTTGCTCTCGTTCACTGCGTTCCCCTGGCTCCCATGAAGGGGACTGGCACATCATAGGTTCTCAGACACTAGTTGTCAAATTAATGGGACCCCTTTGTTTTTTTGCTCACTGCAATCCCGTCTCCATTCCCAACTGCTGAAACTATTCTTGTCTCTAATCTCTCACCCCACTTGTGACATTCTTCTTTTTTTGGCTTCCAGAACATCGGTTTCTTGCTTTTTCTTTCAGCTTCACTAGCCCTTCTCTCTGCTACCTGAATCTGAGAAAGTTAGCAGCCTCGAAGCTTAGTCTCTCTTCTACATCATGTATCTGAGTGATCTCATGGGGGGCCATGGTGGGAAATTACTGTCAGTGTATATTAAGTCTGCTTCCCTGCAGTCTAGACTCATAGCCAAGTGCATCCTTGATGTTTATGTTTTAGTGTCAGTGGGTGTTTTATGCCCATCTGAGATGACGCTCTTGTGTCTCCTCAAGTCTTCCCAGTCTTGTTAAATGCACCACTTTCTCCTCCATAGCCTTCCTGATTCCCCTGCTTCCAGCCTTGCTTTCCTCGGTCCATTATCCAGAAAGCAGCTGCACAATCTTGAGCATAAAGCGGATTAGGTTCTCCCGCTTAACCATTTTTGGACTTCGTTTCAAATAGACCTCCTCCCAGGTGTAGGCTGGGCTGGGTGGGCCGATTCCTGTGCACTCCTCCCTTTGCTCGCTGGAGCCCCCCATGTCTGCCTTCTCTTTGTGGGACCCACCAAGTTCCTTCTGGTCTGCCCCCTGGCTGGTGCATGTGCTGCTTTGGAAACACCCACCCCTACCCCCGCTCCTCATTAGCCAGCAGAGGTGCCTCAGGTGCCCCCTCAAGCAGGTCTTGACTTGCCCAGCCTCGTGCCCGCCTTTACCCACCTCCATCGGCTTTGTCCCTTTCACATCGCTCTGCTTGTTGACGCCATGCAGTTGGGTATGGTTTTCTTCTGCACTGGAATGTCAGTCTCCTGTGGGTGGGCACTTCCTCCTTCTCTGACTGCTCTGTCCCATGGCTCAGCTGTGTTGGGTGGAAGATGCTGACTGAGTGAACACGTTTTTCACACTCCTCACCCTCTTGATCTCTTAACACTCCCTTTTTATGATCTTCTGGGCGCAGGTGTTCCATGTACCCCTGGAGGAGAGAAAATACAAGGATATGAACCAGTTTGGGGAAGGTGAACAGGCGAAAATCTGCCTGGAGATCATGCAGAGGACTGGTGCGCATCTGGAGCTGTCCCTCGCCAAGGACCAGGGGCTCTCCATCATGGTCTCGGGGAAGCTGGACGCCGTCATGAAGGCTCGGAAGGACATTGTTGCTAGACTGCAGACTCAGGTGGGCGTCTCGGGCAACGCGCCAGCGCTGTGCTGGCACTCCCGCCCAGGCTCCTGGCACCAGCGGGCTCTCCCCTTGTTGGGGGCGGAGCAGCGATATTGGGAGCCTTCTGGCACTTCCATTGAAAGCCCGCTGCTCCTGCCACTTTTCCTATCTGGCGGGATGAGCTGAAAATTAAAGGCTTATCCCAGAGCTTGAGACCCTGCAGAGAAATTGACAATTGACCCTGCTGTAGGTGATGGAGGCACGTGGGTCTTACGTCCCCAGTGTTTGACGTGAGAATTAGCTAGCTCATTTTTTAATTTTTTAATTTTTTTTTTTGAATAAAAAATTCAATCCCTGAGACTGGGGATTGAATGTGGGACCTCGTATGTGGAGCTGACGCTCAATTACTTGAGCTACGTCCACTTCCCGCCCCCTCCCCCCCCTTTTTTTAAGGCCAGTAAAAATAATTTATTTGGGGAAAGAACAGAGCTTGCTGAGAAATAGAAATACACACCAAGATTTGGTGCGGGCTCCTCTAGGCAGAGAGCCCCTCATTTGTTTTTAAATGCAGATGTTCTGGGCCCGACCTTGTTGAGATTAGTTCAAAGTTTTGTTTACTTTAAACCAGTTTCCCAGTCCTTAGAAGACTGATCCCAGTACTTGGACTTTATTTGTAGTAATTAAGTAAATCTCTGGTTCATTTTTCTCTTTCTAAATGGCAAGATACTGGGAGAAACTTACTAAAATTTAACAGATATGAAGGCAAATGTATTGGGGCAGAGGGGAGGTCCTGCCTGCTGCCTCTTGGGTGTGTGTGCTTGTGTGGAAGCTAGCTCTGGAAGGGAGGCCTCATCCAAGAGGGGCCACGGTGGTGGGGGCAGGGGCCAGGGCTCAGCCGTGAGGAGTGAGATCTCAAGGGAGGCTGCCCAGGGTAGGACCAAGCTCAGCTCTACTCCTCCTTTAACCAAAGTCAGCACCCTGGCCAGTGTCATGGGATTAGTGTTAGAAAATTGTTGAGCATCTGGTTTGCAGGTGGATGCCCTGTGGGGGAGGGTCATTTCTGGGACGGCAGAGCATATAAAGGCATTTGTCCCTGACCCACTCCCCTCCCTCTACCCCTGGATTATTTTAAAGCATATCTTTGGGGCATGTGAGTGCTCCTGGTAATACTTCAGTGTACCCTTTTTCCCTTTTTAACATAACCATTATGCCATTAACTCATTTAATAGTATTAGTAGTAGTTAATCTGAACTATAGCTCAGTCATCTATATTCAAACTCCCCTCATTATCTCAGGCATCTTTTCCAGTTTCTTCAAGTCAGTGTACAGACAAGGTCTACACGTTGCATTTAATTGTAGAGTTTCAGATCTCTTCTTCAGCAGTTCCATCCCACCCGTTTTTAATGCCATTGAGTTGCTGGGAATACAGGACTATTTGACTTGTTCAAGTATCCATCATTATTTCACGTAAATTGGTGGCTAGATCTCCGGGCTTTAATTACTCCCATGTTCAATTTATTTGGCCAGAACACTCAGCTACCCTTGAGGTGGCAAAAACCCAAGCATGTGAGGAGCCCAGCAGGGCTGCTCAGAGAAGTCTCCCAGCGCTGTCCCCCTTTCCCTGCCTCCTGTGGATGACCCTTCAGTCTTGTGTTGAACCCTGTGACGCTCTGTCACGATAAAAATCTTGCTTGTGCACTGTTGCTGTTTTACCCCATGTGTCTTGGGATAGATTCCTAGAAGGGAGATGGCTGGGTCAAAGGGCAATCCAGGTATGTGATTTTGCTGCCTATAGCCAGATTTCCCTCCCTTAGCAGTTGTGCTGCTTCCCTGTAGCCCTGCTGGGCTCCTCACATGCTTGGGTTTTTGCCAATCTCAAGGGTAGCTGAGTGTAGCTTTTAATTTGCATTTTTCTGATGAGCAAGATTGAGAATCTCTTCATTATCTAGGGTTGTTTGCAATTTTTTTCTGTGAACTTGCTCCTCACAGCTTTTGCTCATTTTTCTTTCAGCTCATTCATCTTGCTCAGTTTTTAGGAGCTCAGTGTATTAGGGCTTTTAAAAATCTACTATCGGTAATATAAGTTGCAAATAATTTCAATGAGTTTGTCATTTGGTTTTTGATCTTGCTCATGGCCTCTGTTGCTATATGAAAGTTTTATTCCTGTGTAATCAAATTTATTAATCTTTTAAATTTGCGTCATTGTTGGGATGGTTTTTTCACTTCAAGGTGGTAAGATTTATCCATATCCTGGCACTTGAAAAGGGTGTTCTTTACAGTTCTCTTCCTGACCTCTGTGGGATTTATTGTGAATGGTGTGAGGTACAGCTCCAGTTTCATTTTTTTCTATGTAGCTATCTATTTTAACACCATCTTTAAAAGACCATATTCAAAGACTCAGTGATTGGAGATGCCACTTTTATCATGTATTGGATTTTCATATTAACTTGTGTCTTTTTCTGGGTTTTCTGACCCATTGGGCTGTCTATCCATGAGCTGGTGGTCTGCTGTTTCAGTGGTACTGGTTTTGTAATGTTTTTAATATCTAGTTCTGCTATATACCCCTCCCACCTCATACTGTGCTCCTTGTTCAAGGTTTTCCTGGTGTCTTCATTTGCAGGGGCTGCTGGGACAGATAACAGGAACTTATTGTCTCGCAGTTTTGGAGGCTAGAAGTCCAAAATGAGGGTGTTGGCAGGATCAGGCTCTGTCAGCACCTGCCGGCCGAGTCTCGAGCTCTGCCTCTGCCATGTGGCAGCCCTTCCATCTCCTGCTCTGCTCCTAAGGACTCAGGTTGTGGTGGAAGGACCTCCCTGATTGCATTCGGCCTCGTTTTAATAGAATCTGCCAGGTGCCGTTTACAGATGAGGCTCCCTCATCTGCGGGCGGCATGACTCAGTCCCCAGCACCCAGCTAGTCTAGCCTTGCTAGTTAATCACCATTTTCATCAAAATTGCGTTAATTTTTTCAGTTTAATCTTGGGAGACTTGACGTCTTTACTATTTAAACCTCTTAGATCTTTTAATGGGTGTTTTCCAATTTCGAGTGTACATACTGCACCTTTTTGGTTGGGCTAATGCCTGGGGGCTTGTCCTTCTTGTTTTTTTCCAGTCCCTTGTTGGTGAGTCTTCCTTTCCATTCCATCCTCTCACTGGCTAGTTGGTTTTTGTCTTATGGCTGTCGATTTTTTTATTCTATTTTTTTTTCTCTGTTGTAGACAATAACTTTAATTTAGGAGTAATTTATAATAATTTATGACAGAGTCGTAGTTTCTCCAGGGCCTCTTCTAACCTGGGTTTCCAGTATGTAGTCCTGTGATCTGCACATGGAGACTCTTGCCCTCCTTTTCTGCTTTGGATTCATCTTTCTCGCTGTACTGGGTGGTGCGCTGGCAGTAGCAGTACAGGTGGTGGTTCCCTGTTCCGGAAGGCTTTGGGCCTGAGGTGGGTGTATATTTTTGGTTGTGTTAGGGAAAAAGGTAATCCACGCATGCCATAAATGGATTTCTTAATACTGCTCCATTTTGGAAGAAACCGCATCTGGTCATAATGGATGTTACTAATGTGCTGTTGGGATCTGTTTGGTACTGTTTATTTAAAGTTTTTGCATGCATGTTCAAAGTAAGGCTCCGAACTGTCCCCTGGACTTATGCCCACAGCGTTCCCAACCACATGACGCCTTTATCCAGCTGGGACAGGGCCTTTGTTGGCGCCTCTGAGTTACAGTTTAACGTTTCTATCGAGGATGTTGAAATAGTCCACTGTGAAAGTGCTCGCGTGGGGCATTGGGGAGGCTTCTGTGGTGATGGCTGGCTGGCTGGTTGTGACACAGCAGAAGGCTCGCTTGCACTGGGGCCTTAAGACTGGCCCCTCTTTTAGAGGCCTCTTTGTCAGTGGCTGTTTTCCTGTCTTTCTCCTCAATTTCGCTACGGCTTTAGGAACGTGCTTAATTTCTTACAATTTGACTCATAGGTTGAAGGGTTTTGATTATCTCCATTTTCTCTGCTCTGATGAATTGTCTAAGTTAGCTGGTTGTAAAAGAAATGAGAGTTTGTTACTAGATGAAAGGTTTATGGCTGGAAGAAAACGGCCTAGTCCTCCAGAAACAGGAGCACATCTGGTTGGCCAGCGGTGCGTGCTCTACCCCAGGTGCCTAGCACGGGTAGCCCTCGGACTGAAGTGAGAAGAATCTGTCCTCATGATGCTTACAGCTGGGCTGAAAGGACTTTGAACAAATAAACATCCCTAAATAAGTATAAAAGTTCTAGGTATCATTTGGGGCAAGCTTCCCTGAGATTGTGATTCTTAAGCGAAGACTAGAAAAGGACAGGTTGGAGTTAAGCTGGGCAAGAAAAAGTGAAAGTGGCATTCCAGCCAGAGAATATGGTGAGTGCTGTGAGAGAAAATGCTTTTTCTGAACCAACAGGTATTTGTTTCCTTTGGTTCTCTTCCTGCTGTAGGCCTCAGCAACTGTTGCCATACCCAAAGAACACCATCGCTTTGTTATTGGCAAAAATGGAGAGAAACTGCAAGACTTGGAGCTGAAAACTGCAACCAAAATTCAGATCCCGCGCCCGGAGGACCCCAGCCACCAGATCAGGATCACCGGCACGAAGGAGGGCATTGAGAAGGCACGCCACGAAGTCCTGCTCATTTCCGCCGAGCAGGTGGGTCAGTGCTTTGGTGCTCTGTGTGCTCGTCTGGGGTCCTCAGACCAGCAGAGGCAGCCACAGGGCCCCAGCACCACACTTCATAGGCCTGTCCTTTCCAGGACAAGCGCGCTGTCGAGAGGCTGGAGGTGGAGAAGGCCTTTCACCCCTTCATCGCCGGGCCGTACAACCGCCTCGTTGGCGAGATCATGCAGGAGACAGGGACACGCATCAACATCCCCCCACCCAGCGTCAGCCGCACAGAGATAGTCTTCACTGGCGAGAAGGAGCAGCTGGCTCAGGCGGTGGCTCGCATCAAGAAGATCTACGAGGAAAAGGTTTGCCTTCTGGCCCAGCTTTCCCCTATCCCTCTTCCCTCAAACAAATTGCTTAAAATATCCCAACCTTAGTTTCCACAGTTAGCAGAGGGTCGCCATGCCTTGCAACGTTTACATTTAAAAAGAATGGGTAGTATTCACTGCACATTTGCTGTCCTCCCCGTGTTAGTCTGAAGAGAAAGCCCAGATTTGAAAAGTGGTTTTTGAGCATCCTAAGGCCAAGCTTACCTGGTGGTGAAGAGCTGTGGTATTGTTGCCTCCTTCCCTCTGATGCAGTGTTTTGCTTGCATCTGCTTGCTTTCCCACCACCCTTCCTTCTTTCTCACTGCCTTTTTGGTGTTGTTACTTAGAAAAAGAAGACCACAACCATCGCAGTGGAAGTGAAGAAATCTCAGCATAAGTATGTCATCGGGCCCAAGGGCAATTCCTTGCAGGAGATCCTGGAAAGAACTGGAGTTTCCGTTGAAATCCCACCATCAGACAGCATCTCAGAGACCGTGATACTTCGAGGCGAGCCTGAAAAATTAGGGCAGGCACTTACTGAGGTCTATGCCAAGGTAACTGCCTCTGAGAGAGAAGTGTACTTTGTTTCAATGCATTTTGTGCAGCCCTTTATAGGCTCTCAGGTCGCGTTTCCTTGGGACCCTGATGAAGATGTTGAAATGTACCCTGGAATGGGCAATTGCCTGTCTCTGACCCTAAGTGATAGGACTTTTGTTTTGACATAACCTTGAGCTCTGCAGACCCATGTATTTGTTTTTTATTTTTCCTAGGCCAACAGTTTCACAGTTTCCTCCGTCTCTGCCCCTTCCTGGCTTCACCGTTTTATCATTGGCAAGAAGGGGCAGAACCTGGCTAAAATCACTCAGCAGATGCCAAAGGTAAGGAACCATTTCTATTCTGATTAGACTGGGTTTCTTCTTTCATATTTTAGCATCACATTTCTAGCATTTGTTTTGTTGTTGCTGTTTGTCCCCAGAGGTACTTTTGAAGACTGTGAAATATTTTTTCAGAATCCCTTGTCCTGTGTGACACAGTTAGCCTCTGTGGCTGTTAGCTCCTTGAAGGAGGAGCAGCATAAGTTGGTTCAGGTTTCCACCCCCTCCTCCATGTCAATAAGTGTATACCAAGACGTTCATTAAGCATGTCTCAGTCACAATGCTGTAGATTACACCTGTGGCTTTTGAACAGCAGAACTTGTTCGAGGTTGGGTTCCTTGAAGGGAATGGTCCCCTCATCCTCATCCTACACCCCTGGTCCTGAGTCTGCTCAGTCAACCCAGGGAGACAGAAGCATCCCACAAACCTTACCAGAAGGGATCCCAGAGAACATGCTTGTTTAGACATAGGTTCCAGTTTACTTTTATAGTCGTTTTACTGCCCCTAGGTTCAAGTTCCTGGTTCACACCGATGTACTTGCTTCATGCAGCAGTTCCCTTCTTGACCTTGGCACGCACTTCATCCTTAAATTGTGCGTTATCCTGAACCAGGAAGGTAGCATGGGCTTGCCCTTAGGAGAATGAGTTATTCTGCTGCCCCCTGAGCTGCTGTGCTTTTCAAATGTGAGCCCTGCCAACTGCACCATTCTTGGTGCAGTCAGAGGAGTTAGGGTTCTAAAAGAAGGAGGAAGTACAAAATGGTATGTGAAAGCAGGGATTATTGTGTTCTTAAGTTAGTGGCCTTGGTGGCAGGTGCAGTGAAGGGCTTTAAACTCTCCCTCTTGGGAAAGGGGTAGATTATTACAATATTTAATACCCCAGTCCTCCCTTTCAGCTTTGTGGGGTACCTGTAGCTGTGACTCCACTCCCCACATTTATGTGAAGCAGATTTGAATCAGCTGCCCCTGAGAAGGCACCTGCTGGTCCTTGGCCAGGGGCAACTGCATGCTAGAAGCAGAGATCCCTGCACAGCTGTACCTTTCAGCCATAACTGGCTCCTTGCTTGGTGATGGTAGGTTCACATCGAGTTCACAGAGGGCGAAGACAAGATCACCCTTGAAGGCCCCACAGAGGACGTCAATGTGGCCCAGGAGCAGATCGAAGCCATGGTCAAAGACTTGGTAAGGGCCCCAGAAGGGCGTCTGTCGTAGTGTCCTGCCCTGGGCGGGAGCTCCGGGGACCGTGGGAAGGGCACACGTGCATGTGTCTCAGGTCTGCCAGGGTGGCCTGGCTGGGAGGGGAACAGATGCAGAGACCAGCAGTTGCTGACCACAGCTGAGGGCAGCTTGGGTGCAGGGAACTGGGCTGGAGAGAGAGTCTTTCCCAGGCCGCAGGCTCGTTTTCCTGGCACTTCAATGGTAAGAAAAGGCAGTAGTCGAAGCTTCCTGTTTAGGGTTCTGGTTTGTTGTGCACATAACCATCCCCGCCTCCCCAGGGCCTGGCTGATGCACAGCTCCTAGGCTTGTGCTGCTGAAAGCCTCTGCTTTTCCTGCAGGTCGGCCGAATGGACTACGTGGAGATCAACATCGACCACAAGTTCCACAGGCACCTCATTGGCAAGAGTGGAGCCAACAGTGAGTGGGGCACACAGCCCGGGCCAGGCCTTCTTTCTGCTCTGGGCAGTGGTTGGCAGAGCTGTTCACCCTAGAGGGGAACGGCTGTTAACGTCTGGAAGTCAGCCCAGGCACTTTTCACTTGTAACCCTCAGGGCCACACTGGAAGTGGCATGCCCAGGGACACCGGCAGGGTCAGACTGCTCAGCATCTGCTTCTGAGCATGCGTCTGATCCAGAGCCGGCCAAGGAGTAGGATGGTTCTAGACCCGTGCCCAAAGCCAGGCGCCCAGCACTCTTGTGTCCAAGCGGGCTTGGTGTTAATGTAGCACAAGCAAGCGACGGTGTCAAGGCGTTTGCCGAGAGCCTGCACGGGTGCAGGTAAACCCCCCGCTTCTCGTAGTCTGAGTGTACTAGAACCAGCTTCATCCCTGATGCTCTGCCTTTGGGTGGACTCATGAGAGGGCGAAAACTCAGGGCCCGTTGACGGATGGCTCAGTCAACAGTGGGCCCTTTCTTGGCTGGCCTGTGAGCTGACTGGGTTCTGGCTGGCAGCTGCCTTGTGTGCCCGTGCCCCGCTTGGGCTAAGTGTAGACGTGAGCATCAGTCCTGCTGCAGCCTGGGGTCTGCGTGTTCTTTGGCGCTGTGCTGTGGTCTATGACATTTTGAAAGTTTTCCCTTTTACACTATTGAGCCATTCAAATGCCATAAATTTGCTTTTGTTTTGAGTTAACGTAATGGCCTTTGATTTTCACCACCTTTTTTATGAGATTGTAACTTTTGTGTATGAACTGTTGTTCCTTTACTTGCCTAGACATTAGGGATCTTCCAAATACTGGAAAGCCAAGGCATACCCAGGCCACTGGCCCGGTTTCTTCAGGGGCCGTTTTCACTTTGAGGAGTCTGGTGGTCGCGTTTGGCAAGTGGGCAGGCCTGGTGAGGCGGTTTGGAGCTTTAGCCCTGCCCTCCTGGCCTTAGTCTTGGTTGGCATGGAGCAGATGCCACGTCCCCATCACTGTCCCTCTTCCTTTTAAGTAAACAGAATCAAAGACCAGTACAAGGTGTCCGTGCGCATCCCTCCCGACAGCGATAAGAGCAACCTGATCCGCATTGAGGGTGACCCGCACGGGGTGCAGCAGGCCAAGCGGGAGCTGCTGGAGCTTGCCTCCCGCATGGTAAGGAACAGGCGCACAGCAGCGTTGGTCAGCTGTGACCCCACACACTGGGTTGGGGAGGCCTGAGGCTCTGGAGGGTCTCAGCTTCACTGCACTGGCGTCACCTGGTGCCTGCTCCCAGCTCCAGAGGTGGTGGATGACTTTCCTGGACTTTGGAAAGCACCCCAGGTGATTGCAGTGTATAGCCAAGGTTGAGAGCCACTGCTCCCTCGTGTCTGCACTTGGCTCTTAGGATCCAGAGAAAATGAAGAAATGCCGTGGGTGCTTGGAGCTTAGTGCAAGGATGCACAAAACACCGAGGGGGCTCTAGGACAGTGCAGTCTGTCTCATTGGGTTGGGGAACAAGGCGGTAACCCCAACCCCCACCCCACCCCCAGGATTTGACATGGTCCGGCATTGTCCCAGGCCTGCCTTGCTCACTGCTCTGTCCCTTGCTCAGGCAGAAATCTTCAGACCTCTTTTTTATTCAGAGTGATTTCTACCTGGCCTGTAATCTGGGTCTCTTGTAGCCTCCGGCTGTCCAGTTGCCTATACTGCCTGAACCTCATTCCTCTGTCCCTCCAGTCCATCCAGAATCTCTTAGAATTCTTTAAAACAGTTGGTTGGCAGGTAGCGTTATTCTCTGTATTACAGCTCTGCTTATTCTGTGTATCTTCGACTTAAAAAAAAAAAAAAAAGACTTTCAAACTTAAAGGGCAGTTAGAAAAGTACTACCAACTCCACAGAGAATTCCAACATAGCCTTACCCCCTGGATACCCCAGATAGACCAATTTTAGCATTTCATTTGGCTTCGTGTGCTCTTTCATTCTAGTCCAAGAAAGTTAACATTGCTGTAAAGCTAACCATCTATATTCCAGTTATTTTTGAAAGATTTTATTTATTCATTCATTTATCCCCCCCTTGCTGCTTGTGCTCGCTGGGTCAGCTAACCACGCCGTGTGGGCGGGCTTGCCTTCACCAGGAGGCCCTGGGAACCGAACCCGGGGCCTCCCATATGGTAAACGGGAGCCCCACTGATTGAGCCACAGCTGCTTCCCTCCAGTTCTTTATATATCCCAGCAACATCCCTTGGAGCCTTTTCTCCTCTGCTAGAACCCATCCAGGTTCGTATTTTGCATTTAATTGCCATTGTCTCTTTAGTTGTGCTTGTTTTTCTTTTTCCTTTTTTTTTCTTATAAATATATGCATCGTAGACTTTCATGGCGCTCCCAGGCATACCATCATGGGATTAAGCACATTCACGATATTAAGGCACGCTCACCTCATTCCATTACTAAAACTTCCCATCTTCCAAAATAGAAACCCTATATGCATTGTGGACTAATTCTCCATTACCCCTTACCCTCTCTCCTGGCAAACCAGTATTAAATTTCTGTCTCTGTGAGCTTGCATATATCTTTAGTATCTCTTGTAGAGCCAGTCTAATGGTGATGAACTCTCAGCTTTTTGTTCAGCTTTTGTTGTCTTAATCTGTCCCTCATTTTTGAAAGATGGTTTTGCCAGACATAGAACTCTTGGTTGGCAGTTTGCTTTAACACATTAGATATGTCTTCTCACTGCCTTCTTGCCTCCATAGTTTCTGATGAGAAGTCAGCATTTAATCTTATTAAGGTTCCCTTGTACATGACACATTGCTTCTCTCTTGAGGCTTTCAGAATTATGTGTCTTTGCATTTGTCAGCTTGATTTTAACATGCCATGGCATGGGTCTCTTCGGGTTTAGAAATTCTATTTGGAATTCATCGAGCATGGATGTGTGTTATTCATGCCTCTAGTTAAATTTGGGACGTTTTCAGCCATTGTTTCTCTGGGTAATCTCTCAGCTCTTTATTTTTTTCTTCTCCTTCTAGGACTCTTCTCAAATAGAAACCTTACATGCTTTGTGTACCAACATGCATAATATTGGTACACTTGATGGTGTCCCAGTTTTCTCAGGCTCTGTTCACTTTTCTTTTTTAATATAATAAACTTTATTTTTTTTTCAAAGGTTTTAGATTACAGAAAAGTTACCTTGAAGGCATGAGGGATTCCCATGTACGCTCCCCCCCACCATCACCCCCTGTTTTCTTTAAAATGTAGCAGTACAATTTATTATATTTGTAAAAGCTACTCATTAAAAAATGCAAACTTAAAACATGACTCTCTTGTGGTAAGGACTAACCTACCTACAGTAACAATGTAAAAACTAAAACCATCACTGTGACATTTATCAGTACTTCACGCATCTAACAAATACTGGAGGCAACTACCACTGTGATAACTTCTTTAAAGCCAACAACTTAAGCACAAATCAGAAGAGAAACTTGAGAATGTTCACATTTGCATGCATTTTTGGCTCAACTTTTAAAGATTTCTACACTAACAAATCCACAACTTTGAATCAAAATGAATAGTAAAAATCTTTAAGCCTTGTGACAAACTTACTCTGCAGAAGCAAGGAAAACAGAGTGACTAGTAACAGTAGTTTATCTCTAGGAGAGAGAGCGGTCACTTATTTGCTTAGGGTTTTGAGGATCATGGTTACTGGAGGCTTAGATGGTTCCTAATGCTTTAATCGTCTCCTTTTCCTGGGCCATCACTTCTTTTGTCTTGTATGTATTTGTAACTTTTTATTGAAACCTGGGCGTTTTCGTATTTTACCCTGTTACTGCTGGAATTTAGACTCTGAGGCATCTATACCTTAAGTTTGTATCCAGCTAGTGTCATGATAGAGCTTTCCTTGAAGGCCAGGAACTAGGAGAAAAAAAGGGAGGGAAGCCTCTCACCTTCTCTCCCAGTCCTTGCAGATTGACCTTTGTGGAGCTGGTGAGCCGCCTTCTACCCACAGGGCAGGTTCTAGGATAGTGAGCCCCTCAGGCCGCCACCAACCAGATTGGCCTGGACATACATACTCCCAGAGTACGTGCTTGAGGGGCCCTCTGCTCCCTCGTCAGTCGGGACTGGGTGTCTGCTGTGGTCTTGGTTCAGTCCACGGCTTCCTGAAGCGGGGGGGGGGGGTTGCTACTCAGCTTGCCTGTGCTTCAATTGTATTTTTTAGGAAAACGAGCGTACCAAGGATCTAATCATTGAACAGAGATTTCATCGCACAATCATCGGGCAAAAGGGTGAACGGATCCGTGAAATTCGTGACAAGTTTCCAGAGGTAAAGGTTTCATAAAGGTGTACTCTTTTGTAACTCCATGATTTGATTAGCGGTTACGGTATTCAGCATATTATAATCCAGTCTTATTAATAATCCAAGTCTCTTTCATGATTTGTTCTAGGTTATCATCAATTTTCCAGATCCAACACAAAAAAGTGATATCGTCCAACTCAGAGGGCCCAAGAATGAGGTGGAAAAATGCACAAAATACATGCAGAAGATGGTGGCAGATCTGGTAGGAATGACTTGGCTTACGTCCGTTCTTGTGCGGTAGTCTCAGTGATGGTGGCTTGGATGGGGGGGGGGAGCATGTGCCAACCAGAATTCTATTCCTGGACGCCCTCTTTGGGAAACAAGCATGGGCACCGAATATTTTGATCAAGACTCTTGGGGCCTACATGTACAGTAAGGAGATAGCTTTAACACCAATAAAATGAGGAGTCATTTATTGATAATTTTTATTTTTATTATTTTCCTTCGAAAACCAAAATGGGAAAAACAGATTTTTGGGAAGTGATGGAGGGTGGTTGATGAGCTGCCAGTAACTCGAGGGGCCTGAAGCTTGTGAACGAGCACCCTGAGGCAGGCCCTGGTGAGGGTCCCAGCACTCAGCCTCCACCAGCACTGCGGTCTCATTCGTGCTCCTGAGCCAGGTAGCCGTCAAGCGCTGGGGTTCCTGCGGGCGGCAGCGGCGTGTGCTGGAGCACTGCGTCCCCACACCTAGAGCACCAAGAGGGTGTGGCTGCCTCCAGGCTGCACGCCCTCGGGTTGCACCGCGGTGGGCTGTGTGGCAGTTACTGGGCAAGTCGCGCTTGTCTCATGACAGATCTGCAGATCAGACGATAGGGGAGAGGAGTGGGGCCTGAGCCCATGTTCACCTCCCTTTGTCTTGCCAGGTGGAAGGGATGCTTCGCTGTCTACTAGGGGTGGTGAATTGTGCCACGGCTTTTGTCTTTTAGGTGGAAAACAGCTATTCGATTTCTGTCCCAATCTTCAAGCAGTTTCACAAGAACATCATTGGGAAAGGCGGCGCCAACATTAAAAAGGTGGCCAGCTTGTCGCCCGTGTCTTGGCTCGTCCTGTCCTGCCCCCAGCCCTGTGCTCGCAGCATGCCCACTTTGGGGAGGGGGCTTCTCATGCTCACCTCTCTCCTTGTAGATCCGTGAGGAGAGCAACACCAAGATCGATCTTCCAGCAGAAAATAGCAACTCAGAGACCATCGTCATCACAGGCAAGCGGGCAAACTGCGAAGCCGCGCGGAGCCGGATCCTCTCCATTCAGAAAGACCTGGTAACGGCGCTGTCCCGTGGTGGGTCCCTCTGGGCGCATCTTCCTGCTGTGAAGCCGCCAGCAGGGCCTGGGCCCAGCCCGGAGGCTCAGTTACGCAGGCCCAGCAGCAATTCAGTGTAGCGCTTGACTTGGGTGCTTGTTTCATTAGACTTTTCTTTACATCAGTTTTTTATATCACTTAAAAATCACTATTTTCTGAAGGTGCTGACAATATTGCCTTGGGTTTTTTTTAGATTAACATACAGTAAGCTGCACGGTGTGCCTTTTAATAATTTCTGACATATGGATACCTATGTCCATCACCACCAAAATTCTCCTTGGGCCTTTAATTCCTCCCCAGGCCCACTTGGGGGGGCCCTCCACCATCCCTCCAGTGGTCACATTCTTGTCCCCAGGCAACCTGTAGTCTGCTTTCAGGCACAATACATCAGTTTGAATTTTCCACTGTTCTGTATAATGGTCCTGCTTCCTTCCATCTTTTTTTGTGAGTTTGGTGGTTTTTATCTTTGAAGGAATTTTGTTTCATCCAAGTTATTAAATTTCTTGGCATGATGTTTTTCATATAGAGTCTAGTGATGTTACCCCTCTAATTGCTAATGTGCATAGTTTGTGTCTTCTCTGTTTCTTCCTGCTCCAGCCTGGTGAGGTTTATCAGTTTTATTGATCTTCTCAAAGAACTAGCTTTTCCTCTTTTCCATTTTCTAATTCATCAATTTCTGCTTTGATCATTGTTACTCATGTTCTTTGGCTTACTTTGGGATTACTTCGCTGTTTTCTGGTTTCTTAAGATAGGCTCAGGGGTCACTGGTTTGAGCTCTTGTTTTTCTAATATAGCCATCTAGTGATCATGAATTTCTTCCTAACTACTGGTGTAGAGTCATCCTGCATATTTTTGCATGTAGTGTTTTTCTTTTCAGTCAGTTCAAAACACTCCCATTACCCTTTTGGTTTTTTCTTTGACCTATGAGGTATTTGAAGTGTGGCATTAAAATATTGGGGAGTTTTCCACATGTGGTTCTGTTACTGATTTCTCATTTAAGTCTGTTGTGCTCAGAGAATGCACTTTGTGTGAGTTGACTCCTTTTAAATTGATTTTCTGGCCCAATATGTGGTCTACCTTGGTAAATGTTGTGTGTGTCCTTGAAAAGAATGTGTTTTGCTCTTATTGGGTGGAGTGTTCTCTAAATGTCAGTTAGCTCGGGCTGGTTAAAGTGTTGCTCAAGTCTTTTGTATCCGTAATGATTTTCTTGACTCCTTGTTCTATCAGTTATTGAGAGAGGGCTATTGAAACCTGGCTAAAATTACAGATTTGCCTATTTCTATCAGTTTTTGCTTTTGTGTATTTTGAAGCTCTGTTTTTAAGTTCATAAAACATTTAGGTTTGTTGTAGCCTCTTGATGAACTGACTCCCTTTATCATTCTAAAATGACCTTCCTTATCCCTGGTAATTTTTTTTTTTTTACTTTCTCTTTTTCTGATACTTACGTTGGTTCAGGCAGCTTGCTTTTTTATTCAGTTTGACATCCTCTGCCTTTTAACTGGAATGTTAATGTGATTTTTTTTCTTTAATGGTTAGCATTTAAATTTGCCATCTTATTTGCTTTCTGTTTGTCCCATCTGCTCTTTGTTCCTTTTTTCCTCTTTTTCTGCCTTTCCTTTGGATTATTTTTCATAATCATGTATTTACTTCTTGTTGGCTCATGAGATGTAATTGTTTTATTTTAGGGGGTCCTTTATAGTTTATAGTATACATTTCCAGTTTATCACAGTGTAGTACGAAGCAGCTTTAATACCACTTTAAATGTAGTATAAGAAACTTCTTAACAGTGTACTTCCTCTTCCTGCCCCGGCCTTTGTGCTTGTCGCCAGACCTCTTTACGTGATATAAGTCCCACAACACATTGCTAACCTTTTTAAAAGCTCTAAATGCTCCACATTTCTGGAGCTCCTCATTCCTTTTGTAAATCATTATTTCCACTTTGCTTCTGCTTATAGGATGTCCCTTAACATTTCTTGTAATGCCAGTTTGCTGGTGATGAACTCTTAGAGTATTTGTAGGTCTCAAACATTTTATATTTCATCTTCGTTTTCAAAATGAATTTTTTGTTGGGCTGGATTTCTAGGTTGACAGGTTTCTTTCCCTTTCATTGCCTAAGATTTTGCTTCACTGTGTCTGTCAGGAAGCCTCATGCCATCCTTAGGTTTGCTCCTGTAAGACGTAATGAGCCTTTTTACCTTGGGCTGCTTTGATTTTATCACTAGCTTTGAATGAGTTGTAATGTGCGTTGGTGAATTTTCTTCATGTTTGTTTGTGCTTCTTGGATATGTGTTCAGAGTTTTCATTGTACTTGGAATTTTGGTCATTATTCCTTAGTTATTTCTCTGTGAAACCCCTTCCTCTCCTCTCCTCCTCCAGGGAGTCCAACTACACCTACATTAGGCTGCTCGAGGTTGTCCTGCAGTTCACTGGTCTTTGTTTGAGGGAGGTGAGGGGGTATATTTTTTACATGTGTTGCTTTAAGTTCACTAATTTTCTTTGAATCACCTGTATGTTTAATTAAACATGTTTGATCTAAAGTCTAGTGACCTCATCTCTTATAGTACCTGTTATTTCTGAGATGTTTTGATTTATTGTTTCCTCATTCACAGGTTGTTTTTTCATGTCTGGTATTTTTTGATTGAGTACCAGATATTTTGAATTGTTCTTTATTGGGTGCCAGGTAATTTTGTATTCCTGTGCATGTTTTTGAGCTTTATTAAGTTAGTTGGCAACAGTTTGCTTTTGTTAGGACTTGCTTTTAAGATTTGTTAAGATCACAGCAGTACTTACTGTGGCCAAGTATTTCCTGCTTTTGGGGTGAGACCCTTCTGAAGACCACACCCCGTGTGCCCTAAGTCCTGAGGTGGTCCAGTCTGGCCAGCGGGACTGGCACTGCCTGTGTGAGCGGCAGGTGCTGTTTCCAGTATTGTGTCCCTCAAACTCCAGTGCTGCCTGGATCCCCTGAACTGTTGGCTCTGTTTTCTCGCCTCGGGGGGGTCTGCCAGCCTCCCTTCCCTCTTGCATGACCACAAGCTAGGGCAGTTACAGGGCTCATCTTGTTTGTTTCCTGTCTCCATTGTCTTGAAATCTGTTGTTTCATCTATTTTATCAGTTGTTGGCTTTTTACGTTGTTGCAGGTAGGAGGGTAAATCCAGTGCCTGCTGCTTCATCTTGGCTAGAATAATAGGAAAAGTTTACGTTGAGTTAGCCTAGGGCTAGAGACTTGACTGGAGATGGAAAAGACTGTGTCTTTTTCTGAAATTGCAGCTTTTTTTCTGAGCTGTGTGTGTCCACCCCCGCCCCACCCCGTCACCTTCACGAGGACGCTGGGCCCCTCTTCAGGCATGTGGGCTCATTTTGTGATACATCTCACAGACTGTGGGCACTTCTCCGCTAGCCCTTTCTTGCCACCCAAAAATAAGACTCTCCCCGTTGTGTGCTTAATTTCAGGCCAACATCGCCGAGGTGGAGGTCTCGATCCCTGCAAAGCTGCACAACTCCCTCATTGGCACCAAAGGTCGCCTGATCCGCTCTATCATGGAGGAGTGTGGTGGCGTCCACATTCACTTTCCTGTGGAAGGTTCTGGAAGCGACACGGTTGTCATCAGGGGTCCTTCCTCAGATGTAGAGAAGGCCAAAAAGCAGCTGCTGCACTTGGCAGAGGAGAAGGTGAGCACCTACCCCTGGGTGGGACTTGCTCTCACGCCTGGGAAAAGGGGTGGCCTTGTGTCACTTGACAGGAAGCCCTTTCTGGCTTTCAGTGTCCTCTCTCTTCGTTGTGGAAAACCCAAACTGCCTTTTCTTTGTGGCAGGCCAGAAAGCTTTGTGGCAGCTTTGATTCTGCCCTTATTGTGTTCATTTGGGTAGTTTGGTGGTTTAGTGCATTCAGGGTGCAGAAGCCAACCCTGCGGGACAGAGAACTGAACGTGGAATTGTAGGAAAAGAAGGCCAAAGACCTGCTTTCAAGTGCTGGCTCCCGTCTGTGACCCTTGACCTGCCTCCTCTTGCTGGGCATTGGTCATCGTATCTGAAGTAGAGGTTCGGCTATTCAGCTCTGAACACCCCTGTACCTAATACAGAAAACTTGCTCTTTGACTTGTTTTGTATTGTTTTCGTATGATTCATATACAGGAAAACTCACCCTCTTTAGTGGATACCTTGAATTTTGGCAAACATGCAGAACACCATAATCAAAAATCATGTGACCATCACTCCGAAGAAATCCCCATTGACTTTCCTTGGTTCATTTGTCAAAATCCACTTGTGGGGGAGTAGATGTAGCTCAGTGGTTGAGCTCCTGCTTCCCATGTACGAGGTCCTGGATTTAATCCCTGGTACCAGAAAAAAAAAAGGAATTCATTTGTGGGTCTACTTCTGAACTCTTTTCTGCTCCAGAGGTACTATCGTGTCTTGAGTACTTGCATTAGGGTAAATCTTGAAATCAAGTACTGTGAGTCCTCCAAGTTTGTTCTCTTTTGTTTTGGCTCTTCTAGATCTTTGACTTTCTGTAAGATTCTGGAATCAACTTGTCAGTTTCTAGAAAACAATCCCATTGGGGAGGACTGACATCACAACGATTATTGAATCTTGTGGTCTCTGTCTCCCCATATTTTTAGGTTGTCTTTGATTTTTCGTTAGTGTTTTATTAGTTCTCATCATACTGATGTTTACTTTGTTTATGCGGCCATGCTGTGTGCTTTGTATATTAGTTCCCGTAGCATTTTATAGACTTCTGTGTAGAAAATCATGTCCTCCCTGAGTAGACAGCTTTTTCTTTCTTTTTTTCTGGTTTGTTTGCCTTTTTATTTCACTTTGTCTTAATGCGTTGGTTAGGATCTCTAGTACCTGTTGAACAGCATTGGGTGAGAGCGGACATCCTTGGCCTCTTCCTACCAGTGAGTGTGATGTTCACTATAGGTTTTTCTTAAATGCCCTTTATCAGTTTGAAGGGAATCCAGCTTCTGAGTCCGCTGAGTTTTTGCTTATTGATTTTGCCCTAGAAAGGGTGTTGGATTTCATCAAGTCCTTTTCCTGTGTCCATTGCTTGCCTTCCTGGGATCAGCCCAACATGGTTTTGGTATATTGTCCTTTTAGCACCCGGTGGAGTAGATGTGCCTGCAGTTTCGGCTTTTTACACGTGCTGCCCTAGTGGATGTCTCTGTCTGGATCCTCAGAGACTCCCACTCCTGCGTGGCCTTCGGGGCACTTGCTTGCTCACCTGCTGGCAGACACCTTTCCTTTCTCCTGTGTCTCTTAGGACTGTAGTCAGCTTCCAGGCCAGGAGGAAGGAGAGAAGGCGTCACCTGAGTTGAGATGGGCTTGGTGGGCAGGTGCGTCCCGAGGCATCCTGCCCAAGGGTCTGGTTTCCACAGTGGGAGCTGTCGGCAGGTGCCTTCACCTTCACGGGGAACCTCTGGGCGGGCTCTTCTCTTGACCGTGCCTTCCTTGGCTTGGGTGTCTCGAAGCGCCCAGATTTGGGAGTCCTTCAAACGTGGTTGGGGTGTTAGCAGGTTTAGACTCTCCAGCCCTTGGTGTTGGGCCCCGGGCTCATCTGTGTCCGTTACATCACGAGTGGAAAGAAAGGCAGGCCTGTGCGGGGACCCTGGGGACATGTGTGGTATTGCCCAGACGCGGCGTGGCATGGTCCACTGCCGTGCTGCGGGTCTGGAGTCTTTGTGTGTGTGGGGGTAAAATATAACCATTTTAAGTGAAGGGTTCTTTGCCGTAAGTACTTTGAACTGTGTAATTTTCACAGCTATTTTCATCATCCTAAACAAAAATTCAAGTTCATTTGGTAATAACCCCTCATTTCCCCCCTCCCACCACCCACTATTCTGCTGTGTCTATTAATTTGCTCTTCTAAGTATTTCATTTGAGGGAAATCAGACACTCTTTGTCCTTTGGTGCCTGGCTTATTTCTTAGCATGTCTTCAGGGTTCGTCCATGTTCACCTGTACCAGCGCATCACTGCTTTCTCGAGTAGAATAATGCTCTCTTGTGTGGACGGATGACGGTTTCTCTTATGTGGACAGACCATGTTTTGCTTATCCATTCATTTGTCAATGGTGCTCAGCAGCTTTCTGCTAGTTGTGGAGAAAAATTGTGCTGTTTGGATGTTCGTTTTTGTTTTGCTTAGGTTGTGATTAGCCCCATGAGGCGGGGATTGACACCACACGGGAGCGTCAGTGGCCATGTGAGGAGAGCGCCACACCGTGCAGGCGTCCGCTAAACCCTTTTGTGCCCCCTGCGCTGCTGTCCAGGTATAGGCCTCAGGCTGGTGTGTGTTGGTTGTTCCTGCAGCAAACCAACAGTTTCACTGTGGACATCCGCGCCAAGCCAGAATACCACAAGTTCCTCATCGGCAAAGGGGGAGGCAAGATCCGCAAGGTGCGGGACAGCACTGGCGCCCGCATCATCTTCCCAACGGCCGAGGACAGGGATCAGGACCTGGTCACCATCATCGGGAAAGAGGATGCTGTCAGGGAGGCGCAGAGGGAGTTGGAGGCTCTGATCCAGAACCTGGTAAGGCTCGGCCCCCTGGGGCCATCACTCAGGGTGCTGGGCCTTCCTGCCAGGCCCTGCTGCACAGGCCCCTCACTTATTCCCACTCGTTCTTACCGCAGGATAACGTCGTTGAAGACTGCATGCTGGTAGACCCCAGGCACCACCGTCACTTTGTCATCCGAAGGGGCCAGGTCTTGCGGGAGATTGCCGAGGAGTACGGCGGCGTGATGGTTAGCTTCCCGCGTTCCGGCACCCAGAGCGACAGGGTCACCCTCAAAGGCGCCAAGGACTGTGTGGAGGCCGCCAAGAAGCGCATCCAGGAGATCATCGAGGACTTGGTATGCGCTGGGCTCCGTCTTGGTGCTCTCCTCCCCAGCTGCGTCTGAGCACGTCTCTACATGACTTGTTAGTTTCACGCTTGGGGGAAGAGGGAGGCCTCGGTCCTGGTTTGTGTAGATAAGTCATTAGATTTCCTTAGCGTTTTGGGCCACCTTTCAGAAAGAGTCTCACGGATCGTGTCTCCCCTCTGGCCTTGCTGTTAGAGGTGAATGTTACCTGGTAACACGGGGGTGTCTGCTCCACCAAGTGGCTGGAGGACTTAAAGGGGGTGGGTGTCAAAAAGCAGAGTGCCATGGCTTGGATTCAGGGCTTTAGCTTTGCTCACTTCGGTCCTGTCGTTTTTCTGTCTCCCCAGGAAGCTCAGGTCACAATGGAATGTGCCATACCCCAGAAATTCCATCGCTCCGTCATGGGCCCCAAAGGTTCCAGAATCCAGCAGATTACTCGGGATTATAATGTTCAAATTAAATTCCCAGACAGAGAAGAGAACCCAGGTAGGTCACATTGTTTCTTTGTTCTTTCTGAGAAACAGGAGTGGTGCAGGGGCCCTCCCCCCATCCAGAGGAGGTGGAGCTGTTTCTCCCGTGTCCTCGCCAGGTGTTTCAGGTCCTGGCTCGTGTCGAGGCCACCACCGGCCCTGGCAGTGTGTGTCTCTTCCCTCCAGCCCCTGGCCTGGTGTGTGTGCTGGACGCTGTCCAGCTGCCACAGAGATCCTTCCATGAGGCCCGGGGCTACTCTCTGGGGAACAGAGGTGGATGGTGCCCGTTGTGCCACAAGTGCTGCCAGGCCAGTGACAAGGTCAGAACGACAGAGGTTGCTGTGTCTCAGCCACGGACGCTCTCAGGTTCACTTTTGTTTCTCATGAGGTGGTTGGCACACATGTGGCCCTCGTGCAGAGCAGCCTCCTCTCTCCCCACGCCACCTGCGTGTGGTTTTGCACTCTTGTCTCTTATGAAGGGAGTCAGCTACAGGTGGTGAAGGCAGCCTCTGACCCTCTAGAGCTGCTCTGGGCAGGCCCTTTGACTTCAAGTGTCCTGCTTGCCCGCCTGGTTCCAGGGAATGCTTGGCGGCTGCCTGTGCTCCTGGGGCTGGCAGGCTGGGAGGGGGGCCGTGGAGCAGGGAGGTCAGCCTTGGGGCCGGTGGGTCAGCGTGAGAGGGTCCAACTTCATGGTCCAGCTCGTGCCCGACTCTTCTGCTTTCTGTCCATTAGTCCTGGTTGACTTGCTGGCAGCGTTGCAGCCCACTGGAAGCTCAGCGCCACTGGGCTCCGCAGCCATTCAGGCCCCTCGCCAGCCCTTTTCTCCTGCCGGATGAGCGGTTTCGAGGTCTCACACTTGAATAGTGAATTGTTTCAACCTTTTATTTTGATGCTGTTTCACACTTGAAGAAAATTGCAGACAGTAGTATAAAGAACACTTTATGCTCCTTATGCAAAGGCCCCATTTGTCACCATCCACCTGCCTCTTGCCGCTCCCTCGTATCTTCTGACTCGACCGAGGCTGATCTGCAGGTGCCACGCCGCTCCCTAAGTGGGCATTTCCTGAGAACAGGGATGCCACCTACAGAGCTGTGGCACGTGGTCAGAATCGGGCCTCCAGGGGTCACGTCATGGATGTTGCCTCCATGTTTACGTGGATCCTCAGATGGCCCCAGTGTGGCCAGTCTCTCAGAAGTCGCCTCCCGCTGCCCTTGTCCAGGCTTCTGACATGGACTGTCGGAAGCCTGCACTGCACGTCGTCTTCCTCTCTTTGCCTTACTGTGTGCTCAGCAGACCCTCTCCACATCCCCCCTGTAGTGACGTACTCAGTTACGACATTTCGTTCGGTCTCTGGGACAGACCCATCCAGCTCATTTTAAAGATGAGGAAACAGGCCTGCAGCTCAGATTGTTCCACACTGCAAAACCTCTTTCCCCGGAGCCCCGTCCACAGCTCGCTGCATGGACGCAGTCTTCGGCAGGGCTCTATCTCTGCCCTGCTTCCTTCCCCCTTTTCCTAGGCAGCACATCAGAATCCGTGTGCCAGCAGCAAAGCCTGGGGGCCCACGGGCCTCAGCCTTACAGCGTCTGTGAACCAGCAGTTTCTCTCTGTCCTAGTTCATATTGTCGAACCAGCTGTCCAGGAGAACGGGGACGAGCCCGGAGAGGGGAGAGACACCAAAGAAGCCGACCCCAGTTCTCCTCGGAGGTGCGACATCATCCTCATTTCTGGCCGGAAGGAAAAGTGTGAGGCTGCCAAGGAGGCCCTTGAGGTGCGTGCAGCCCCCCGCCGCGGCTCAGATGGGGCACTGTGGGCAAGCTGTGGGCCTGAGCCGGGAGGCTGGGCCGCAGCCTGTGGAGTGCTCGGGAGTGTCCTTCCGGCAGCAGACGGGTGACTCATTTGTCCTAAAATCCGAGGGCCTCGGCTGCCTCCTGCAGGCAGGGATGTAGCTGGCTGCTGCACTCCATCCTCTCTGCCTGTTTCCTGTGGAGTAGCCTCGTGGGCCCCAGGCATCAGGGCGCAGGAGCACAGGGCAGTGGGTCTGCCATGGGGTGATGAGGCCGCTCCAGGCCAGTCATGCAGGCAGCTGAGCTGGCGTGGTGAAGCAGTGAGTGTGACCTGGCGCCTGCCTCATGAGACTGCTTCTCAAACGCTGCAGGCCCTCAGGGGGCAGGTTTGTGCTACATTTTCATGTAGAAACAGGCAGGCAAAAACCTAACGTTTTGTGTGGTGATGGTGCTGTGGAGAAAAGCAGGTTATGGAGGTGAAGGGATCACGGAAGCCAGCAGGTGAGACAGAGCAAGTGAGCCAGCAACCAGGAGGAGCCTCTGGGCTTCGTCCCTGCCCCACCTAGTTTTATCTGCTGGCATTATCCAAGAGCTGGATTCCAAATCCTTTGCCCACGTTCTGAGTGTCATTGAAGGTCCAGGCTGAGCGGCTGGAAGGTTACGGAAGGTGCAGCATCCTCTCACAGCCCTTGGTGCTCCAGCAAGACCCTCCTCCTGAGCTCACGGGCTCCCTCCGTGCCCATGCCGCACTCTGCCACAGTGCCTGGCCCCAGTTACGCGATAGTAGCCAGAGGGGAGAGCCACGTTCCGCCTTCCTGCCTGATGACGACTGTCTCCCTCCAGGCACTGGTTCCTGTCACCATCGAAGTGGAGGTGCCTTTCGACCTGCACCGTTACATCATTGGGCAGAAAGGAAGTGGAATCCGCAAGATGATGGACGAGTTTGAGGTAAGACAGCCTGGGGAGTGGGCTCTGTCCCACAACTCTGTGGAGGCATGGCTGGTCACCCTCTTGCAGTGTCCTTTCTCAGTGTCACGGATGGGAGCTGAGCACCTCTGGGCTGTGGTGCCGCCTCAACTCTCTTCAGGTCCATGGTCCTCTGAGGGCTGCGGGGCAGCAGCCTCTTGCTGATAATCATGCGAGAGTTGTGTCTTCCCCCTTGGGGGGTGGGTGTCTCGCCCCTCTGTGCTGGAGCCTGCCGTTATGTGCCTGCTCGACTTGTCAGCTGGGGCTGAGCGACACGTCCCTGCTCTGCTTGGCAGGCTGCCCTTGGCCACGCAGAGAGGCCACGTTGGGTGTGTCTCATCCTGTAGGTGAACATACAGGTCCCTGCCCCTGAGCTGCAGTCTGACGTCATTGCAATCACCGGACTGGCCGCTAACCTCGACCGGGCCAAGGCTGGGCTCCTGGAGCGCGTGAAGGAACTGCAAGCGGAGCAGGAAGACCGGGTGAGCCGGCAGGGCCGGGCAGGCGCGGGTCTCAGTGCCAGCGCCGCTGGACAGTGGCCTCCTCTGGAGCGAGCTGTGCTTCGCATCCATGCTTGTCCTTCAGGATCACCCTCTTTATTATGTTTAAATATCCCAGTGCCCAGTGGTGGCTGGAGGAGAGAGCTCCGCTCCTTCCTTTGGCGCCTCCATGCAGCTCCGTGGCACTGTCAGGCCAGGAGGGGCTGGCGGTCTGCTCAGCCTTTGCTCAGCGGCGATGTTTTAAAGGGCATGGTGCTTTTAAACGTCAAAGTGAGTCTTGTGTTCAGATGACTAAGTTAGACAAACTAATTTTGCGGTTCTTCTTAAAGCCGAGTTAGAAGGAACGTTGTGGTTTCTTGGAACGAACGAACCTCAGGAGAGGCAAAGGTTGAGGGGGCTTGTCACCAAGAGCACCTGCATCAGCTCGTCCCGGCAGTCTAGGCTGGGTGTCAGGGGCCCTGGGGCTGTGCTCTTTGGTCTAGGCTGGACGTTGGGGGGGCCCTGGGGACTGCTCTGTGGTCCAGGCAGGGCTTTGGGAGCCTCCACTGACCCCCACTGTGGGGTCACTGTGCGCTGAGCGTGTGACGTCTTCTCTCCGCCATCTCCCTTGTCAGGTGAGAACCCCACCTCGCCTCCTGGCCAGAGCTGACGTGGAAAGCCTCCGATCTCACCATGTGGGTCAGGCACCACTGCAAATCATGCAGCTCCGCCCCCAGCACTTCGGCTGTCCTCCTTGTCCCCTAGGCCCGCCTCTGTCCCAGCCCCAGAGGACACCAGCCGAGTGTTTCTTACACTTGCACACGTTAGGAAAGTGGCGCCAAGAGTGCGTCTCATCGCTTCAGTCGCCGGTGGTGAAGGTTCACGTGCTGTGCTTCAGAGCGGGCACGCCCTCCAGTGCTCGCAACCAGCCGGTGGCTGAAGGCGGCTGGCAGGGTGGTTATTTGATCCACCTGGACCCCAGGGTTGGAAAAACACCTGCTACGGGAAGAGCGATGCCTTAGTCTGGTTTCCCGGGTAACAAGCGAGACCCTTGAGACGTTGGAATGGGTGGGGGTGGCCTGACCTCGTGCGACGGTCAGGCTCCAGGCCGGACCACCTGTTCCTGCCTCATTTTGGGTCATCTCCTTTGTAGGCTTTAAGGAGTTTCAAGCTGAGTGTCTCTGTAGACCCCAAATACCACCCCAAGATCATTGGGAGAAAAGGGGCTGTGATCACCCAAATCCGCCTGGAGCATGACGTAAACATCCAGTTTCCTGACAAGGATGACGGGAACCAGGTGGGAATATGGCCGGGGGAGCTCAGGTCACAGGCGCTTGTTGACCCTTGACCGGACCTGGAAACAGCAGAGGGGGATGAGAGGGCGGAGGTCAGAGAGCCTGCCTGGGCTTCTCGGGCGAGACCTTTGCGTAGGGGTTCCTGGGGGACGGGGCAGGCATGGAGATGGCCCGTTGCAGTTTCTCCCTGTGTTCTCCCTGCTGCCCTCAGACAAAATGCTCAGGCCTAGCGTGGCCCCAGCCAGTCCCCAGGAGGCGAGGACCCAGTCACGCTCTGTCCGGCCCACCCTTCAGCCCATGTACGGGGCTGGGGTCCAGAGTGGAGCTCAGCAGGCTGCTCACAGGCCGCCTCTCCTCTGAGTCGGCCTCGGCCTGGCAGTGTCGGCCGTGCCTTGTGGGGTCCTGGGCCGTCCCTCTGACTGGCTTCTCTCGTCCCAGCCCCAGGACCAAATCACCATCACGGGGTATGAGAAGAACACCGAGGCTGCCCGCGACGCCATCCTAAAGATTGTGGGCGAACTTGAGCAGATGGTTTCTGAGGACGTCCCACTGGACCACCGTGTCCACGCACGCATCATTGGCACTCGGGGCAAAGCCATCCGCAAGGTCATGGATGAGTTCAAGGTGAGGGCCCGAGCTGGACGTGCAGGTGGGGGTTGTAAACCCTCTGACCCCCTACTCCACACAGCACTCCCACCGCCCGCCTCTGCCTGTGGGACTGGAGTGGGAGGCACAGGCTAAACTGCAAAGGGGCAGTGGGCTGGGTGCCAGGGGAGGTCACAGCTGTCAAGCTGGCACCACCTCATGGACAGCAGCTTCACGGCCACAGCGGCCGGCTTGCTGGTCTGCTGTCTTGGGCATTTGCTGGCCTGTGGTGGGCAGTAGTGAAAGACCAGCAGCCCACCACCCATGGCGCACTTCTTGCCTTCTGGAAGGGAGGTGATCCCCGAATGCACTGCTCTGGTTTCCTTGAAGGAACAACCTGAAATCAGATCCTTAGCTCTTCCCTGACTGGGAAGGGAAACATTGCACGTGGAGAGGGTTGTTCCCCAGCTGCACAGCAGGGCGGCCCTGTGGTCCAGAGGCCTGGACAGCCCCCAGAGCCCCCCCAGCTGAAACATGCCTCCTTCCAGGTGGACATCCGCTTCCCGCAGAGTGGAGCCCCAGACCCCAACTGTGTGACCGTGACCGGGCTCCCGGAGAACGTGGAGGAAGCCATTGACCACATTCTTAACCTGGAGGAGGAATATGTGAGTCCTGGGGAAGCGTGGGTGGGCAGGGGGCCCACCCTCCTCTGATGGCCCCACGGCGGCCTGGGCCTGCGGGCTGACCCCACCCCGTACCCACAGCTGGCCGACGTGGTGGACAACGAGGCTCTGCAGGTGTACATGAAGCCCCCTGTGCACGAGGAGTCCAAAGCCCCGTCCAGGGGCTTCGTGGTGAGGGATGCTCCCTGGACAGCCAGCAACAGTGAGAAGGTCAGCGCACGTTTCCTGCGTGCCCCTCGGATCCCTGGCCCTGTACCCTTGGCGGGGGCAGGGAGAAGGCACCCCACCTCACTGCCATCGCTCCCACGGTGGGTGGCCTCTTTGGGCACTTTTGGAGCAGAGGGAGACCATCTCCGCTGAGGCCGTGCCACCTTCTCTCCACAGGCACCTGACATGAGCAGCTCTGAGGAGTTTCCCAGCTTTGGGGCTCAGGTGGCTCCCAAGACGCTCCCTTGGGGCCCCAAGCGATAATGGTCAAGTGCAGCCACGGCTCCAGCCTGCTCGCCTGACCCCCACACCACGGTTTGTTTCCATCTGACCGGCGGCTGGAGCCTGGTCCGTTGTCAACGCCCTGCCCCCCGCCCCGAGGTCCCGTGGTGAAGCCCGCCGTGCCCAGCTCTGCGCGCCGGCTCTCGGCCTGGTCAGCGGCTCTCAGGGCCTCTCCCTGACTGACCCCTTTGCTCTGGGACAGGCTCTCCACTGTTTTAAACACTAAACAAAGGTGACAGAACATTTCGTAATAAAATAGCTCAGACTTTCTAAGCCCGGGCCCACCCGCATGCTGGCCAGCACTCTGATCTCCCTCCGAGAGCTCCGCAGCTGTGGCTAGGAGTCCACTTCCTGTGTCGTGACCTCAGGAAATAAATTCCCTTGACTTTATAAAAGCCGAAACGTTTGCCCTCTTCCTTTCCCACCTTCCTCTTCTCTTTGCCTGTAGACCTAGGCCTTCCTTTCTGTAGGGTGCATTCAGGGTTTTATCAGCCTCCAAAAGCCACTTAGCACGGGCTACGGGGTGGTGGGGAGACCAGCCTCGGGCAGAGGGAGCCCATGTGCCGTGCTCTCCTGTACCCAGCGGAGAGAAGAGCAGAAGGGCCCTAGGCTCTCCAGCGGTCTCAGCTTGCAGGCACTGAGCCGCTCCGCCTGCCGCTGCTGCCCTCACCTGCGCCCCCATAGCCTCCTCACAGAGCCAAGGCGGTGTTGCCGCAGGCTCCCTGGGGTGGGCCACAGTGCCCAGAGCCTGCTGCGGGCCGGGAACACGTGGCGGGGGGGGGGGGGGGCGGGGGCGAGGGTGCAGAGAGCCCCTTCTCTTCCATGATGGCACCTACCTAGCCTTTAAGCAGCGGCTTATTTTTGGCCACTGTCGGCTCGCTCACACCTGCTTCCTCCAAGTCGCTGTGTATACACTTGTCTTCTTTCTACCTCAGAGCCGGTGTGAAGTGGCCTCGTGCTCCAGGTCAGTGCCCCGTCCACCCCACCCCACCCCAGCGCACGGCGCACCCCATCTCAGTGTCTGGGCTGCTTGTGGGTGCTGTGGCTCTGGGCTAAGCGCCGTGGGCCGCAGCGGGGAGTTGGCAGGCCTCCCCTGCTCCGCGCAGGTGGGCCGCAGGCTGGATCTGCTCGTGCAGGTTGACTAGCGGTCGCGCTCAGTCGCTGGGACCAGCTCCGAGGCCTGGTAGTGAGCAGGACAGGCAGGGGTGGTCCTGGGCTTTCAGCGGGAGCCTTGCTTGCCAAGAGGGTCCAGCAGGCCAGAGCAGGCGCTCCCCGTGCCTGCTGACCGAGGGCTGCCCTGAGGCTGTGGCCACACGCAGTGTGTGCATCTCCTGTGCGAGGACTGATGGCCGTCCTGTCTCTCACGCGTAGCTTCTCCCATCCCAGGTGCCCACTCCTAGAGCTGTCGTTGAGCCCACCTCTCACAGCCCTTCCTGGGGACGTTTACTTCTGATCCCTCTCCATCTTCCGTAGTTAATTTAAGCTTACTTGTCTTCAGACCCAGAAATTCCTGACCAGACCGTGAGCTGCTTAACACCAGTCTGGCTTCAGTTCCTCGGCGAGTTCCTGGAGTTGGCTCCCATGGCCTTGAACGTGCCCGCTGGAAGGAGTGGCAGGTGGGGTGGGAAACAGCTGCTTCAGCTGCACTAGGCTGGCGACCCCAAACTAGGCTGTTGGGAACGTGGAGGCAGGTGCAGGACTGTTTCCTCCACCTCTGGAGCCCCTTTGCTGGCTAGCCAGCTTCCTCCCCTGTCCTTCAGGCTCCCTCCTCCACTTCCCCTTATCTCTTCTTGTCCTCGTCTACAACATCCAGCCCCCACCCTTCCCACGTTAACTTGTAAGTTCTTACAACAAATTCACACACCTCTGTTTATTGCTGAATGTCCATAGGTGCAAGCTCTTTTCCTAACTTGTTGTGAGGCCTCATCCACTCTTGTTTTTAATAAAGGTTCTGGAACAGTTGTCCCCGGGCGTCCTGTCCCTGCAGCCTCTGATGCTGGGAAGGGCCCTGGGCAGGGATAGCTTTGGTTGACCATGTTCTTTGACTGTCTTCCGTGTCCTGTTTCCACGGCTGCAGTCCGTTCCTAGGCCTTAACTGTGGAATTTCTAGAGATTATATGCAAACATGTGTAAAGGCTCATGAATATGGATGACCCTGAGATTTTATGAATTCTAAAATAAAACCTGAAACCTGTCTCGTACGCTGGGACTTTCTTCTTTCCCCTCACACCACAGGTGGGTTCACAGTGCCTGGTAGGTGTGTGTTCTCCTCTCGTAGCAGTTGCATGTTTAGACATTACTGGTCCTCGGTGTAATTCTCCCAGTTCTCCCTTCTGGTAGCTGCCCCCTTGGAGGTTGGGGTGTTCCAGAAACTGGGGAGTCCCCCACACACAGGCCAGTGACCTGCCTGGCCCATCCATGCCACCCCTGGCTCGTCTGGTGACCTCCTAGCTCTGTCGCTTGCTGTCCTGACTCCAGTAAATCCTGCCACTTCCTCTCGTGCAGAGCTGCGCCCACCGCCTGCTTCTGGGTTGGGGCTCGGTGTTGTCTGAACTGCCTTGAGCAGCTCCTACCTTGAAGATGCAGGACTTGGCCTTCGGGGCCCCTGGCCGGCTCCTGAGTGCTGGTGGAGGGTGGTGGCAGCCGGGCCCTCAGCTGCAGGGAGGGGAGGGGCGTCTCCGTCACCTGCTCCGATGGGAGCAGAGTTCCCGGCAGCCTGGGGAGGCCCGGCCGCTGGGGGATGGCCCAGGACCTGTGAAAAGCCCCATGTGTGTGCAGCAGCGAGGGGAGGGTTTCAGCAGTGCTGGGCCCACCTAGCAGGGCCCGTCGTAGGCCCTGATTGTTTCTTCATGCCGTGGGGGCTTTGAGTGGGACCCTCAGCGTCCAGGTCTCCAAGACACTGGCCTCACTGCCGGGTGGCTAGGCCCGTGCCTGGGCCAGAACTTCCTTTCCTGGCTCTGGGGCGGGGTCTGAAGCCAGTGCTCGGATGAGCGTGTTCCCCATCCATTCTGGCTCCTGGAGAGGCTGAGGGGTTGCTGCAGGCAGGCCTTGCCACGGGCGGGATCTGGGGGCGACCGACTCCAGCCTGGGCAGCCAGGGCCCAGGGGCCTGCTGTGCTGCTGGGTGCACATGGCTTCGAGGGGGGTGGTCGGCCGTGTTGGGTGTAGGTGAGCTCGTGCCCAGCCAGGTGCAGCCCACCTAACCCCGCACTCCTCTGTAAAACACTGAAGACGCTCCGGGTGGCAGCCAGGCCCAGCTGAGCCCTCTGCGCTGTGGCTCTTGGTGCCCCCAGGCCCCACCCACCTCGCTGCTTCTGAGGCGGAGCTGGCAGCTCACGGGCACCCCGCACCCCACACCTTCAGCTGCTGCTCGCCGCACCAGGCGCCAGGGGCTCCACAGCGGGGCTCAAGGCCTTGGTTCCAGGTGAGGGAGGCTCAGCTGGGCTGCGCCCCACGTGCGAGTGCCGCGGGGGCTGCCGAGCTCGCCCGCATCCATGGCGGGGGCGGGGGGGGCTTTAAAAAGCTGTGTGGGGAAAAATTAAACGAAATGTTGTGGAAAGAGAAAACCAAATCTAAAGTATCGAAAAAAATTTCAACCAACTAGCTCAGCAGAGGGGAGGGAAGGGGAGGACTAGCCCAGCCCCTCGGGAAGGCCAAGAGGAAGACGGGGTGGTCCCAGGGCTGGAGCGGGCATTTGTTCCGCCATCCGTCATTCTTTAGCGACCGGGACAGCAGCTGCTCTTGGAGAGGGTCACAGCAGGAGGCACAGCCGCAGCAGGGCCGTGGGGTGGGCTGGGTCTGGTGACAGTGGTCACTGTGGAAGCAGCGGGGTCTGGGGGCACAGGCTCTGTGACGTGAATGCGGCCACAGGCCTCTTGTTGCCAGGGCCGTCCCCATGCTGAGTGCCTGGTCCTTCCTGGGGGAGAGCTGGGATTGGGAATGAGGCCGTCCAGCCCCAGGCTGGGAGCCCTTCCACAAAAGCAAAGGGACAGCTCCCACGCGACGAGAAAAGCCAACCCAGAGGAAACGCAGAGCTGCGCGCCAGCCTCACCTCCGTGCTCAGCCTGTGCAGGAGGCCTCCGGTAGCGCTTCCCGAAGCAGGTGTGGGTGGTGTGCCCAGAGCCCGAGGAGGGCCCCTGGTGGGAACCCGTGAAGATGGACAGAGACCCCGAGGATGTTCATGCCAGCGTGACGTGCATGTGGTGGCTGGAGGGGGGTCACCAGGTACTGAGGGCAAAGAAAGTGGCCATGGGGCGAGGCCAAGGCCAGAGGCTGTGTCCACTCAAGCTGCCAGTTTGAAAGCAGGTAAGTATAAGAATGTAGGAAAACTGCTGGAGAGAGACCGTGAATTTCACAGGAGTATGCTTTCTTCCATTTCCAGGTTTTCTGTTTTCACCAAGTGTTCCAAAACTTGCTGTGTGGGCCCGGTCGGCCTGGCTGAGCTGCAAGCTGCCGGCTGGGTCCCTGCAGCCTCTGGTGGGGGGCAGGGCAGGTCTGTCCGACAGGACACGCCCGGGCACAGGCCAAGGGGCCAGACCGTGCCAGGGGCTGCAGCCTGGAAGGACCCAGCAGCGGAGTAGTGCGATGTGGGGTTCCCTTTGAAGATGAGCTCGGGGGAAGGAGTTAAGGGGGGGCCCTGCCAGGCTGTTGACAGTGGCTAAGAGAGAAAGGCAGCTTGAAGGGTGAGCGCAGGATGGAACCAAGACGACTTGGGCGATTGTTGGAATGGGCTCCCCTGACTGGCCTTGCCAGGGGTTGCTGAGGAGGTGAGCCAGGGAGAGGTGGGGCAGGGCCCAGGGGCCCTGGACCACCAGCACTGGGAGGACAACAGGCTTCTAGAAGGAGCCTGTGGGCGGTGCAGAAGCTCCAGCAGGGAGGTCAGGGAGGTGGGAGCCCCAGAGCCGGTGTGGGGGCCACGCCTGGCTTTGGGGTCAGGCTCGAAGAGGTTCTCTGTGGCTCTGTCCTCTCCAGAGCGGGTTGGAGGCCAGAGGCTAAGAGGACCGGAAAGGCCCAAAATGGCTGCCACAGCACGTGAGGGCGTACTGACCACAAAGGACGGGGCTTGGGTGGGGGACGGCGGCTCTGGCTGTGCCATACACTGGGCAAATATGTGGCCTCTGGGCAGTGCCACGGTTCGGGGACGGGCACAGCCAAAGCCATTGGCCAGCTCCCCGTGGGGGTACGGGGAGGGGCGTGCCTGAGCGGGGAGCTTCCTGGGTGGCCTGCAGGGAAGTGGGGGGAGGTGGCAGGGGCTGGGAGGGACTCGTGGGTGCTCTGAGAGCAGCAAGGGCAGAGGCAGGGGCAGGTGCCCATGGAGGACCAGGGTGCCGAAAGACTAATTGGAGTCGACTTTGTTGATTACATCGTTTTATTCAAGACACCGAGATTTTGCACAAAGTAAACTGGATCACTTGCAAAAAAACGGAAGCAGCTTCAAGCTTCGAGGGATGGCAAACGATTTTTATAGACATAAAAAGGAAGTTAGCTTTGTCCATCTTATAGGGGTGGGTTTTGGGGAGGTGGGCTTTACTTTCTGTTGGGTCAAACCTAATGAACCATGGGCTTAATTCCTGGGCGTGCCACCTTGTGGGGAATTTCGAATTTTGAAAGACATCAAGAGGAAGCTCAAGAGGGAGCTTGGAAAGGAAGTAGAGCTGAGGGACCCCCAGGGCTTTGTCTATAAAATTAATCTAGGGGACCAATGGGGTGAGTGTGAGCCACCGATGGCCCTGGGGTCCACCGGCTCCATAGCGCCCAGCCCCATGGGACCATGGCCAGGACCTGGGAGGCTCGTGAGCAGAGCCACGGACAGCCAGGGGCTGCGGCAACGCACCAGCCAAAAGGGTGGCTGGCGCCCAGTGGGGCCGGCCCAGATGCACCTGCGCTGGCCTTGCGGCTTCCAGGCGACCCGGCTGGCTCCTGCCTCCCTAGGCCTGCGGGCCCGGGCTCACCTCCGAGGCCGGGGGCCTGTCGTCCTTAGCTCCGTCCACGACAAGAAGTGCCTGTCCAGCAAAGCGCAGGAGGGAAAGGTGAGTGGTCAGGCTCCGGCTCACAAAATAACTTGACTAAAAAGGGTTTCACTTGTTAAGAAGCAGGTGTGGAGTGGGGGCCTCACCTCGTTCTCTGCCAGCGCCTGCTTGGCCAAGTAGTACTCGCGCTTCACCCTGATTTCCACCGACTCTGGGATGTCGGGCACCAAAAGGTCAAGGACCCGACCGATGGAAAATACCACGTGCTGGAAGCAGGCAAGGGCACAAGGGGTGGGAGCAGGGCACCCCATGTCCCCCTTGCTAAAACAAGTTGGGCCAGGTGTGGGCTGGGCTCCAGCCTCTGCTCCCAGGTGTGGGTGGGGCTAGAGGGCAACAGTGCAGAAAAGGGGGCTCCTAGGGCCAGAGACCATCTACGCTTGTGTGGCCCGAGGGTGCCCTGTCGTCAGGGCTGGGGACGTGAAGGCACAGAGAACGGGGTAGAGACCATGGTGCCAGGGCAGGAGGTGCCGGAGGCCCTGCTCTTCTCGTGCTTTGGCCACGCCGCCCACACCACCGGCAGGCGTGAGCAGCCTGCCAAGGCAGGGACCCCACGGGGCGGCCCACAGAGGGGCCGGCAGACCCCAGCATACCTCGAACACAATGACGAAGGCCAGGCGGATGGCCAGGAGGTTCCAGTAGGTCTGGGAATAGTGCCCGTCCTCTTCCCTGAAAGCCCGGTACCTGCCGGAGACACGGGACACAGCGTCAGGCGCCAGCGCAAGTGCTTCTGGAAACTGGCTTGTTCTGGGAGGACAAGGGTCTCTTTTATTGACATTTTACAGTCTATAAAATTCAGTGTTGAGGAGACACTGATTCACCAAGAGTATGCAGAAAGGACAGGGAGGCTGTGACCCCTGCCCTGGAGGGGGTGGGGCAGAGAGGAGAGGATGCTAGACAGGTGTGGAGTCCCCACAGGGACCAGGGGTGCTCGCTGGCCCTGGGGGCGCCAAGGGCTGGGCATGGTGCAGGGCCCACCCCACAGGGCCTCGGAGGCCCTGGCGAGGAGCTCTGCCATCGTCCCAAGGGCAGAGTAGGACAGAGCAGGGAACTGGGGCTTGGGGTGGCTTTCTCCTCGGGGCATATGCGGATTCCAGAGCAGGGACTGGAGGCTGCAGAGCTTTTAACCGCTTTGCGGCACAGGGGGGTGGGGGTGGGGGTGGGGAGGTGGGGGGGCTTGTAATCAAGAGCCCGCATGGGAGGTGGGGCTTGACAACGCCCGCTCTGGGGGGACGTGGTTTGATACTGCTCTGCCCACCTGATAAATCCCTTCTCCTGGAAGCAACATGAGATTATTTTAGGCCTAAAGTCAGCTTTAAAGGGAAAGTCTAAGGCCATGTATATTACTGAAAGGAAAGCTAGAAAATGTAACATGGAACTGTATAGCATGTGAGATATGAATATGAGTAGAATTGAATATATAAGACCATTTTTCTTTGAAGCTGAACAAATGTATGTTAATACTACAAAATGTTACTATCAGACAAAAAAAAAAAACAAAAAAAAAAAACACACACATTACGCTAAGTGAAAGAAACCAGACACAAGGAAGCCCAGGTGTCTCAAGGATTAGGCACCTCCCACCCACATGGCAGGTCCCAGGTGCCTCCTAAAAATAAGACCAGCACACAACAAACACAGGGCAAATGGCAAATGCAAACAGTGAGGGGGTGGGGAGAAAAAAAAAAAAAAGACACAAAGTACTACATATTGTATGATTCCATTTATATAAAATGTAAAAATTTATAAAGATGAAATTAGTAGTTATGTAAGGCTAGGGAAGGAATGCCAAGGAGTGTGGTGGTTTTTTTTTGTTTTGTTTTGTTTTTTGAGTAATAAAATTGCTCTAAACTTTTTTGTGAGGATGAATGCACAACATTGTAATTATACTAAAAGCCATTGAATATACATTTTGGATAGATCATACGGTATGTGAATATATCTCAATAAAACTGTTTAGTAGGGAAGCGGCTGTGGCTCAATCAGTGGGGCTCCCGTTTACCATATGGGAGGCCCCGGGTTCGGTTCCCGGGGCCTCCTGGTGAAGGCAGGCCCGCCCGCACGGCGTGGTTGGCTGACCCGGCGAGCGCAAGCAGCAAGCGGGGGATAGATGAATGAATAAATAAATAAAATCTTTAAAAAAAAAAAAAAAAAAAAAAAAAACTGTTTAGTAAATAATTGTGCAAGAATAGCCAGAAATAGCAGCTATGTACAGGAGGGGAAACAGATTGAGAGGTGAAGAATTTTCTTGTTTGTATTTTATCATGATTATTGAAATAATGAAAATGCTCTAATAATGACTGAAGTGATGAATGCACAACTAAGTGATTATACCAAACACCAATGATTGTATACTTTGGATGAATTGTATGCTTTATTAATATGTATCAATAAAATTGATTTGTTTTAAAAATTCACTGAATAAAAGTAATAATTGTAATTGCTTAAAAAACAAAAAGTTTTTATAGTCAACATCTGGCACATAATGGGAAAAAAGGACACGAGGAGTCAAGAAAATGTGATCAGAAACCACAAGAAACAATAGGCAATAGAAACAGACCCACAGGGGATCCAGAAAATGGAGTTATCTGACCAGACTCTCACAAGATGAAATAAGTGGCTATGACCTAGCTCTCCCAGGGATCACAATTTAAAACTGGACAGAACACCAAGGTACCTGAAGACCCTGAATAGTAGACAGACAGCTTGTGGAGGGGAGTCACAACTTGGAGAAGTGATCCATGTGGAGGTGCATTTTCGTTTCTCCCCCTTTTCTTTGAGGCTTTGTCCCAAGGATAGGTGCAGTCAGTGAAAAGCACAGAGGAACATCAATGCAATGGCTAAAACTCAGAGAAACCCCATCTTTCTGGCCGGAGAAAAGGCGCCGCTAAACACCAGTGAGGAGAGGCTGGACCTGCTGATCCTGCAAGTGGCCAATGGCCTGCATATCTGGTCAGGAGAGTGTGCTATAGACAACTGGACTGTTAAAAGAGCTCCAGTCTGGAGTCTTGCCCTCTGGAAATCTCTGGAAATTTAAAGTTCAAGTTAAAGTAGGACATGTACATTAAAAAAAAAAAAAAATGACACTTCCAGGAAGATGGCAGACTAGAAAGACACAGGACTCTCTTCTCCTCCAGAAAAATAGCTAGAGGTCAGGCTGAAACAGCCCCGAAATAGATCTTCTAGGGTTTAGGGCACTGCCAGGAGGAGAGAGGGACAAAGGAGGGGAATCGCAACAACAGAACTGTGAGCTGGAACCAGTGGAGGCTGCTGCTGCCGGCACCCTCCCTCACACTGAAGACACTAGAATTCTTGGGCTTCTGGGCCCCGGCTACAGACACAGGGGCCTCCAGGTATCTACCACCCCAGGAAAGGGGAGAGAGAGGGACAGAGTCTAAGGCTGACTCAGCTTCTGACTCACAAATTTGGTCTGCCCTGTCCCAGGAGCCCTTCCAGGCCGGGTGGGGCTGCGCCATTGTTTGCCTTGGAGCCTGCAAGGGGCTAAAGATACACAAACCTCCCAATCTCCTCCTCTACTAACAGGGACTGATTGTTGAGGACTCAGAGGGGAGTGGAAATAGTTCCTACCCGGGATAAGGGAGGGGGCTGCCAGAGAAGGCTGAAAAACTATTTCTGAGAAAGTTTGAATTACAAGGCTCTTAGCCCCCGGACAGGAAGCTCTATCACATTGATCTGGCCTGTGTCACAACAAATACACGCCAAGCAGGCACTGAACTGAGAGCTGCCAAAGAGCACCATCTGCAGGGAGACCAAGGAAGTGCATGTGGGAAAATTAAAAAATAAGAGGCTTTTTCGGATCTCTATACCCTCCCTCCCCAAGGCCCTAGGAAGTGAGCCTACAACCACTTACTGAGTCCAGAGCCCAGTTTGAGCAACTAGCAGGGACAATCCTAACAATCCAGGTTGAGCCAAGAATCAAAGGGCAATGGTAACGCACAGCCGCCTGCCACTAAATCCCTACAAAAGAGAAAGGAATTGAGCATCTGAGTAAACTACATCCTAATCAGATGCCTAGACATCAGCAAAAAATTACAGGCCATGCTGAGAAAATGGAAGACATGGCTCAAGAAAAGGAAAATATCAAAGCCCTAGAAGAGACACAGGATTTGAGAGAACTAATTAGTGAGATGCACACAAATTTCCAAAATCTAATTTCCAAATTAGAGTTGAAAGACAATATGGCTAAAGAGATGAATGACATCAAGAAGACATTTAGTGAGCACAAAAAAACTCGAAATCTTGAACAGAAAAGTAACAGAGCTCATGGGAATGAAATACACAATAGGCGAGATCAAAAACACACTAGAGTTGGGTGTGATGAGATGGTGCAGGGCTTTGCTGTTGCCGTGAAAATGGGAGCAACCAAGGCCGACTTTGACAGCACGGTGGCCATCAGCCCACCCCACACGTGCCTCGCCAGCGCTGGGCCTGTCCACCTTCCGAGATGAGCCAGATGCTCATATTTACTTACTGTTCCACTGTTATGTGTTTCTTTATTTTAATAAGAATCTTAGGGTGCAAATGTTCAGTAAATCACAGAACTTATTCATGTAATGGAAAATTGTTTTGTTGTTATGCAGGGTTGATTTTCATTTGATTACATCTCACTGTAATTAATATTTTAAAGCGTTTTTTTTTTTTTTTTTAAACAGGTCTTTGCTAGCTGTGGTTTTTTTGTTTGTTGGTTTCAGCCTCATCCTAAATATAAAACTATATAAAGTACAAGTAAATTAATGTGCTTGAATGAATAGAGAGGAAAATGTCAGCAGCTTGTCATACTTTAAATAATGCAAGTGTACAGAATCTTTCTATTGTTTTGAAGCCAGTACTGTGCTCTGCATATTGCAAAGCTGCTTCAAGCATGCGAACTTTCTCTAAAAATATGTAACTTGAGAGTCCTGTCCCCCTTTTTTGAAAATTTTTTACCCTTTAATTAAAAATGTATGTTTTATAGCAATGTTAACAAGTTACTCAAATGACACAAGATAACTAATATAACAATAAATCTGCTTTCGATAGCAGTTACAAAAAAAAAAAAAAAAAAAAAAAAAAAAACACATTAGAGGCATACACAGTAGACTTGAAATGAAAGAAGAAAGAATAACGGATACTGAAGACAGAACGGCTGAAATTGAAGAAAGAAAAGAACAGAGAGATAAAAGAATGGAAAAAATGAAATGAGCAGGGGCTCAGAGAGTTGAATGACAACACAAAACACAACAACATACGTGTCATGGGATTTCCAGAAGGAGAAGAAAAGGGAAAAGGGGCAGAAAGAGTATTTGAGGAAATAATAGCTGAAAATTTCCCAACTCTCATTAAAGGAATGAACTTGCATGTCCAAGAAGCACACCATACCCAGTCAGAATAAATCCAAATAGACCTACTCCAAAACACATACTACTCAGAATGTCAAATGTCAAAGATAAAGAGAGAATTCTGAGAGCAGCAAGGGAGAAGCAAACCATCACATACAAGGGATACCCAGTAAGATGTGGCACAGATTTCTCTTCAGAAACCATGGACGCGAGAAGATAGAGGTATGATGCTATTAGGATACTGAAAGAGAAAAGATGCCAGCAGAGAATTCTTTATCCAGCAAAAGTGCCCTTCAAATATGAAGGTGAATATAAAATATTCACAAACAAACAGAAACTAAGAGTTTTGCAAAAAAGAATCCACCTTTGCAAGAAATTTTAAAAGAAGCCTTAGAACCTGAAATAAAAAGACAGGAGAGAGAGGCCTGGAGGAGAGTATATAGAAGAAGAGCAAAGGAT
Organism: Tolypeutes matacus; assembly: GCA_026826555.1. Lineage (NCBI taxonomy): Eukaryota > Metazoa > Chordata > Mammalia > Cingulata > Chlamyphoridae > Tolypeutes > Tolypeutes matacus. The sequence goes on from JAKSZT010000527.1 coordinate 974,863, forward strand.
AACCAAAAAATAAATAAATAAAAAGACAGATAAAAATATATGACATATGAAAACCAAAGAATAAAATGGTGCAAGTAAACAGTGCATTTACAGTAATATCATTGAATGTGAATGGATTAAACTCCCCAATCAAAAGATACAGGCTGACAGAATGGATTAAAAAGCCATCCATATGCTGCTTACAAGAAACTTACCTTAGACCCAGGGATACAAACCAGCTTAAAGTGAAAGGTTGGAAAAAGATACTCCATGCAAATAGTAACCAAAAAGCAGGGAAAGCTATACTAATATCGGACAAAACAGACTTTAAATGTAAAAAAGTTATAAGAGATGCAGAAGGCCATTATAAACTAATAAAAGGGACAATCCACCAGGGAGATATAACAGTCATAAATGTCTACCCACCTAACCAGGGTGCCCCAAATACATGAGACAAACTCAATCAAAACTGAGGGAGAAACAGACATCTCTACAATAACCATTGGGGACTTCAACACCTCACTCACATCATTAGATAGAACAACTAGACAGAAGATCAACAAGGAAACAGAACTTGGACAATATGATAAACAAGTGAGACTTATCAGACATACAGAGAACGCTGCATCCAGACTCAGAGGGTTATACATTCTCTCAAGTGCCCATGGATCTTTCTCCAGGATAGACCCATGTTAGGGCACAATGCAGCGCACAATAAATACAAAAAGATTGAAATTATACAAAGCACCTCCTCAGATCATAATGGAATGAAGCTGGAAATCAATAATAACAGGAAAAAAGTAAATTCACAAGTGTGTGGAGGCTGAACAACACACTCCTAATCAGTGGGTCAAAGAAGAAATTGCAAGTGAAATCAGTAAATACATCGAGACAAATGAAAATGAGAACACAACGTATCAAAACTTATGGGACACAGCGAAGACAGTCTTGAAAGGGAAATTTATAACCCTAAACACTTATATTAAAAAAGAAGAAAGAGCTAAACTCAAAGATTTAACTTAACTACTAAAGAAAAGAACAGCAAACCAATCCCAAAGCAAGCAGAAGGAAAGAAATAAAGATTAGAGGGGGAATAATGAAATTGAGGACAAAAACAAAAACAATAGAGAAAACTAACAAAACCAAAAGCTGGTTCTTTGAGAAGTTCAATAAAATTGACAAACCCTTCACTAGACTAACAAAGAAAAAAAGAGAGAAGATGTAAATAAATACAATCAGAAATGAAAGGGGGGAAGTTAGAAATGACCTCACAGAAATAAAAAGAATCATAAGAGGATATTATGAGAAACTATATGCCAACAAACTAGACAACCTGGATGAAATGGACAAATTTCTAGAAATGCACAACCAAACTACACTAATGCTACAAGAAATACAAGAACTTAACAAACCAAATTAAGGAGATTGAATCTGTCATCAAAAATCTCCCAGCAAAGAAAAGTCCAGGACCAGATGGCTTCACAGGTGAATTCTACCAAGCATTTCAAAAATAATCAACACCAATCCTGTAAACTCTTCCAGAAAATTGAAGAGAGGGAAAATTACCCAACAAATTTTATGAAGCCAACATCACCCTAATACCAAAGCCAGATAAAGATTCCACAAGAAAAGAAAATTACAGACCAATCTCTCTAACGAACATAGATGCAAAAATTCTCAACAAAATACTTGCAAATCAAATCCAACAGCATATCAAAAGACTTATACATCACAACCAAGTGGGATTTATTCCCGGTATGCAAGGCTGGTTCAACATAAGAAAATCAATCAATGTAATACACCACATTAACAAATTGAAAGGAAAAAAGACACATGATTATTTCAATCAATGCAGAAAAGTCATTCAATAAAATCCAGCATCCTAGTCCTTCAAAAGATAGGTATAGAAGGAAAATCCCTCAATATGATAAAAGACATATATGAGTAGATACTACCCCAAATAGCAGGGTTCCTGAGGGCTCTGGAGACATCCAGACACTATAGTCAGGAAAGATAGCTCAGGAGCTTGGTGCCTTGCCTACTTTGGAATTTATGCTCCCCAGTGTGACAGACTTGGACTCAGTTGTGGTTTCCCTCCACATGACTCTTCAGTCCTTCTATTAGAACCCATAATTAGTACTAGAGTTGGTAGGTGTGCATTCAAGAGACTTTAATCTTTGGGCTGTCCGTGTGCCAGCTGGGCCCTGAATCTCTACAGAGTTGCAACACCTACTCTTCGGCTCATTGGACTCACCCAGGACAACTAACAAGGAGGTGAGGATGGACAACCACCATACCAAGGAACCAAGAAAGTCTAGGGGGGCGGATGTGGCTCAAATGGCTGGGCGTCCGTCTGCCATATGGAGGGACCTGGGTTCGATCCCCGGGACCTCCCGGTAAAATAAAATAAATATATATATAGAAGGCGCATGGGCTGCCAGGCTCTGTGTGCCGGTGAGCCGCCAGGCCCCGGGAGCCAGGCAGCAAGATGATGACGTAACAGGAGAGAGACGCAGGGGAGAGACAAGACGAGATGCTCCAAAAGCTCTGAAAACCAGGAACTGAGGTGGTGCAGGTGGCAGAACACCTCTCTCCTACATCGGAGGTCTTCAGGATCGAAGACTGGAGGAAAAGGATGAGAAGAGACGGGAGGAAACAGACACAAAGAATTGTCCAGCATATGGACACAAAACAGCAAATGGGGAAGGAGGGGTTTAAAATGGATAAAGTAAATAAATAAAAAAAGAAAGTCTACAACTGCAAGCAAGAGAGTGCCATCCATTGGCCCTATGGGATTGCAGCTCCCTCTCAATGAGAGGTGGAATGGACATCACCATCCCAGAATCCTCAGGATAGGGGAATGAACTATGGACTAAAGTAGACTCACTGGTATTCTACTATAGACCTATTGTGATTCTAGCAATGGATGAAAGTATATCATTGATGTGGAAGCAGTGGCCACTGGAGGTTCCAAGGGCAGGGAGAGGGAAAAATGTATAATACAGGGGCATTTTAGGGACGTGGGAGTTGTCCTGAATGACATTCCAATGACAGATGCAGGCCATTATATATCTTGCCATAATCTACAGAATTGGGTGGGAGAGAGTGTAAACTACAATGTAAATTTTAATCCACATGTAGTGGCAATGCTCTAAAATGTGTTCATCAATAGCAATGAATGTACCTCACTAAAAAAAAAAAAAAAAAGAAAGAAGGAAAGAAAAAAGGCATATAGGAAAAACCCACAGTCAACATCTTAGTCTATAGGGAAAGTTTGAGAGCTTTCCCTTTAAGATCCGGAACAAGACAAGGATGCCCACTGTCACCATTGTTATTCAACATTGTACTAGAAGTTCTAGCGAGGGCAATTAGACAAGAAAAAAAAATTAAAGGCGTCCAAATAGGAAAAGAGGAAGTAAAACTCTCACTGTTTGTGTATGACATGATCCTGTATTTAGAAAATCCTGAAGTATCCACAACAAAGCTACTTGAATAAATGAGTTCAGCAAAGTGGCAGGATATAAGATCAACACGCAAAAATCAGTAATGTTTTTGTACACTAGTACTGAACAATCTGAGGAGGAAATCAGGAGGAAAATTCCATCTTCAATAGCAACAAAAAGACTCAAATACCTAGGAATTAATGTAACCAAAGAAGTATAGGACCTATATGCAGAAAACTACAAAACAATGCTAAAAGAAATTTAAAAGATCTAAACAAATGGAAAGACATTCTGTGTTCATGGATTGGAAGAATAAATATCGTGAAGATGTCAATCTTACCCAAACTGATTTAGATTCAATGCAATACCAATCAAAATCCCAACAGCTTACTTTACAGAATTAGAGAAGGCAATTACCAAATTCATTTGGAAGGATAAGTGCACCGAATAGCCAAAAGCATTCTAAAAAAGAAGAGCAATGTGGGAGGAATTTCAGTGCCTAACCTTGAAACATATTACAAAGCTACAGTGGTCAAAGCAGCATGGTACTGGCATAAAGATAGACATATGGATAAGTGGAATAGAATTGAGAATCCAGAAATAAACTGTCACCTATACAGTCAACTGTTTTTTGACAAACCTACCAAGCACACGCTAATGGGAGAAAACAGTCTCTTCAACAAATGGTGTTGGGAGAACTGGATATCTATAACCAAAAGAATGTAAGAGGACCCTTATCTCACCCCCTATACAAGAATCAACTCAAAATGGATCAAAGATCTAAATATAAAAGCCAGGACCATAAAACTACTAGAAGAAAATGTAGGGAAACATCTTCAAGACCTTGTAATAGGTGGTGGTTTCTTGGACCTCAAACCCAAAGCACGTGCAACAAAAGAAACATTAGATAAATGGGACCTCCTCAAAATTAAACACTTTTGCACCTCACAGGACCTTGTCAGAAGGGTGAAAAGGCAGCCAACTCAATGGGAAAAAATTTTTGGAAATCACATATCTGATAAGGGTTTAATATCCAGGATATATAAAGAGATGTTAAAACTCAACAATAAAAAGTCAAACGACCCGATTAAAAAATTGGCAAAAGACTTGAATAGACATTTCTCCGAAGAAGAACTACAAATGGCAAAAAAACACATGAAGAAATGCTCAACATCACTCATGATTAGGGAAATGCAAATCAAAACTACAATGAGGTATCATTTCACACCTATCAGAATGGCCACTATTAAAAAGACAGAGAACTACAACTGTTGGAGAGGATGTGGAGAGATAGGAACACTTCTTCACTGCTGGTGGGAATGCAGAATGGTACAGCCACTGTGGAGGACTGTTTAGCAGTTCCTAAAGAAGTTGAATATAGACTTGCCACGTGACCCTGCAATACCACTACTGGGTATATACCCAGGAGAACTGAGAGCAGTGACACGAACAGACATCTGCACACCGATGTTCACAGCCACATTATTCACCATTGCCAAAAGCTGGAAACAACCCAGGTGTCCATCAACAGATGAATGGATAAACAAACTGTGGTCTATTCACACGATGGAATATTATGCAGCTGTAAGAAGAAATGAAGTCATAAAGCATATGGCAACATGGATGACCCTGGAGGACATTATGTTGAGTGAAGCAAGCCAGACACAAAAGGACAAATACTGTATGAATGTGTTACTATGAACCAAATATATTGTGTAAGATACTGTATGATTTAAAAATTTTTATATGTATTCAGTACATTTAATTGAGAAATGTATGTTTTTATTCAGCTGTTTTTTCTTTTTCAATTATTGTTTTTATTTTCAATTATTAAATGTACAAAATAAAGGTTAAAAAACGCATATAAGAACCCTGTATTTGTATGATTTTTCTGTAAATCCACAATTGCTGTAATTTAAAAAAAAAAAAGCCAAGAGAAAAAAAAAAACACTCCGGGGTAAGAGGGGGGCTGGGGCCACAGGTCACTGCTTGGTGTGCCCTTACCAGAGGCCACCAGGTCCGTGGAATGAAGCTGGCCACACACATACTATTAGCGCCACAGGAGGCCCAGGCTCCCCGCGCCTCTGCCCTCGCTGGCGAGGGGGCGGCCGCTCAGAAGACCTGCTGAGCCCCGAGCAGGGGCCCCGCGAGCAGGGCCGAGGGCCCGAAGGCAGCTGGGCACGTCCAGGGCTCACCGCCGTCCCAGGCGCTGCCCTTGGTCTCCGCTTCCTCGGTGCGATGGTGGGCGGCGCAGAGGTAGCGGCACCCAAGCTCACCGCGGTTTTCTTCCCTCTCTGGTCCTCTAATTCCTGGGCCTGAGCCGGAATTCTTCCCAAACGGGATACTCTGATAATAACTTTAACTTTACCCATTCGGGTTCCAGAGGGGTGGGTGGGCTGGGCTGGGCCCCGGATTGGCAAGTGCTTTGTCATCTAGTGGATGTGACAGTCCGGCAAGCTGTGCTCCGGCCGACGGCGCCAACCTACCTACACCTCAAAGCCGTGCCAGCCCTGGCCTCAGAAGCCCTGCGGAGGGCAGCGGTCAGCTGCTTGGAGGCCGTGCCCGACCCCCAAACAGCCTCCCTGGCGCTGCCTCGTTCAGAGCGAGCGGGTCCTCTGCCCCTCGTGCTGTAATTCTGTCATATGGTGAAGAAGGCATTCTGTGACACTGAACCTACATGATGCACACATAGAAAATATTACCAGGACCAATTTGTGGGAGAAGAATAAGACACAAATCTTGAAATATAAAAATAAAGTTATCACACATGCACACACAAAAAACTCAATGAATGGGATAAACACAAAGTGGCTAAACTGGACACAGAAGGGAGGCTGAGAGGACTGGAAGAGGTGACAACGGGACCTCCTTGAGTGCCAGATTCGAAAACATGAACGTGCAAGCAACCGACGAGACAGGGAGAGCCCTAAGACGAACGGGAGTCCCCGGAGTCGAGAATGGAAGGAGCAGCAGAGAAGCCCTGCTGGAAGGAAGCAAATGGAGATACTTCTAGAAAAAGGACAGTAGTGCTTTTTGAGCCTTTAGATGACAAGCACTTTCTGACCATGCAGCTCTCAGCCAGACTCCACAACCTGCCCCAGCAAACTCACAGCCACATGGAACCAGCCCCCCCTCGCTGGGCGCTATCTGGGAATATATGAAAAGCTATTTCCCCACTCTAACAGAGTTATACTCATTTATTTGTGTATGTATGTATGTATTTATCTGAGGGGCCGGGAATTGAACCCGGGACCTCGTATGCAGGAAGTCAGTGCTCAACCACTGAGCCACATCGGCTCCCCTGAGTTGGTTTTTTATTTTTTCCTTTGTTTGCTCGTTTTTTTGTTTTTTGTATTGTGCCTTTAGGAGGGACCTGGAACTAAACCCAGGACCTCCCATGTGCGAAGTAGGCACTCAACTGCTTGAGCCACATCCACTCCCCATTATATTCATTTATAATTACCCTAATCGTGATTCTTCTCCTTTTATTTGAACCTATAATTTCCAATTTACTTGTTGAGTATATTTCTCAGACACGTAAAAGCCTTCAGATTGTTCCTGTGCTGGTGGAGGCCTGAAACCCAGCAGGTATGCGGCCAGTCCTCCTCTCCAGTGCCTCAGGCCTGCGCTGGACAGCCAACGAAACGATGAGGATGGACCAGGCCCAGCCCAAAGCAAGGAGTATCGTCAACTGCAAGCAAAACAGTTCCCTTCCTCTGCCCCATAATATCTACATCCCTTCTCAGCCCGAGGCAGTCAGAGTGGACAAGGTCCCAAATCCCTCATGACTGAGGAATGAACAAAAATAAGGGGGAGTGTAGCCACTGACCAAAGCAGATTTATTGTTATTATAGTTTTTATCTTATGTTAACTGAGTAACTTGTAACATTGATATAAAATATAACTTTAAAAAGCCTAAAAAAAAGAGTACTTTCTGAGTTTCAATGAGAAAATTTTAAATAAACCCTACCTTGACAGATACTTGTTAGGGAAGCAATCCAAAGAAAATGAGAAAAAAGTTGTAAATGCTACAAATACTCCCAACAATGAGAAGCCAGGACACAACAGAGTAATATTTCCAAAGAGCTGAGGGAAAATAAGTCAACCTAGAATTTTATACCAACTGCTTGAAGGACACACACACACACACACACATATAAACTAAGAGAGTTCACCAAACACACATCCTCACTGAAAGAACTATTAAAGGATAAACATCAGTATGAAGAAAAATGGACTCAGAGGGAAAGCAATGGGTGTAAGAAACAACTGTAACCAAATAATAAAAACACACCAATAACTCTGATTAACAGATAACTAAAAATGTTGTGTTTGTGCTTGTTCTTAATAGTAACACTAAAACTCGACAAAGGAGGTAAGGACTCTTTTCACACACACTGAGAAAAGACAAAACTGAATTCCTTCAGGCTTTATCAGGAAAACACACAGAAGAATGTGTGCTAAAATAAAAGGCAGCCCCTAACAGAACAGAAACAGACAACATCAGTTCCAAATGAGCAAAGAGAGAAAAAGAAATACAGAACATTTTTTTCCCTTCCACCAAAGGCAGGAGAGAAGGAATAAAAGGAAAAAGCAAGATAAATAACAGGCATAAAATATGGTGGTAAAAATAAGTACAAATATATCAATGGTAAAAGTCAATCTAGAAGCAAGCTGGGGAGCTGATGTGGCTCAGTGGTCGAGCGCCAGCTTCCCACATACCAGGTCTGGGGTTCAATCCCAGGCCCTGGTACCTCAAAAAAAAAAAGAACCAAGCTGGAGCCTGAGGAGTTGAAGAAGCCACTGGCTGCTATGCAGCCCGGTTGGTTTTGGGGACCATGAGCTACTATGTATACCTCAGGTACTTGAAATGCAAACTCGGGGAGACTTTACCATCGAAATGCTTGGCTGGATTAAGTGCCTAATTAGGATGTGTTGCAGTTGGGCAGTTTGATGTAATTATGAATTCCAAAAATATAATTGGATCATGCTTGTAAACAGATCTGTTAATCTGAGCATGATTACGTTATGATTAGGGGTTGACTGGGTCACGTCAGTAGGGCGTTGAGTCCCACCCCTTTGATGGGTGGGGGAATCAAATATAAAAGGCAAGGCAAAGGACAGAGGAAGCAGTTCTGAGTAGCAGTTTTGATGGAGTTTTGATGTTGGTGAGAAGGCCCCAGGAGAAGAGTAGTGAGCCATTCACCTGAGAGTCTACAGCTGACCTTGTGAAGGAACCAAAGGAGCTAAGCCTGGAGAGAGAAACAGAGCCCTGGGAAGAGAGGAACCCAAGGAGCCTGAACCCTAGCAAATGCCGGCAGCTGTCTTGCTCCAACACATGGCAATGGACTGTGGTGAGAGAAGAAACACTTTATGGCCTGGTATCTGTGGACTTCTACCCCAAATAAATACCCTTTATAAAGATCAACCCATTTTTGGTATTTCACATTAGCACCCCTTTGGCTGACTAATACAGGATGTTTTTCAACAAGTTGAAATAAGTCTGGGAATTGCCATATGGTTCATCTTGAAGTATCGTAAGGAAAATTAGTACTAATTTATCTCTGGTTCAGTGCCCAAGCAGTTTCAGCTTCCCAGTCATGCACCAAAACGGACTCCCAACCACCAAGGCGAGGATGCAGTAGCATCCTTTGCTGATGGATGTTGGCCAAAGAATATGGAGAGTGTTCAACAAGATAAAGGCCAGAAGGCAGGTCAAGGCAAGAACTTCAGGAGGACTCTCCTTTCTTTGAGAAGGCCCCAGGCAGGCAGATTTCCTTAACAAACCTGCCTCAAAGGAGCCTCAACTGAGGACTACAACACTGGCCAATGAGGAAGCACTGCAGAAGATCATGCTCTTGAAAACGAACTTGCCACTCTCAGAGCTTAGACTGCCAAAACTGTGACCCCGCAAGAAAAGCAGAATCTCACTGCAGGTGACAGATTCAACCACATTACCTCAGCACCACCCGCCGTCCCACCTCCTCCGCCGCCACCAACCCTCCCTCCAAGGCTCCACCAAAGTACATCTGCTATCGAGCTGATTCAAGAGCAGAGACTGGAAAAAACCAGTGCTCAAAGACTTGTGAAGAACAGCCCCAAGAAACCTGACATGCCAAATATGCCAGAAATCCTTCAAGATATGAATAGTGTAAAACTTCATTTTGTTAAAAGGTTGGAGCAAGATGTAAAACCCAGGCCAGTGGAGCTTCCTGGCCCTGCTGCCTCACGGCGGGGGCTACGAAAAAGAAATGTGCTCATCGGTATCGAGGCGACGGCCCAAGAGAAGTTGAAAAAGTAATTCCAGGGAAGCGGATGTGGCTCAGGCGACTGGGCTCCCGCCTACCACATGGGAGGTCCCTGGTTCAGATCTTGGGGTTCCCTAAAGAAGACAGTGAGCTGGAGCGACGGGCAGGCTTGGCGAGCTGACACAACAAGAGACACAAAAAGAAAAAAACATAATGAGAGACACAACAAAAGCAGGAAGCAGAGGTTCCCAGTGCCTCCTTAAAGAAGAACGTGAGCTGATGCGACAACAAGGGGGTGGGGAGAAATAAATAAATAAAATAAATCTTTAAAAAAAAAAAAAGAAAAAGTAATTCCAAAGTTGGACTCAGAGACCATCTCAGAGACGGTATTGTTTGGGCCACACATGTTGAAATCTACAGAAAAAATGAAGTCTTTAGTTGACAAGGTTTCAAAGTCCTCAACAGACAATGAGTTGAGAAAGATTATCCTGCTTCAGCTGTGGGCTTGCTAGGGCTGTTCCCGGCTAGTAGAAATCAACACCGCTTAGTAAACACCCAACTATTCAGTGAGCGGCCTTCTTCAAAACTAGTTAGAGGATTGAGCAATTGCAAAAGCACGTAGCTAACGATTTTTGTTTTATTCTATTATGGTCTATTCTGGAGCTTCCTAGGATTCTAACATGTTTCTGTTGAATAGGATGTTCAGCTTTCCAGTCTTGAAAACAACTGCATAGACCTGAGAATTTAGAAAGGACATTTGTGGATGTCGCATGAGTTTTTCAACTCCTACCCACTGATTTATCTTTACAAGTGTTTTTATGCGCATCTGCTTGGATATGAAACAGTTTCTATAAGATTAGTAATGACTGCAGTGAGCGTGCCGTCTTCTCTCGTTTTCAGCGATAATTTACCAACAAGGATGGGACAGCTGGTATGACAAAGCTAACGCAGCGGATCTTTGAGCCTGGGATCTCCTGACCTTGAACAGAACTTCCAGCTCACATTTTGTGGAGGTGGGTTTGAGCAGGAACAAGATGATGCCCACTGCTGAAATCCCAGAAAGCTTTCGAAACAAAGGGAAGTGGAATGAAAGTGTAGCTGTCAAGTACCGAGGAATCAAATGATTCCGTTAAAGCCCTTTCAAAGTAAAACCCAAAATGTACCACCTACTTTTTTTTCCATTTCATAAATGGCATGGCAAAATGATTTGGTGCTAAGTTAACAATACTTCTGGAAATGTCAGCATGATGGAGTTTTGTGTTTTTGATTTTCTTTTTTGTTTTTCGTAATGGAGTTTAAAATTCTAATACGGGTCAGAGCAGTAGCTCTATAATGAAACATCATTGAACAGGGGAGGATTTCCTATAAAGTATTTATTACTGGTCAAAATGCTGTGGTGTTGAATTATGTCGTGCCACATAACCCTCAGGTGCTCTTGGAAAGGGGGGAGCTGCCTTTATCTTTTACTGGAAATGTGTGCAGTGTTCTAAATATTAACACAAATTAATTGTCATTTACATGGGTTGGTTATTCAGCTTAAATGTGAACTATGGTTTATTTTACATGTTTTTGATATACATTGTCTCTAATTATTTTACATACTTTTAAAATTCTGCCTTGACAGAAAATTCCCCTGCATATTGTAGTTTGGTCTCCTGAGACACTTCTATTTGTATCAGATTGAACGTGGCCACTACTCCAATATAAAGAAGTTACTGTCCCGAGTAAAGCAAAGTGGGTTTTTTTGTTTTTGTTTTTAGGAGGTGCAGGATGGAACCCAGGGCCTCGTGCGTGGGAAGCAGGGGGTCGCACACTTGAGCTACATCTGCGTCTTTTAAGGACTATGTTCAAGGAAATTTATAGACATAAACCTTTACTAAAACCCAAGGCAGACTGAAAAAAAAACCTCTATCTAGAAAGAAAATGGGGCGTAACTACACAGCAGGGCGGCTTAAGAAACTCCTGAGAGAGCAGCCGGGCAAGTCGGCGTCAGCACATTCTAAAGCTTAGATGGAAGGGCTGCGCCGTAGGGACGTTTCCCAAACGGACCCCAGAAGATCGAAGATCGAAGCACACCTGTCCTCAGGGAGCCGCGAACAGGCCACACTCAGGCGTGCCCGGCGCGGGACAGGCCGCAGCCCTCTGACCCGCCCTCGCGCGAGCGGGGCCCCCACCCCTGGGGCCCCCACCCCTGGCCCAGGGCCCCCACCCCTGCGGCCCCCACCCCTGCGGCCCCCACCCCTGGCCCGGGGCGCGCCCGCGGGCCCCACCTGCACGTGCGGTTGTGCGCGGCGGCGAAGGCGGGCGGGGCGCGCGCCAGCGTGAAGTCCACGAAGCCGCGCAGGTCGCGGGCGCGGGTCCAGCGGTAGTAGGAGCGCGGCAGGAAGTCCGAGGCGAAGGCCAGCAGGAAGGCCTGGGGGGCGCGCGCGTGAGCGCCCAAGCCCCGGCCCGCCCCGTCGGGACGCGCCCCCGCTCGCCCCCAGCCTAGCGCTGCTCCCCGCAGCCTGGCGCCCTCGCCCCGGCTCTGTCCCTCTCGGTCGCCCTCGCTTCCCCTCCCTGCCCGGAGCGGCGGCCCGACGCCGCCGCA
>JAKSZT010000527.1:987219-1030404 GCA_026826555.1 Tolypeutes matacus
GCCTCCAGTCCCCCCCTCGCCCCTGCCTCCCGCCCCCGGCCCTCGGCGCCCGCCCTCACGTTGCTGATGACCGCCAGATGCGTGATGACCTGCAGGATGTGGAACCAGATGCCGATGTCCTGGGCGCGCTCGGCCACCGGGCGCCGGTACTGGCACACGAACTTGCGCGCGTCCAGGCGGATCTCCACCCAGTTGTTGAGCAGCGCGAAGAGCGGCGCCAGCGGACAGGCGGCCGCGAAGATGGTGACGAAGCCGAACTGCAGCACTGCGGGCCGGGGGGTCAGCCGAGGCGACCTGTGGCAGCCACGCTAGCCCCTCTGCACCCCCTAGCCCGGCTCTCAGCCATCCCGTAGACTCAGCTCGGGGCCACCTCCTCCAGGAGGCCTTCCCTGGCGCCTTCTGACCCCAGGCTGGGGGTGCAGCGCCCTGCGAGGCCTTCTCGGCCTTTCTGACTGGTCCCGTCCCCCCAGGTTTGATGCACCTGGAGTCGGGGACTCCAGGCCTGTCCTGGCCCCTGCCTGGTGGGCAGTGGGGTGGGGGGAGCAGAAACCTGCTTCTGATTTCAGGCTGGTTTCACCATTCGCCCCATCAGGGGAGCTTTAGGCAAAGACCCCTGGAAGGGGGCTCTAGGGCCTTTGGCTTCAGTGCTGGCCGGACTCCCACTGTCCGTGCTGGGTGAGTGGGGAGACGGTTAGTGCGGGAAAGTGTGTGTCTCCCTGTGGGCTGTCTTCCACCCCTGGAACCACGTCACTAGTCACATCCCCTTCTTGCTCTGGCTGCTGGGGAGCTCAAAGCTGCGTTTGGCTTGAATGCAGCACATCTTAGATGATGTGGTACCTCAAGGTGAGACCCTGGGCTGCAGGGCCGCATACCTACATTAGATCCACACCCTGCCCTCTAAGAGTGCACTGCCCCGCGTGGGGAATGGGCCGCGGCATGGGCCCAGCATGGGTGCAGCGCGCGGGCACTGAGCACGTTTCTGGAGAAAATCAACCGCCTTCACCCCCGCGCTGTAGCCGCGCCTCTGGGAGGACCTTTGTCCCCCACCTCCACATCCAGGGACGGCTTCTAAGCACCCTGCTGCTTTCCCCCTCCGTGCAGGAGGCCCGGGGGTGGGGGGAGAGGAGTTCAGCCCAGGAGCACCCCATCCTCTGCCTCCAAGTCCTCCTCGGACCCTCGCCCACCTGTCTTGGGCTCCTCCCCTCTGCAGCTCCATGGGGCACCCCAAAGCCGGTGAGGTTCAAGTAGCTCTTGACAGGGGACCCCGAGGCCGAGCCCTCCTCCTGCCCCTGGCGCCGCGGCCCCTACCTATTTCGAGGTACTCCTCGAACAGGCCCTCACAGGGCAGAAGCTCGTAGTCGGCCTCCCAGGGGGCCTGGCCGGCCGCGGAAGCACCTGCCTGCCTCCTCTTGGAACGCAGCCGGGACTTCTGCCACCAGCCCTTCAGCGTCCTGCAGGCGGGAACAGAACCACACGATGGCCTGGCGCCTCCTGGACGGGAGGGGCAAATGCTGAGGGTCTGGGCCAGGAGCGGGTGTCCTGGCCTTTCGGTGGGCGTGGGTGCCACCCCTTCCCCATCTCCTCTGCAGGATCCTCAGAAAAATAGGCATTTCTCCGAAACCTTGTGGGAGAAATGGATTCCCCTGGCAACTGCAAAGAGGTGCCACATGCTCTGTCCGGGCGGGAGGGGGTTTCACCATGGCTGTCACTCACCCCACCTCTACTGGCCAAGGTCCCCCAGCGACGGCATGACTGCCCCACTGTTCGGGGTGCCCGGGGAAGTGGTGAGGGTGGGGTCTGGGGCAGATCAGGTGTGCGGAGTGGCGGGGGGGTGGGGGGATCCAGGGGACCCAGCCTCAGCCTGCAGGGAGGCCACCTCGGGCAGGCTTGCCTGGGCCAGGGGCCCCATGGCCTTGATGGGGGCCACAGTGCCTGTGGTGGGGGTGGCCCTGGGGAGACGGGGAGACAGGACCCAGCGGTCAGAGACTGGTGAGGGCTTCTGAGGCAGACGTGAGTCTGCGGATCGAGTCGGGGGTCCTGGGCCTCCCCTCTGGTGCTGTGGTGGAGGCTGGGGAAGCCTCCAGCAGGATGGGCCCTCCGTGGCCAGGAACCCGTCTGGACCAGGACGGAGCCTGCCCGCGCACCCTTAGCGGCGAGGTGCTGGGTCGACCGCCACACCGCGAAGCTGCACTGCAGAGTCCGGGAGCAGGCGTGACCCAGTCCCTGGTCGCTTGTCCCAGGCACTCTGGAGCCCCCCAGTCCCTGGCCGCTGCCCAGGGCAGGGTTGGCTCACGGGACGAGGATCTCCTGCACGTTGCTGATGACCTGCTTGCCCACCATGATGACCAGGAGCTCCTGCGCCAGCTCGATCAGGCAGCCCCCGGCCGCACACTGCAACGGCAAGGCTTCGAGTTTGGCCCGGGGAGGGACCGGGTCGCAGCCGCCCCCCTTCTGCGTGCCTCAAAGGTGGCCCTGGGCCGTGCCCTCACCTTTCTTTCAGACAGGCCGTGGGCACCTTGAGGCTCGCAGAGACCCTCCCTCGGTGTCTCCCTCCCCATCGCCAACCTCTTCCAAGCCCCAGGGGCAGCCAGCAGACTGCGTGGGAACAAACGCAGGGAGAGTCCCCTTTGTACCTGATGGCCTTTGGGGACCCACAGGGGGTCTCGGGACTGACCCTAACCTCTGGCTCCGGGGAATGCAGTCCCTCCAAAAAGAGAGAGTCCTCTGACCTGATTCAGGCCAGAGGGAGGTGGGCCTGGGGCTCGCAGCTGGAGCTCCCGGGCCCGCGTGCTGGCTGCTCAGCTCAAGGGTGTCGCCGGCACGGCCAGGCTGCCCGCACACATGCCATGCTTGGGAAAGCAGGGCAGCATTGCCCGGACACCTCGATCCAGCCGTACCTGATCCCACAAAGTCCTGAGCTTCCAGTACGTGAGCCACTCAGACTCCCTTTCTTGCTTGAGCCAGGATGAGTTGGGAACTTTTTTCACTGATCACTGAAGCTGCGCGACCAATCCAGGAGGACGCCCTGAGCCCGCCTGCCCTGCTCTGTGCCTGGGGAAGCCTGCTCCCTGTGTGTCCACCCTGCAGGCGGCTGTGGGTCGGGTCATGGCCCAGGCCCTGTGGGGAGTCTATCCTCCCTCCTTCCTCATCAGAAAGCCCTCAGGTGAGCTGGGGGTCTGCCGGGGACTCCCCATGTCCAGAGGCCTCCAGAGCCACCCACGCTGCTGCCCTCTGCCAGAGCCAGTGCTGAGGGGCGTCCGCAGCATGGCCCCTCACTGAGGCTCCCATAGGCACCCCTTGCCCACATCAGCAACTGGCACCCAATGGCTCTGCTTTGGGGGGACCTCTACTACAACTGCTCCATCCCCCACCAAACCCACTTCCACAGTTGGAAGAGGCTGACGCCTGCCCTTCCTAGACACCGGCTGGAAACAAGCAGCGCCCTCTTGTGCCGGGGGGCGGGGAGTGGGTTCAGGGGGCGCAGCGGCACGGCTGGTGGTTGGCGCCAATGGCACCCCACTCGCTGTCCAACGGGGAAATCACGTCCTGGCTGCCAGAGAGGCCAGCGACCAGGACATGCCTGTGGGCGGCAGCCTGGGATGGTGTGTCTTAGCGACACAGAAATGGAAAGGCAGCGGGTAGCCCGCCAGGTGGGCAGCTGCGGAGCTGGGTGGGGGCGGGCTAAGATGGACGTCAGAGGGCGGCGTGTGCACCTGTGCGCTTTTCTCTGGGCACTCACCTCCTCGCTGCGGACCCCAAACAAGGTGTGGTAGTTGCCGGGGTACCCCACAAACCTGGGGGGAAAGCAGGGCTCCTAAGCCAGCAGGCAGGCCGGCCTGGTCTCTGCCCACCACCCAGGGGCCTGGGCCTCGCTCCCGCCTCTGCCCTGCCGCAGCCGCCCGTGCCTGCGCTAGGGCCACCTGGCCGGGGGAGAGGCCGCCGACCTGCCCTTGAAGAAGGCGAGGTAGATGGGCGAGGAGTAGAAGTTGACAAACTGGAAGATGAACACCTTGAGGGTGAAGGCGTCCTCGAACTTGGTCTGTGTCCGGTGCATCTCTGCACAGAGACCCTGCTCAGCTGGGGGCCACTCTGCTGCCCCAGGGTCGCCCCTGCAAGGCCGCCTCCCGGGGTGGGGTACGGGGGGCTAGAGACCCCATCGCCCCAGAGCTCAAAGAATTCCATTCCCAGAAGGGGGCAGAGGGAGACATTTTAAGTTTCCAAATTATCTAAAAACGTTCATTGAAGAGGAGGAGCTGGGAATTTGGGGATGACGCATCTCCGGGTGCCACAATCATGAAAACAGTTCAGCCCGTGTGTGTGGACAGGCTGGGGTGGGGCCACAGAAGAGAGTTTAGAAGCAGGTGAGGGGTGCCTGGGAGAAGACTGGGAGCACTGGCGGCGGCTCCTCCATGGACTGGCCCCCCACGGCCCTGCCTCCCAGTCCAAGGGTCATCCACTCCTCCCTCCCACATGCCTTTCTCCTTCACGCTTTATGTCCCACAATACACAAACAATGGGTGGAATGAAGAGATTGACAGGAGGGGGTGGGAGAGGAAAGGGGAGAGGAGGAGGGAGAAAGGCAGGGAAAGGAGGAAGCGGGGAGGGGGGGAGAGGGAGCGCGCATCCGACAGTCACCTCGTAGGCACTGGGGCACATGAAGAGGTCTGTCTGTCTCCAAGTCCCCTTGTGTGGGGTCTGGGCCTCGCACAGCCATGCCCTGCACTCCCACCCGTTTTCCTTCCAGACCATCCAGTGGGAGTCTGGGATCCTAATTCTAGAAGGAATAGCTCGGACTTGGGGAGCCTCGCAGCTGTGAGGGGTGAGGCTGGGAGGATCCCTGGTGCAAAGTGGGGCCTGGAGGGGCCCAAGAGGGGGGCTGTTGAGGCAGTGCCCACCCTCCTGGCTGGGCCCTGTCCCTGGACTCTGCTGTGGGTTGGATGCCACAGGCTAGAGGGAGGCAATCCCACGCCCCCACCCCAGGCCTCTCAGGCCCCTCACCCAGCAGCCTAGACGAGGGGTGTGGCCTGAGGGGGCCTGGGGACCAGGAGAGCCCAGTCTGGGGGTGTGTGTGAGCCCGCCTCAGAGGAAGGGCAGCCTGTGATACAGATATAAAAATAGCAGGAAAAGCTGAGCTTGCTGCCCTGAGGGCGTTTCCCGGGAACTGGTTTCCAGGTTGCGGCCACTACCCAGGGCGGGCTGCCGGGCACTCACCCCATCTGGTCAGGACGCGGGCCAGGGCCACGTAGACCTTGGAGAGGATGAGGATGAGGACGAGGTTCACCACCGAGCCCGTGAGGCTGGCGATGCGGGGGGCCTGGCGGGAGAGACGGGCCGGTCAGCGCGGGGTGCCGGCGGTCAGCGCGGGGCGCCGGCGGTCAGGGCCCCCGGCAGGAGCCGGCGGCGGGGCTCACCCAGGCGGCCAGCAGGGTGTTCTCCGACCGGGACACCAGGATGGCCATGACGGCGCGGTACAGGGTGACGGACAGCAGGCACATGACCACCACGGCCACCTGCGGGCACGGCGGACTCTGGTGGGCCTGGCCTGCCCGCCTCTGGCCACGTCCCCGGCGCCCTGGCCTCTAGCGCCAGGCTGTGCTCGCCCCCTTCCTCGTGGGTAGAGAGGACATTCAGGAGCCCCCAGCCCCAGCCATATCGGGGACCATGTCGGGGGCTGATGGTCCTACTTGGAGCTCCGTGGTCTGCCTCGGGGGGCAGGGCTGGGTGCGGGGCCCAGCGCTGGCATCGCCACTTCTCATCTCTGGGCGCCTGCCTGTGCTGGGGGGGCCTCAGGCCCACCGCTGTGGGGAGACCCCCCCAGAGTCCCCCGCCTTACGACCCTCGGCTCAGCCACCACACCAGGTCCTCAGGGGGAACAAAGAGGGTTCTGTGGCTCCTAGCGAAGGTGCCAGGAAAGGAGGAAGTCCCAGCACGGGGCGTGGGAGGACGGGGGAGGGCAGGGGGAGGGCAGGGGCGCAGCGGGCCCAGGTACCATCATCAGGATCACCACGGAGCCAGCCAGCACTCGGCGCGCGCGGCTCCTCGGGGGGAAATAGGGCTCGTCCTCGCCGGTGATGGGGTTCACGGCCGTGGTGGGGGCTGCAGCGGCAAACTGCGGCCTCGGCCTCTCCTGGAAGGGAGCCAGGGCTCAGCGGAGGCCGTCCCGGGGGCCCGGGGCAGGCGGGGCCGCGCTCACCTCCATGTCCTCGTAGTCGGAGCAGTCCCAGCGGTAGGCCAGCGTGGCGCTCGTCCGCTTCCAGTACTCCAGGAGCAGCACGGCCCACAGCGCCATGCACGTGCTGAAGGACACGGTGCCACCGTGGTCGAAGAGCCGGCCGGCCTGGGGGCGGGCGGGGGCTCAGGGGCGCCAGGGGAGGGGGTCGGGGGAAACCCCCTTTCCCTCTGCGTGCCCGCGGGCCTCAGTGAGTACTCCTCCACAGGCAGAAAAAAGGCCCTGGAGGTGGGGTCACCCCTTATTAGGGTGGGCCCTAAATCCAATGTCAAGTCCTTGGAAGAGAAGAGGAAACAGGCACAGAGACTCCGACGGGAGAGTAGAGCCATGGGTCCACCCCAGGGGCTCCTAGGATGGCGGACAGGCAGCAGACCCCGAAGGGTCTGGGTAGGCAGCCTTCAAGTTGACTTTCTTGGTTAGTTATACTTCATCGTCACCATAATTAGAGCTATCTTATGATCAACCGCTATGCATGATCACTGTGCCTCATGCTGGCAGGTGGGTACTGGTCTTAACCTCAATTACAGGTGAGGGAAGGGGGGGCACAAGGAAGATGAGTGACTCACCAGGGCTTTGCATGAGGATGGTGACAGAGCTGGGGTTATAGCCAGGGCAGGGGCAGAGTGAGGACCAGAACCCAGGGGAGCTGCCATTCTCCCTGCCCCTCCCTGAAACCTTTCCCCTACCCTACACTCTCCTCATACCTGGACCAGGGTGCAGGCACTTGAGAGCAGCCAGAAGGGGCAATCAAGACACAGGGGGCACATCTCGAAGCTGTCTGTGCTGTTACACAGCTCCTGCCTGGGGGAGGGTATGTGTGTGGGTGTCTGTGCAGCTGGGGCCGGTGGGGCAACTCCCAGTGTGAACAGCCCCAAATATTCCCTTTTCCATCCAGACACAGTTTTTAAAATACATGCACAGAAGTAATTCCTTCCTTATCAGTAATTATTCTAAATGTAAATGGATTAAACACTCCTCTTAATAGGCAGAGATTGGCAGATTGGCTAAAAAAGAAAACATGATTCATCTATATGCTCTCTGTAAGAGACTCAATTTGGATGCAAAGGCACAAAAAAGTTGAAAATAAGAGGATGGAAAAAGATATTTCATAACAAATAGTAATTAAAAGAGAGTCAGAGTGGCTATCTTAATTGTCAGAAAAAAATTAATAACCTAACTGTACACCTTCAGGAACTTTCCAAGTTAAAAAAAATTATCAGAGACAAAGAAGACCATCATTTATTGGTAAAAAGTTCAAACCAGCAAGATCTAACAATTATAAACATATATGCACCTAACAACAGAGCCCTAAAATATATGAAGCAAACAGTGATAGCACAGAAGGGAGAAATAGTTGGCTCTGCAATAGTAGTCGAAGACTTTAATACCTCACTTTCAATAATGGATAGAACAACCAAAGATCAGTAAGGAAATAGAGGACTTGAACTACACTACAAACCAATTAAATCTAAGAGACACATATAGAATGCTCCATCCAACATGAGCAGGATACATGTTCTCAAGGAGAGACCATATGTTAGGCCACAGAACCAGACTTAATAAATTTGAAAAGACTGAAATCATACAAATCATCTTTTTTCCTAGATGAAGCACTTTTTATTTTTAGACCAAACATTTATAATATAAAATCTCTTTAGGAAGTGGATGTGGCTCAAGTGGCTGGGCAGCCATCTACCATATGGGAGGACCCGGGTTTGATCCCTGGGACCTCCTGGTAAAAAAATAAATAAAAAAAGGTGAGCCAGGCCCTCGCGGTGAGCCCACACAGATGCACCGCGAGCCACACAGCAAGATGATGACACAACAAAAGAGAGATGCAGGGGAGAGTCGAGGCGAGACATGCCAGAAACCAGGAACTGAGGTGGCACAAGTGGCAGGGTGCCTCTCTCCCACATCGGCGGTCCCTAGGATCGAATCCTGGTGCAGCCTGGAGGAGAAACATGAGAAGAGAAGGCAAGAAACAGACACAGAAGATCACCCAGCAAATGGACACAGACAGCAAGCGGGGCGGGGTGGGGGCTGGGGAACGACACACTCATAGAACTGTACTCCAAAAGAAAAAATAGTCAATTAAAAAAAATGTATAAAAACAAAAAAAACCTTTAATATACAAATGGCAATCACAACAGCATCCATGTAGCAACAAAGGGTCTGGCATACTGGGGGAGGGAAGGTTAAAGGTCCCTGACCTTTCCCCTTGCCAGCAATCACTCTGTTCCCCATGAGCATGCGATCTCAGCAGAGGACAGGTTAAGGCAGCCAGAGGCCAAGGGACCAGAGCTCAGCAGACCCCCCAGCAGGCCATCTGTCCAGTATTACAGCCATTAAGAAAAGTCAGATCCAGGTAGGAGAGAACAGGAAGGTGGATCAAGAGGAGAGGCACTATATTCCTCAGCATCCTGCTGATCACACCTTTAGCAATAGAGTTTTCCAGAGGCTGCTGAATTGAAGAGAGCTAAAAATCCACCTGGGAGAAGGACAGAAAGTATACCTGAGTCTACTTCTTAACCATA
Organism: Tolypeutes matacus; assembly: GCA_026826555.1. Lineage (NCBI taxonomy): Eukaryota > Metazoa > Chordata > Mammalia > Cingulata > Chlamyphoridae > Tolypeutes > Tolypeutes matacus. The sequence continues at coordinate 995,983 of JAKSZT010000527.1, forward strand.
ACAGAAGGAAAACTGGATAGTTCACAAATATGTGGAGATTAAACCATACTCTTAAACAACAAATGTATCAAAGAAGAGTGCACAGGGGAAAGATTGGAAAATATCTTGAGTGAGTATGAAAACATAATGTATCAAAACTTATAGGATGCAGTGAAGGCGTGCTGAGAGAAATTTAGAGCTGTAAATGCCTACATTAAATAGGAAGAAAGTTCTCCAATTAATAACCCAACTGTACACCTTCAGGAACTAGAAAAAGAAGAAACTAAAGCCCAAAGTGAAAAGAAAGAAGAAAATAATAAAGATTAGAGCAGAGATAAATGAAATAAAGAATAGAAAAATAGAGAAAATCAACAAAACCAAAAGTTGATTCATTAAAAAGAAGAACAAAATTGACAAATTTTTAGCCAGGTTGACTAAGAAAAAAGAGAGATTAAAATTACTAAAATCAGGAACAAAAGTGGAACATTACTACTGATTTTATAGAAACAGGATTATAAGAGAATACTATGAACAGTAGTACATCAACAAATTGAACGATCTAGGTGAAATGGACAAATTCCTAAAAACGCATAAACTACTGAAATTGACTCAAGGAGAAATAGAAAAACTGAACATGCCTATTACAAAAAGGAGGTTGAGAGTGCTTGTATTCTGTGTGGGACTTTGCTGTGACCTAAAACTTCTTTGAAAATTAAATGGAAAATAGTGAGACATTGGGGAGTGAGAGGGGGAAGGTGCCACAGTACAGACTGGACACCAGATATTGCAGTGATAAAAGGCAAAATGTCAAAAATATATATTTTTTATTTTTTTCCCCATTTTTGAATATCCCAATCCTTTAATTTTATTTTCAGTTTTGTTTTTTTTTAAGTTTTCATGTATTTTATCTCTTACATTTAAACTTATCATTATTATTTCATTTTCCTATTAATTGTATTTGGCTATTGTATTGGCTTCATCTTTAAGGAAGCTTTGGATCACAGAAGGGTTACAACTGGGGCAGGAGAGGATCGTTGGTGGGGGGTGTCAGGGATGGGGGGGTGCATGGGAGGAAGTTCACCTGAACATACATAAAAGGTATCTAAGATTGTTCAAATGCTCACGGGGCATGGTCACAGTGGGTGGAGAATCACTCAATAAATGATAAAACACTGAATTCCCATCCTGGAGAGCTCTGCCACACTGTCCAAGGGTGCAGCAACAATCCCCTAAGTGCAGGGACAGTGTCTGGCACAGGAGGATGGTCCACTGATGGGCTCTTGTTTTGTTTTTGTTTTTTTGTATTATATTTAATTATTATCATCATTGTCTCTTTGGGCTCTTGTTATTGATGACTAGCCTTACAAGTCTTTGCTCTTGAAATTGAAACTTAGCCTATTGTTATGGGGTCCCTAAAGGTTGCCTCTTGAGAGCCTCCTTGTTGCTCAAATGTGGCCTCTCTCTAAGCCAAACTCAGCATATGAATGCATTACCTTCCCCCCAGCGTGGGACATGACACCCGGGGATGAGCCTCCCTGGCAACGAGGGATTACTACCAAGTGCCAGCTGGCACTACGACTGGAAAAAGACCTCGAATAAAAGGGGGAAAAGGTAAAGACAAATGAGTTCATATGGCTAAGAGACTTCAAAGTGAGTCGGGAGGTCATCCCAGAGGTAACGCTTATGCACATCTCAGTAGGGCCTCATAGGCTTCCAATGTGGATATCACCCCAAATAGAGGGGCTCCTGAGGGCTCTGGAGACACCCAGGTCCTGTGGAAGGGTGGATAGCCCCAGAGTTTGGTGCCTTATCAGTGGGCCCTACTTTGGAATCAGTGCTCCTGAGAGTGACAGAGTTGGACTCAAATAAGTCCTCCCTGCACATGGTCCATCAGTCCCTTCTATTCAAACCTATATGTGGTGCTGCAGTTTGTAGGTGTACTTCCAGAGACTGGAGTCTTTGGGCTGTCCATGTGCCAGCTGGCCCAGAATCTTGGTGGAGCTGCAATTCCTGCTCTACAGCTCAATGGACTAACCCAGGACACCTGGTGTGGAGACAATGATGGTAAACGGCCATCCCAGGGAATGGAGAGGGCCTGCATCTGCAGGCAGGATCATCCCACCCACCGTATCCATGGGATATAAGCCCCCTCTCACTTGGAGGTGGAGTGGACATCACCATCCCAGACTCCTCAGGATTGGGGGAAGAGCTATGGACTAGAGTGGACTTACTGGTATTCTGTGGGAGGTGTGGGAGGTAGGACATATGGGAACCCCTGTAATTTTTGTGTAACATTTATGTAATCTAAGTATCTTTTAAAAAATAAAAATTATTATTTAAAAAAAGTCAAAAAAAAAAAAAAAAGGAGATTGAATCCAAAATTAAAAAAAAAAAATGCTTGCCAGCAATGAAAAATCCAGGACCAGAGAGCTTCACTGGTGAATTCTACCAAACATTTTAAAAAGAAATAACCCATATTTCACAAGATATTCCAAAAATATTGAAGAGGAGGGAGCACTTCCTAACTCATTCTACAAGGCTAGCATTACCCTGTGTAGCTGTTGGCCAATTTGATGTAATTATAAATTCCAAAAATAAAATTGGGTCATGCTTGTAAACTGATCTGTTAATCTGGGCATGATTAGGTTATGATTAGGGTGTTGACTGGGCCACATCAGTACGGCGTTGAGCCCCACCCCTTGGTGAGTGGGGGGAGAGAATATAAAAGGCATCACAAAGAATAGAGTTGCAGCAGTTTTGAGTAGCAGTTTTGATGTTGGAGTTTTGATGTTGGAGAGAAGTTCCCAGAAGAAGAGAAGTGAGCCGTTCACCTGATCGTCTACAGCTGACCTTGTGGAGGAAACAGGCGCTGAGCCCGGAGAGAAACGCAGCCCCGGGAAGAGAGGAACCCAAGAAGCCTGAACCCTGGCAAACGTCGGCAGCTGTCTTGCTCCAACACGTGACAATGGACTTTGGTGAGAGAAGAAAATCACGCTTTATGGCCTGGTAACTGTAGACTTCTACCCCAAATAAATTCCCTTTATAAAGACCAACCCATTTTTGGTATTTCACATTAGCACCCCTTTGGCTGACTAATACATCCTGATACCAAAGCCAGAAAAGACACTGCAAGAAAAGGAAACTATAGGCCAATATCCCTTATGGATATAGATGCAAAAATCCTCAAGAAAATTCTAGCAAAACAACTTCAGCAGCATAGTGAAAGGACTACACAGTTGAGCAAGCACAGTTTAGTGGCTGAGCACCTACTTTGCATGTATGAGGTCTTGGGTTCATTTCCCCCCTCCTGAAGAAAAAAAAAAGAAATTATACACCATGGCTGAGTGGGTTTTTCCCAGGAGTGCAAGGGCGGCTCAACATGAGAAGACTCAATCATTGCTGTACACGACATTAATAGAATGAAGGAAGAAACCCATATGATTATCTCAACTGATGCAGAAAAGATATTTGACAAAATCCAACACCCTTTCATGATAAAAAACACTTAAGAAACTAGTAATAGAAGGGAACCTCCTCGACCTGATAAAGGCCATATATGAAAACATCACAGCTGACATTAGATGCAATGGTGAAAGACTAAAAGCTTTCCTCTTAAGATCAGGAACAAGACAAGGATGCTTGTGTTTGCTGCCTCTCTTCAATATAGTACTGGAAGTTCTAGCCAGAGCATTTAGTAAAAAAGAAAAAGGCATCCAAATTAGAAAGGAAGAAGTAAGGGGTCTCCATTTGTACAACATAATCTTATATGTAGATTATCCTAAAGACTCCATTAACACTGTTAGAGCTAATAAACAAATTTAGCAAAATTGCAGGATACAAAATCAACTACAAAAAATCAGTTGTATTTCTATACACTAGTAATAAACAATCTGAAAAGGAAATTGAGAAAATAATTCCACTTATATATTTTTTATGCCATTTCAGAATAAATTTCACCAAGGAAGCAAAACACTTATAAACTGAAAACCTCAAAACTGCTGAAATTCAAGACCTAAATAAATGGAAAGACATCCCATGTTCATGGATTGGAAGACTTAATATTGTTAACAAGTCAGTACTACCCAACGCAATGTACATTTTCAATGCAATCTCTACCAAAATCCCAGCAACTTTCTTTTTTTAGATAGAAAAGTCCATCATAAAATTCATATTGAATTTCAAGGACCCCAAATAATCAAAACAATCTTGATAAAGAAGAATGAAGTTGGAGGATTCATGCTTTCCAGTTTCAAAACTTACTACAATGCTAAAATATATGCAATGATAATTTCTGGGATGACTTTTTGAAATCTCAGCTCCGTGATAAAGGCCAAGCCCAGTCATTTATTTATTTTAAGAAAATTATACACAGCCCGGGAGCCCACCTGTCTCCCCCATGCTGGCCTCTGAGCCAAGGCCGCAGGGCCCCCCATGACAACTGCAAGGGCAGGGATGTGCTCACCCACTCACTTCCCACCCAGCTCTGGGGAGGGGTCCCCTGGGCCACTCCCTGGCCACGAGGCCCAGGGAGGCCTGAGAACTGTGGGGGGCTCACTTACGTGGGTATGTCCGAGAACACTGTCAAAGAGCCCACCAGGAACACCAGTGTGCCTACCACTGCTGCCGGCAGCAGCCAGCCCGTGTAGAAGCCTGCAGCGGAGGCGTGGGGGTCAGCGGTCAGTGGACTGGGGCGGGTAGCGGGGGGTGGCCGTCAGTGGCCCAGCATGCGTCCTCGCACGGCTGTGCCTGCGGCCCCACCGCATTGCCTGTCCAGGACACGCTTCCACGCTGGCTAACCCTGGCCCACTGCTCGGGGGCCAGCCTGTCTGTGCCACCCAGGCCGGTGCCCTCTGTGACTGCAGGGTCCCTTCACCCTGCATGGAGCCCTCACACAGGCTTGTCATGTGGACGGATGGATGGATGGATGGATGGATGGACAGACTGCACTGCCTGAGCAGGGGCACGTGTGCTGTGTTTAGGGATGAGAAAGGACTTCAAAATTTCTGGAGCACGGGACGAGGGGCAGGGGTTGTGCTGGGCAACGGGAGCAGGACTGGCCGTGGCGTGTCTGAGCCGAGGGCAGCAGGGAGGCCCGGAAGGCTGTGACGGCCTTCCCTGCATTGGGGAGTGGGGCACCAGAGGCCAGCGAGTTCCTGGGGGGCCGTAGGAGCTGGAGTCAGGAGAGGGGGCCCTCCCTGCAGAACCGGTGCCCAGGAGCCGAGTCCGTCCTGCAGGCCTGGCGCCACGGGGTGAACTTGGGGGCCGTGGGGGTGCGGCGGGGCGGGGGCGGGACTCACCGAGCCAGGCGAAGTAGAGGGCCACCTTCTCACCGAAGTACCTGCGCACGTGGTCCAGCGGCTGGTACTTGCTCCACTTGCCCCAGCGGGCCCAGTGCTGGTGCAGGACTTGGCGCTGGTTGAGGCTCTGGGGCTGCAGCCCCCCTGCAGGCGTCTTGAAGGGGCCCTGGGGACGAGAGCCCACGGGGGGAGGCTCTGGCGTCAGGGCGGGGGGCTGCAGGGATGGAGGCGGGGTGGGCAGGGGGCTGACCAGTGGCTGCACAGCAGCTAACGCCTGTGTCCCCGCAGGCTACGGAAGGACGGTCTGCAGGCGTCTGTCCATTTCCAGCCAGGCGGGGGTTTTCTCACAACACCCAGTGAGCACCACCCCCCCCCTGCCAGGGACTGTTTGGGGAGCGGGGGCTTCAGTGCTGGGGAAGAATCCTGCAGCCCACCCTCGCTCAGGGGGAGACACCCAGACACAGATCGCTGACTCAGGAGGAAACTGGGGCTACGGGTCAGGAAGGCCTCTTGTGGGGCCAGCAGAGGTGAGCCCGGGAGGCAACTTGGCAGCGCCATGAGCTCTGGGGAGGCCTGGGGCACCCTCCTGGGACCCCCAGGGATCCCGAGTGTTCGAGTGTCTCCCAGCCCGGGAGAGCCCCCCAGGAGCCAGCGGCTGTGGTCGGGGTTGGAATGGCAGCTCTGGTGGGGATTCACGTGGACATTTGGTCAAGAACAACAGCGGAGCTGAGAGTGACAAGCACATGTCCACTGTCATGGTGAGGGCCCCGCCCTGGCACTGCCTCAGTTTACCCGGCTTCGCGAGGGCCCCACCCTGGCACTGCCTCAGTTTACCCGGCTTCGCGAGGGCCCCGCCCTGGCACTGCCTCAGTTAACCCGGCTTCACGAGGGCCCCGCCGTGGCACTGCCTCAGTTTACCCGGCTTCGCGAGGGCCCCGCTCTGGCATTGCCCACGTTGCCGCGAGGAGGAACAGCGTCCGGGCCTGAGGTCTGGCCCATTCCTGTGTCAGACCCCGTGTGGATTCCCGTCCCAGGGGCCCGTGGCCGCGGACAGCGGCTGGTGGTGTCGCATCGCATGTCTGTGGCTGAGGCGTGTGCGGCCTCTGGCACGACTACCCGGCACGCAGGGCTGGGGCCCCAGCACCCCACATGCCCTGGGTGTGGACAGCAGGACTGGCCACCCCCCGAATCGAGGACCGACACCCCCCCAGGACGCACGTCGTGCAGGGGGAAGGCCGCATTGAAGACTCCTTGGGCCAGCAGCTGGTCGATCCCAAACAGGGCCTTCTTCTCGTGGCCATATGGGGTCTTGGCCAGGATCTCGAACAGCTGGGGAGGTGGACGCCGGTCACTGCCTTGTGCTGGTGGGCAGCGGTAGCCCGGCCTGACCGTTCACCTCTGCTCGCTCCCGCAGCCCCTGGGGGTGACCATCCTCCCCCATCACGCGTCCAGAGGGCCTGGCCAGGTCTCAGCTCGGAGGTGTCAGGGGCGGGATGGAGCTGGCACCGACGTAAACAGCCCGTCTGAGCCGGACCCCTGGGTGCCGGCCTCCCGGCTCTGGGGTCGCTCCCTGCCAGGGCTGCCACAGGACCGGAAGATGCCCTTAGTGTGCTTGGGCGGGAGCATCGGGGTCTCCCAGCCAGGCCTGCCCTGGCCTCCTCCCGGGCCTGGACCAGCTCCCCTCCTGGCCAGCCGGGCTGGTGGCCTTGGCTGCGTCCTCAAGCCCACACACGCAGCTGAGTGGCCGGAGCACTGGGCAGGGTCCCGGCTGCTCTCGATCTGCTCTGCAGCTTGGGCAGGCCCCCAGCCCATCCCCCAGCCCAGCCACGTCCTCCCCCCTGCACCCCCGCGCACAGCCTCAGCAAGTGGGGGTCCCCAATTCTGTGGGCCTCCAGTCCCCAGCCCCGAGGCCTGTCCCTCTGACCACGGGCGAGCCTCCCTGCACCCCGGAGGCCTCTGTCCCAGCTCAGGGCCGGGGAGGCCAGGGGCCAGCAGGCTCCTCGGGGCTGGGCTCGGGGTTCAGGGCCTGCAGCAGGGACCCCACCGAAAGGGACCCCACTCACAATCTGGTGCCTCTTGGTGCTGGTAAAGAAGGTGTCTTGGTTGTCACTCCCCAGGAACCTGCGGGTGGGCGAAAGGAGTGCACACGTGGAGCACATGCGGGAGCCGCACGTGGGAGCACGTACACGCAGGCACACATGCAGTGCACGCACCGGGGCACGTGCACAGGCGCACAGCAGCACACCCCCAGACCGCCCCCTGAAGAACGGGCTCCTGGCCCTCTGGTGGTGGCCTTTTTCCGCTCCCTGATGCTGCAGACCCGCCCCCAGCAGGGAGAAGGGGTGGGCTGTGGGCGGGCAGAGCTGGGTGGTGTGGGGTGCTCAGCTGGCCAAGCAGCCGCCACCCCGAAGCCCTGGGTGAGGGGCCGAAGGTGCTCGGGGCCAGCATGGCTGGTCGGACCAGAGGACCCTCCCGGGAGCCACACTCGTGGGAAGCCCCGTGGGTGGCTGGGGGGCCCGAGTGCAGACCAGCGGCCCTGCCATGCCAGGAGTGCCCTCTGACTACTAGGGACAGCCATGTGCCTTGCTTTGACCAAAAACATGTGAGTGTCACTTCCAGGAGTGGGCTCTGGGAGCCGGCGCAGACCTACCACACCCCATTTTCCAACACAAAGGTTGTGGGAGCCTCCGGCTACCTGGCCCTGAGATGCTGGGCGAGCATCTCTCCCTGCCAAGCTGCACACCAGGAGCTGAGCAAGAACGGCCAGCTGTGTTCAGTCTCTGAGGTTTGGGGATATTTGTCCTGCAACATAAACTACCTATCCTGACTGACGCAGGTGGCTTCTAGAAAATGCCACCCTGCTATAGAGCTGGTCCGCCTGAGATTGATGTCCTAGTCCAGGAACTCCAGGAGAAGATTTGGAGGGAGAGCACCACGTCTCTCCCCTCATTTGCTGATCCCTCCCTGCGCTGGGTCTTTCATCCAGGGTGGGCCCCCTGAGGCTCTCCCGCCGGGCATGGCCGTGCTGCCGCCTCTTACCTTGGAAGCTTGCTCACTTTGAACTGGCAGCAGTAGTACTCGGGGGGCACGTCGGGCATGGCCTCCTGCAGGACGTTGGGGACGCGCAGCCAGGCCAGCAGGCCAGCTGACCAGTTGGAGGCCTGGCTGGGCAGCTCCTGGAAGGAGAGGACGGCAAGCGCCACACGGCGGCGTGGGGCTTGTGCCAGCCCACAATCGGCAACAGGCCGAGGCTCCCGCCGAGGAAAAGGGCCCTGGCTCTCCCCTGGCCCCGCTGCTTGGCCGGGCAAGCCCCCTCGCCTGTCTGGCCCTCAGATGGACCCCGAGGGCTTCTGCCTACAAATCCTAGACCCGAGCCCCTCGGGCAGGTGGGGACAGAGAGTGGGCGGGATGGTCACGTCGGTGCAAAGGGGGCAGCAGGGCAGCTCCCAGCTGTTTCTTCCTGAGGTTACCAGGGGTCCCAGCCTCCTCCCCTCACACGCCTGGCAGGTCCTTGGGGTTCGGTGTGACGGGAGGGGGCTCTGGAGGCCCGCGTGGGGAGCCCTCGGGTACCTGCAGGGGCAGCTTCAGGCGCAGGTCTTCCGCGTAGTAGCAGAGCACAGCCCAGGGGGCGCCCAGGAGGACGTAGTGCACCGCCCTGCCCTCGTCCTGCACGCTGTGCTGTGGGGACCCAGGGGCTCCGTGAGGGCACGTGTGCCCGCGGGCATGTGTGCACGCACGTCTGGTCCGAGTGCACACCGTTCACGTGTACACGCGTGTGCGTGTGCCCGTGTGTGCAACAGCCACAGCCCCTCGAGTCCCCCAGGAGCAGTGGCTGCTCGGCTCGGGCTGGACCTGACCCTGGAGGGCAGGAAATGCAGACACTGGCGGTCACTTGACCTTGACATGTCACGGGTGTGTGCGTGAGCACGTGGGCACGCGTGTCTCTGCATGTGCGTGTGTATGGAAGTGCGGCAGGCGCCCCTGGGCCCCAGGTGGGCGGGGGCCTTAGCACCATGGACAGACCCTCCTACCGAGCACGGGGCTGTTTTTCGAAGACCTTCTTTAGCCCGGGGTACTCCCAGCTATCCGGGGTTCCCCAAACGGGCCCACTGGAGCAGACTCCCTGGGCGCAGAGTCGCATCGGGTTTGGGGGTGTCGCCACCTGGCCGTGAGGGCGCCGAGAGCTGTCACTGGGACAGCAGGGGCGCGTCAGGCAGCATGTTGGCGAAGCCACCCCCGGGCGCCCAGTCTGCGCCCTCCCTTCAGCTCCCTGGGGCTCCCGCGAGCGGGGGGCACTGCCCTGGCCCAGGGGCTCCCCCAGCTTTCACCCTGTGGACTCTGTCTCCCTGCAGCCCTCGACAGAGGCTCCTCGCCTTCCCGTGTCGCCTGCTGTGCTCAGCTCCAGCCACTGCTCCCCCCCCTGCCCCCCAGTCTCTCCCACCCCCAGCAGGAAGCTTGCGCGGCGGCCTCACGCCTTCCCCGTCTCCCTGCTGCTTCTCTCGCCTCCTCCGGTCCGCCCTTGTGGTGGGCAAAGACCCCAGGCTCGGGGTGTTCGCGGCCCGTGTAGCCCCCTCCCCTATGGGGCGGGCAGGACCCGTGGCTTGTTCCCAGGCACGGAGCACAGCGGCGGCGGCGGAGGGGCCGAGGAAGCAGGGGCGCCGCGGGGCCCTCCAGGAACCCGCCGAGCCTGCCGACGTGGGCGGCCCCAGAAGCCGAGGGAAAGGCAGTCTGTTCCAGGCCGCTGCGGCGTGCAACCTGTCAGGCAGCGACGGCGGACAGACGCCACTCCACAGAGACGCCACCCGCGTCTCTTCAGGCCTGGGGAGCTCACGGCCCTCCCCCGCACTGCCCCCCAAGGCCCCCGCTTCTCTCAGACGGGGTCCGCCCTCCTCCCCGGGCCCCTGGGCCCTTCTCCCGGCCACTGCACCCGCACGCCCCTGCTGCCGCCTGCACCCCGAGCTCCCTCTCGGGAAGTCTTAGCAGATGCTCGTGCCCAGGTCTCAGCACAAGCCTGGCCTGCGGGTCTGCTCTTCCCTGACCACGCTAGACAGACCCTCGGGCACCTTTCCCCGGCCCTCGCGCCCCACGTGGCCGCCTCACAGCACCTGCACCGCCACGGGAGCCTGCGCTCATCGGCCACGTGGGCGGCCAGGCCTGACCTGCGGCCCAGCCCTGCCAGGTCACCTTGCCAGAGAGCTGGCCGGGGTCGCATCTCATCACGTACTCCAGAAAAGACATGACCCCAAACTGGCCCGGTTTTCCAGGAACAGGAAGTCAGGAGGCCACGAGCCCCTGGAAGCTGGTGGCAGAGCCTGTTCCTGGAGACCGAGGAAGGTGGTGAGAAAGGAGGGCCCAGAGGCTCAGAGATGAGGGCGGAGTGAGGAGAGATGGAGCCCAGTGTAAGTGGGCCCCATGGCTCCCCCCATGCACATGCTCCTTGGAATGGCTGCTTAAAGTGCTCCAAGTGGCACTTAGGATTATCATCGAGAGAATCCACAAAAGAGCTTTTTAAGCTGTTAAATTCCATAAATGCCCAAAGATTGTAATCACAAATATTACGACTACACAAAAGCTTTAGGGATGGAGGTGGGACAGCTGAATGGAGAAGGTGGCTTGTGAGCTTTCAGGTGACTCTGAAGGGTTGTCATCCACTGTGAGCCTGTGTGCTCTGATGTTCATGCTGGCCGTGGCCATGCTGGCCGTGGTCAGTGGTTCCCAGCCACAGGGAGTGTACCGGGAGCTGGGGCACACAGCAGGACTCTGGGCCTGATTTGCCCCAGGGCTCTGGATGCCAGGCCTCGTGGGGTGAGGTCACAGGTCACTGAGCAGACTAGGGCCCTGCCCGTGGCTGACCACACGCACCTGGTCCACGTGCAGCCCGGCTGCCTGAAGGTTATCCAGGAAGCTCTGCCGCCAGGCCCTGTACATGTCGGCCTTGTTCCGGGTGGCACTGTCCTGCTGCTGACCCAGCCGCACATCCTCCTCCCAAACAAGGATGAAGTCTGCTGGGACCAACGGGGACAGAGGCAGAGAGAGGGGCTGTTGCAGACAGAGGTGGGGAGGGGCGGGGAGGAGGGGGACAAATGGGGGGCAGAAGGGGGAGGGTACACAGGTGGGGAGGGGGACAGGCATGGGGAAGGGGACTGAGGTGGGGGGTACAGACATAGGGAGGGGGACAGAGGTGGGGAGGGGGTACTGAGCAGGCAGAGGTGGGAGACAGAAGCAAGGAAGGAGACAGAGACAGGGAGCAGGGATAATGCTGGGTACCGTCCTTGGGAGGGGGGGTGCCATAGAGTGCCTGTTCCAGGGTGGAGCTGTGCCCCCCCCTTGCTTGGACACCCAGGTTCCTGGGGGGAAGGAGGAGCCCAGCACACAGTCACATGGCAGTCCCCCCAGAGCCTCCTTCCTGGTCTCTCTCTGGTCCTGTCAGGGCTGGGGGGACACTGGGGCCCAAGGCCGGGGAGGGGCCGGGTGTGCCCTCTGAGGTCCCCTATGGCTCCCATCTCTACAGCCAAGTCCCAAACCCCTAAAGGGCTCCTCAAGGACTTCGGAGCTGGCATGTCAGCTGTCATTTTCAGACTTGCCCTCCCACCACAGAGAACTATCAAAGTGGAGCAGAACCACGAAAGCCCTGTGTCCTGCACTGGACACAAGAGACGGGGTTATGACCCCTCAGAGAAGGGGGCACCTGCGGCCAGCCCTGCCTTGGTCTGGCTTTCTCCCTGAGGGCATTTCCCAGCCTCCAGGGCAGGACAGCAGAGCCCAGCAAAGAGGAGAGGTTTTGCAGGGTGGAGGAAATCAGATCAGAACTGGAGGCTCCTACAGGGCTGGGATCTGGGACAGCATACGGAAGGGATGACCCCTGAGCTGTCCAGGCACAGAGGCAGCTGGAGGCTGTACGGTGCTGGGGAAATCTGGGGTCCAGTCAGACAGAAAAGAGCATCCTGGGTGTCCAGTTGAGACTTCTAGGCCACGCCCTGGGAGTGGCGACTGTGCCCCAGGACCAAGCAAAACTGGAAAAGGACCGCTCTTTCTCCTAAAACCCAGCGTTGACCAGATCAAGGTCACCTGCCAGTAATTTCACTGCCACCCAGAGCTAAACTCAACACTCTTTAAAGGAAGTTAATAAAATCAACATAAACAGACCCAGAGGTGAACCATATAGTAGAGCTAACAGAAAAGGGGCTTAAAATAATGACAATTATGTGGATGAAATAGATGGAAAATGGAGAATTTCAATACAGAATGAGAATCTGTAAAAAGGAATCAAATAAACATTCTAAAATAGCAAAATACAACGTCTGAAATTAAGAACTTATGGCGGGAGGGGGGTGGATGTGGCTCAGATGGTTGGGTGTCCGTCTGCCATGTGGAGGGACCTGGGTTCGATCCCCGGGACCTCCTGGTAAAATAAAAGAATATATATATAGAAGGCACATGGGCTGCCAGGCTCTGTGTGCCGGTGAGCCGCCAGGCCCCGGGAGCCATGCAGCAGGATGAGGACGTAACAGGAGAGAGACGCAGGGGAGAGACAAGACGAGATGCTCCAAAGGCCAGGGGCCAGGGTGGCGCAGGTGGCAGGACACCTCTCTCCTACATCAGAGGTCTCCAGGATCGAATCCTGGTGAGGACTGGAGGAGGAGGGTGAGAGGAGATGGCGGGAAGCAGATACGGAGAATTGCCCAGTGAGTGGACACAAAACAGCAAATGGGGAAGGGGGGGTTTAAAATGGACAAAGTAAATAAATAAATCTTTAAAAAAAAAAAAAAACTTATTGGGGAGTGGATGTGGCTGAAGAAGCAATTGGGCGCCCGCCTCCCACATGGGAGGTCCCAGGTTCAGTTTCCAGTGCCTCCTAAAGAAGATGAGGAGACACCGCAAAGAGCAGACAACGCAACCACAGCAACGAGCAGATGCCACAACCGCTGCAACCAGCAGATGCCACAACCAGCAGGCGACACAACCAGCAGGGAGTGCAAGTGGCTCAAGCAGTTGGGCACTTGCCTCCCACATGGGAGGTCCTGGGTTCGGGTCCTGGTGCCTCCTAAAGAAGATGAGCAGATGAGCAGATGGACGAGGGAGACATCTTGGGGTAGGGGTAGGGGTAGGGGTGGGGGAATAAAATACATAAATAAATAAGTGAATAAATAAATAAACTCATAAAAAAAAAAAAAAAAGGTTATTGGACCAGCTTAACAGTGAGCTGGACTCAGCAGAAAACAGGATTGCCAAATTTAAGGACAGAGCATTAGAAAATATCCAAACTGAAGCTCAGAGAAAAAAACAAAAACAAAAACCAATGATGAAAGAACTGAACAGGATACAAAGGATGTGAACACAATAAAAAAGTCTAATATTCTGTAACTTAAGAATCAGAAGGAGATGAGCAAGAGAGTAGGAAAGAATAAATTTTTGAAGGAAAATAGCCAAGAATTTTCAAATCTGATGTAAGAAATCAATCCAGAGATTAAAAAAGCTCATTGATCCACAAACAGGATAAATCCAAAGAAACCACAGCTAGAAAATCATGGTACAGCATGTCTTTGTTGGACATCAAAGATAAAGAGAATATCTTAAAAGGAGCAAGGAAAAAAAAATTCTTTTTCAGGAGGATTTGATAATATTGCTACCAAAGCCAAAAGACAATGGAATGGCATTTGTTAAAGTTCTGAGGTAAACACAACTTCAAACTATAATTCTATATCCAGAAGAAATTTTCTTCCAAAATGGAGGCTAAATAAAGATATTCTCCAACAATCAAGAACTAGGAGAATCAATCACCAGCACACCTGCACTACAAGAAATGCTAAAGGAAATTCTTCACACTGAAGGGAAATGATCTCCGATGGAAGCATGGAAGTGCAGAAAGGAATGAAAAATACCTTAAGGATAAATATAAAGGTAAATAGAAAAGTAAAACTATCCCTATTTGCATATGACATGATCTTCTATATAGAAAATCTAAAGGAACACACTAAAAACCATCAGAGCTAGTAAGTTCAGCAAGGTTGCAAGCCATAAATCAATTGTATTTCCATACACTACCCAAAAAGAAGCTGAAAATGAGATGAAAATCAATTCCATTTACAATAGCACCATAAAAACCAAAAATATGTAGGAATAATTAAACAAAAAAGTGTAAGGCTTATGCCCTGAAAACTAACAAATGTTTTGAATGCAATATTCACAACAGCCAGAAAGCGGAAACAGCCCAAGTGCCCAGCACCAGAGGAATGGGTGAACAAAACGCGGGCCATCCGCGCCCTGGGACATTACCCAGCCATGAAAACACGTGGCGTGCCGGTCCATGCTGCAGCCTGGAGTGAAACAGGCCAGACACAAAAGGGCAAATGTTGTATGATTTCTCTTATATGAAATGCTTAGAATAAGGAAACTCATAGAAACAAAGAGCAAAATTGTGGTTACCAGAGATGGGGGAAGGGGTAGTGGGAGTTGTTGCTAAATGAGTGTGAGTTTTGGATGGATGATGAAAATAGTCTGGAAAATATAGATGAAAGTTACATAGTATTGCCAACATACTTACTGTCAACTGTCTGCTTAAAATGGTTAAAATTGTTTTTATGCTATATTTATTGGATAACAATTAAAAATAAATGATTTTTAAAAAGAGGCAAATATTTTGAATAGACATTTACCAAGAGAAGATACAAAAATGATTAATAAGCACATGAAAAGATGTTCAATATTATCAGTCATTAGGGAAATGCAAATCACAACCACAGTGAGATGCTACTTCATAACCACTAGGAAGGTTACAATGAAAAGGCAGATAATAAGTGCTGGTGAGGACGTGGAGACACTGGAGCCATCATACATTGCCGGTGGACTATAAACAGTGCAGTCACTTTGGAAAACAGTTTGTGGGTTCCTCAAAGTGGTAAACATTGAGTTATGTGACCTAGCAATTCCACCTCAAGGCATATACCCAAGAAAAATGAAAACAGATGTCTACACAAAAACTGTGTGAATGTCCATGGCAGACTCACTCACAATAGCCAAAAAGTAGAGACAGTGCAAGTGTCCATCAACAGAAGAGCAGGTAAACAAAATGTGGTACATCCACATAATGGACCATCACTCAGCAGCAAGCAGGAATGAAATACAGATACATGCTACACAATGGATAAACCTCAAAAACATCATGCTAATTGAAAGAAGCCAATCACGAAGGACCACCTAAAATATCATCCTATTTGTATGCAATGCCAGGGTCGGCAAGCCTAGAGAGTCTCTGTAGGTGATGCACATGGTTGCCAAGCGCTTGGGGCAAGGGAAGAGAGGAGGGTTGAGACGTGGCTGCCGATGGACAAGCAACCACGTAGAGGGAGCCTCGTGGATATTAAGAGGAAAGATAAAAAACAGAAGAGAAGTGGTTATGTCGGGCTGGGAAGGCATGCGAAGGGGTGTGGAGTTTTTCTTTTTGGAGTAGTGAGATCGTTGTGAAATTTTCCGTGATGATGAATGTGCAACATTGTGATGATACTAAAAGCCACTTACCCTTTAGATTGTTCGGTATGTGACTGTATCTCAATAAAACTGCTTAATAAATAAATAATTGTGCAAGAATAGCCAGAAATAGCAGCTATGTACAGGAGGGGAAACAGAGATTGAGAGGTGAAGAATTTTCTTGTTTGTTTGTCTGTTTTTCACTATTTTTGAAATAATGAAAATTCTCTAATAATGATTGAAGTGATGAATGTACAACCATGTGATTATGCCAAACACCAATGATTGTACAACTTTGGATGAATTGTGTGCTTTGTATCAATAGAATTGATTTGTTAAAAAAAAATAAAACATTTATAGAGAAATACAAAAACAAAACAGAAGAGAACTCCTTTTTGACTGCATTCATATGAAGTGAGAGAACAGGCAGAATTAGCTCATGTTCACTGAGGTCAGAATGAAGGGCCCCCTCTGGGATACTGGCTGAGAAAGGGCACCAGGGAATCTTCCGGAGTGGCAGCCCAGCATTAGTGGCAGCCTTTTCCTGCTGGTAGCTCCCAGATGCTTCACTGCCCCTTAAAGGGTTTCCCTGAAAGATGCTTACACCTTTGTCCCTTCAGCAAACTCTCTCCAAGTGTCCCTCCTGGGTGTGCAATCTCCTTTCCACGAGGGCCATGAGTGGAACAGAGGCACTGAAGTTCCCTTTCAAACAATTAGCTGGAAAAACAAGAGAGACATGACTGTCCTTGTACCTGATTTGAGGAAACAGGTCATTCTCTTACACAAATACAATTTCAGAGAAGTGGATGCTAGGGAACCCAGAGATACAGAGTGGGCCTGACAGCACTCCCCCTTGCGGAGGCGGTATGGAGTCCCCAGCCCCGACTTTGCCCATTTCTCCTTGTGGAATATGAGGCATGGACCTCCGCGACCGCAGGGTCTCACAACTCGGAGTGACAGCTCTTGGACCACCACGGACTCATCCTCAAGCAAACGTTTATGCAACGCTTTTTGTGCCAAGGTCCTGAGCTAGGTTTTAGGTGGGATCTGCCTGGGGAAAGGGGTCCAGGGACAAAGATGAATCAGGATGGGATCCTGTCCTACAAATGTTCCTGTCCTGGTTTGAGTCTTTTGTGGAGCCCAGAAAATCATGTTCTTAAGCTAAGCCATTTCTGTGCCTGGAAACCTATTTTATGTGGGACCTTTCAATTAGCTCACCTTGGATTAGATCAGCTTGAATTAGATCAGCTTGGATTAAATTGCTTCAGTTAAGGGCCTTTGATTGGATTGCTAGACTACGGGTGGGTCTTAATCCTTTCACTGGAGTCCTTCATAAATGGAGAACACAGAGAGAGAGCTGCCATTTCACCTTCCAGGTGAGAGAGGACTCCAGGATCACCTACAGCTACAGAAAGAGAGAACCCCAAGAGGCTGAGAGAGAGGCTGGAGGCTGGAATCCGCACAGCAGCCTGAAGCTGAAGAGACGAGGCCTGGGGAGAGACGAGCCATGCTCCTGATGGCCCACGGCTGAGCTCGGGGAGAAAGTGAGCCTGGAGGAGGAGGCAGAGTCCCACTGCCATTTTGCCTTGCCATGCGGCAAGAGCCCAGGATCTGCCAGCAGCCAACCTTTTGTGAGACAGCATTTCTGATGATGCCTTGATTTGGGCATTTTCATGGCCTTGGAACACTTAAGTGTCTACCCTACTAAATCCCTATGGTAAAAGCCAACCCATTTCTGGTATTTTTGCTCCCAGCAGCTTTAGCAAACTAAAACAATTTGCCACAGGCTGCCATGCAAAATACCACAATGGGCTGGCTTTTACCATAGGAGTTTATTAGGGTAAAATCTTACAGTTCCAAGGCTGTGAAAATGCCCAAATCAAGACATCGTCAGAGATGCTGTCTCACCAAGGTCGGCTGCTGGATCCTGGGCTCCTGCCAGGTGGCCGGGCAACATGGCAGCTCTCCATCTGGGTCTCTGCCTTCTCCTCAGGCTGCTTTCTCTCTGACCCAAGCTCAGCTCTGTGTTCTGCTGATTCCAGCCTCAGGCCTCTGGGACCTCTCTCTCAGCCTCTGGGGGCTTCTTTGTCTTTCTGTGACCGCAGGCAACCCTGGAGTCCTTTTGCACATGGCAGTGTAAAAACGGTGGCTTCTTTCTCTCTGTGTTTCTGCTTTCAGTTCTCAGTTTATCTAAGATTCCAGCAAGAGGGCAGACACCTAACCTGGGGCACACCTCACTGATGTAGTCCAATCAAAGGCCCTAAAGCGACCTAATCAAAAGGGATCTAACCAAGGCCCCTTAATGGAATCTACTGCAATCAGAGGGTTCTGCACCCACAGGAATGGATTAGCTCAAAGAACATGATAAAACGTCAAACTGTCACACAAACTAAAACAGTTCCTTTCCAACAAAAAATTCTAACACCAATTAGAAAGAAATATTTGGGTAAAGGGCTGCAGATGGAGAATTTTGGCCAGTCAGGGAAGATTTACTGAAAGTGGAGATATTTGAACTGCATTTTGAAGAATATATGGAATTTGCCAAATCCCCTGCTAGCCTCCCTCCAAAAAAAAAAAAAAAAAGAAAAAAAAAAAGAAAAAGGGATAGGCAGATTTTGGTTTGATATTATTTATGAATTTTAAAAAAGATATTGATTATGTTTGTAAACTGGTCTGTTCCTATAGGTGTGACACTCTTTGATTGTATTAAATCCAAAGGATTTAAGTTTACTTGATTAAATCAAGATTAAGACTTAGATTCGGCCATGTCACTAGGGCATGACTCAGGGTTGAGTCCCTGCCCCCTTGGTGGGCTGATAGAAACAGACACTCAAGAAGAAACACAGAAGATACGGAAGAGGAGAGAACTTGGTCATTTCAGTCCTGCCATGTGACAGGAAGGAGAAGGCTCAAACAGCTAAAGCCCAGGGAAGAGAGATGAGCCCTCTGCCAGCCTACAGCTGAGATCAGAAGAAGCTGGGCCCAGGGAGCCTTAAGAGGAAGAGGAAAGCTGAGCCCTCACAGACATCACCTGCCTTCTTGCTCCAACACATGACAATAGACTTTGGTGAGAAAGTACGTCTTATGATACATTGAGTTGAACTCTTTTACACCAAATGAATACCTTTTATAGAAGCCAACAGGTTTCTGGTACTTTGCATCAGCACCCCTTTGGCTGACTAATCATGGGTCACAACTCTAGGATGTGGCTGAGTGAAAAGCAGGTTCTTAAATCATTGTTTGAGAAAGCTAAGACATAGGGACTAAAGAGTGATGAGTTGTGTATAAGCCTGAGATTTTTGTAGCAAATGAAATACTTTCAGGAACTATAGAGAGTGTATTGGACTTCTGTTTCCAGTAATACAACAAATTAGATATCCTGAAAAACACAATGAAATGAAACACTTAGAAAATACCGGTGCATATATTTAAAAAGGTCACAAGAAAGTAAGGAAAATCCCCAGGGAACCACAGTGCGAGGACCCCAAAAAATAAAGTGGTAAGGCAATGCTGATGTTATGGCCCTGGAGATGTTTGGGCCTGGGTGATGAAGAGGCTGACGTTTCAGTGGCTGTGATCAGGAGACAGAGCCATGGCTCCCTGCAAGATGAGAGGGTACAACCTTCCACAAAGTCAGATTTCTTAAAGATTAGACTTTAGTGGAAGGGAAGCTAGAGAAAAAAATCCACCTAATAACAGAGGAAGATAATTTTAAAAACCCAAAACAACTTTCTTTCTTTGGCATGGGTTCAAGATAGAAAAAATTATTCTCTGAGAAATTGTAATCACAGGTCAGCCCTTGTGCAGGTGTGGGTTAAAATTCAGATAACTGAGTGGAATACGAAACTCCAGGCCAAGAAGCTAACACAAGTGGTCACAGGTCAGTGGTGCCTCTGGACCATGCACTGAGCAAACACAAATCCTCTTAGGAGACCATGTCTCCAGCTAGGCATACGGGATTCCCACAGACAAGGCCGAGCCTGCGTGACAAGACTGGACACATACCACAATGTGTTACCATGGCCCAGACTCAGCAGAAACAAAACAAAGCAAAGTTTGATCCCCAAGTACATGTAGCAAGATGTCTTAGTCAGCCAAAGGGTGCTGATCCAAAATACCAGAAATCTGCTGGATTTTATGAAGAGTATTTATTTGGGGTAGAAGCTTACAGTTGCTCAGGCATAAAGCATAAGTTACTTCCCTCACCAAAGTCTGTTGCCACATGGTGGAGCAAGACGGCTGCCAAGGCTTCCTGGGTTCCTCTCTTTCCAGGACTTGTTTCTCTCTGGGCTCAGTTGCCCTGCTCACTCCACAAGGCAACCGACTCTGTCTCTCTCCCTGAGGCTTGAGTTTCTCCCGGCTCAGCTGCTCTGCCCCTCTGTGTGTTCACTTCCCAGGCTTCAGCGCAAAACCTCCCTTCTCTGCGGTGTGGTTTCTCTGTGAGTCGCCACCCACCAAGGGGGCAGGGACTCAACGTCCTACTGATGTGGCCCAATCAAAGCCGTAATCATTATTAAATCAAGTAAAAGTAAAACCTTTGAATCCAATACACTCTAATACACCCAGAGGAAAAGACCAGTTTACAAACATAATCCAACGTTTCTTTTTGGAATTCATTAATAATATTAAACTGCTACACAAGATTATTAGATGCCAAATGTAAAATAAATATGTTTAACATATTTTGAGAACATAGCTACAAAAACATGAACATGCAAGAAAAACAATGGATATTTTGGGGCAAAATTTTAAAACTTCTGAAAGTAAAAACAATGAAATTAAAATTTCATATAATTTTCATATATCATGAGTTGTTCTTCTTTGCATTTTTTCCAGTAATTAAAAAGTGTAAAACCCATTTTTAGCTCATAAACATATAGTGTACATAAATAAAGTTTTATTGGAACATAGCCATGCTCATTTGTTTACATATTGTCAGTTGTGGCAGTTTGAGATTATTTTATGAATACCAAAAAGAAAGATCGTGTGGTAAAATAATCTATTCCTCTGGATTTGATAACCTTTGATTGCATTAAATTCAGCTGAGATGTCTTTGATTAGATTACCTGTTAACATCAGGGCTTTTGATTTAACATCAGAGGTGTGACTCAGGTTTGAGTTCCCACCACTTTACTGCGCCTGACACTCACTCAAGGACACACACAGGAAGAGAGCTCTGTCATTTTTGACAAAAAGGAGAAGGCTCAAATAGCTAAAGACTCAGGGAGAGATGAACTATTTTGTCTGATAGCTTACAGCTGACCTTGGGAACAGAGCCGAGACTGATATAGGAGGTCCAGAAAGAAACAGCCCTATGCCAGGAGAGAGAGGACCTCACTTAAGCCCAAAGCCTCAAGAGGCTGGGCCCACAGAGCCTCAAGAGGAAGAGGAAGCCCAGAGGGGAAGGAGAGAGCAGGAAGAGGTGGCCCGCCATCTTGCTTCAGCATGTGACAACTGACTCTGGTGAGAAGGCAGCCTTGAGTTGGACTCTTTAGGGCCTTGTAACTATAAGCTTTTGCCCCAAATAAATACCCTTTATAAAAGCCAACAGCTTTCTGGTACGCTGCATCAGCACCCTTTGGAGGACGACTGCTATATCTGTCTTCCCATGATAACACCAGAGTGGAGTAGTTGTTACAGAAACCATAAGGCCCATAAATCCTAAAATATTTGTTATCTGGCTCTTTACAGAAAACATTTGCAGGACCCTGACTAAGAGAAAAAGGAAACCCAAGTAGCCAAGACAACAGAGTCAGCAGAGAAGAACTAAACTATATTTAAAATAGTAAAACCATAATAGAAAATGTGGGTAAAGTAGTTAAAAAGATGGAGAATATCAACAGAGATTTATAATTCATAAAACAAATCAATGGAGACTCCAGTCCTGAAAATATAAAATCTGAGATTAATTACACAGTGGAATCAGGAATGAAAGAGGGGACATCACTAGATTCTAAGGACATTAAAAGGTTAATAAGGGCTGTTTTTTTTTTTTGTTTTTTTTTTATGCTTTGGCACAAATAAGTTGGTTCAGTAATAAATATGTGAGACCTTTTGTTTGGAGAAAAAAAAAAGGATAATAAGGGAATATTATGAACAACTTTGCATCAATA
Source organism: Tolypeutes matacus (assembly GCA_026826555.1). NCBI lineage: Eukaryota > Metazoa > Chordata > Mammalia > Cingulata > Chlamyphoridae > Tolypeutes > Tolypeutes matacus. The sequence continues at coordinate 1,017,839 of JAKSZT010000527.1, forward strand.
AATTTGATAACTGAGATAAACTGGATAAATTACACAAAAAATACAAACTACCTAATAATTTGAATAGCTCATATATATTAAAGAAATTAAAATCATAGTTAAAAACCTTTCCACATATAGAAGCTCTGAACAAACAGCAAGACCTGGCAGAATCATCTTTCCCAGAGCTCTAGAAACAGGTTAAAGGACTGCAGGAACAGGGCAAGCACCGAATTGAGGAAAAGGTCACTTAAAAGTAGTAGGATCTCCTGGCTGCCCCTCCTCCATTCTCTCAGTCTCAGCACAGATTCAGCCCAGGCTCCCAGTGAGCAGCCCAGGTCCCGGTTCCGGAGGGAGCAGAGTAAACCTTGTACAGGTACTGGGAGTGCGTATGTCTGACCCAGTCTGTCTGGTGGCGGCTGAGGGACTCACCATCTCAGATCTTGTCCTGTGTGTAGAAGGCGGTGGGGGGGCAGATCCTGGCCTTCAAGGAAAGCTCTGTCATAACACTAGCTGGATACAAACCTAAGGAACAGATGCCTCAAGAGTCTAAATTCCAGTGACAGCACATTAAAGTACCAAAATGTCCAGGTTTCAACAAAAGGTAACAAAACAAAGAAACAGGAAATTTCATTCATTATTTTTTATGTTACTTATTGTACTAGAAAACAGTGGTGTGGGAATTTGAATTAGTAAGATCTTTATTTTTCAAATTGTCAAGTGTTCCTTTTTGAAATATTTACTGTTTAACAAGACATAATGGATTTGAAAACACTTTTCTGCAAAGAAAATCCCTGGTCCAAATGGCTTTCTACTTCCCGACTTATTCTGTGACTGTATTACCCTAATAACAAACAGATGAAAACAGTGCAACAAAAGAAGACTATAGAACAATATTCCCCATGAACATAGACCCAAAATTCTTAACAAAATATTAGATAATTGCATATAGCAATACATAAAAAGGAAACTCCATCGTGACCACGTGGGGCTTAATCAGGAATCTATAGTTGTTTCAACACTTGAAAATCAGTCAATGCAGTTAATCATATCAACATACTAAAGGGGTTCACATATTCTCACTGGACTTAGAGAAATTATTTGACAAACCCAACAACTTTTCATGATAAAAACACTAGCAAATTAGGAACTTCCTCAACTTGATAAACTGAATCTATGAAAAACTGTCGTCGTATTTAATGGCCAAGGGACTGGGCGCCTTCTCCTTAAGATGTGCCGTGAAGGAAGGACGTCCACTCTCACCACTCTTACTCAGCATTGCATGGAAGGGTCTAGATAGTGCAATAAGGCAAGAAAGGGAAATAAAAAGGACTACAGTTCAGATAAAAAATTAAAAACTGACTTTCTTGGTAGAAAATATAGTTTTCCACATAGAAAATACCAAAGAAGTTATGAAAAAGGCACTAGAATTAATAAGTGAATTTATCCAGGTCACATTTACAGGGTCAATATACAAAAATCTGTACATTAACAATGGACAAGTAAAAATTGAAATTTGAAATACCAATTGTATTAGTCAAAAGAGGTGCTGATACAAAGTACCAGAACTCTGTTGGCTTTTATAAAGGGTATTTGGGGTAGAAGCTTACAGTCACAAGGCCTTTAAGAGTCCAACTCAATGACCCATAAGAGGTATTTTCTCACCCAAAGTCATTTGCCACGTGTTGAAGCAAGATGGCGGGCGATGTCTGCAAGGGTTCAGCCTGCCTTCCTCCTCCTAAGGCTCCATGGTCCCAGCTCCTTCTGATCTCAGCTGTAGGCTGGCATAAGGCTCGTCTCTCAGGGCTTCTTCAGCTGCAAACTATCAGGCCCATCTCTCTTCCTGGGGCCTCTGCCATGTCTATGGAGCTGTCTCTCTTCCTCTGTGTTCTTCTCGGTGTATCTACTTCCCTGTTCTTGACTGAGCGTCCATTTATATAGCCCACCAAGGGGGCGGGGACTCAACCCTGCACGCCCCAATGACATGGTCGAATCAGAGCCTTAATCTTGATTTAATAAAGTAAAAGTGAAACCTCTGAATTTAATGCAATCAAAGGGGTATCACACCCAGAGGAACAGACTAGTTTACAAACATAATATCTCTTTTTGGAATTCATAAATAATATCAAACTGCCACACCAATATTACCTATAGCTTCAAAGCACAAAATACTTAGGAATAAGTTTAACAACTGAGTACAGTATTTGTATCCTGAAAACTAGGAATTGTTCATGAGAGCAATTTAGAAAGTTCTAAGTAAACAGTGATACATAATGTGTCCAAGGATTAGAAGATTCAATATTGAGAAGACATCAGTTTTTCTCAAACTGATTTATAAATTCAACACAATTGCAATTAAACTCCCAGCAAACTTTCTTTGTAGGAATTATGAGTTGGTTCTAAAGTTCTTACTGAAAAGAAATGGACACGGAGTAGCCAGAACAATTTTGAAAAAGAACAACAAAGTGAGAGGGTGCACACTACCAAGACTTACTCTAAGACTCCAGCTAAAATGACAGTGTGGTGCTGGCCTAAGGACAGCCATGTAAACCAATGAAATAGATTAGAGTGTCCAGAAATAGATTGACACACGTATGGCCAATTGACTTTTGACAATGTGCCAAGGCAATTTGGTGGAATAAGGGTATTCTTTTCAACAAATGTTGCTAAAACTATGGCTATCAATATGCAAAATAATGAGCCTCAGCCCTTACCTTTCATGATTTACAAAAAGTACCTAAAATGGATCACAGACCTGGGTGTAAAATCTTAAACTATAAAACTTATAGAGGACTCTCACAACAGTCTGGCCCTTTCTGCATGTTTTCTTGAACGAAGTCTTTAAGGATGTTTGGTATCCCTGATAAAGCAAAATTTTGAGTCTCAGTTTCCAGTTTGGGCTCCCTTTTGGGGCCATGCTGGACTTTTCAAGTGGTGACAGAAAATCTGTGGTTCCTGCCGACCAGACCCAGAGAGGCTGTGTACATGGGCGCGTCTAGGTGGACAGCTGTACCCTCGGACTGGGCCATGCATCCGTGCCCGTCATGAGCCACTCCCCCGACATCTGGGGAACGGTCAAATTGGGTTTTGTGTCCTTGTCCAGCCTATAGATGCTTTTCCCTCTTGGTGGTGGGCAGGGGCATCTGGATGCCATTGGGACAGAGTTGGATGTTGGGGACCGTGCATCGTTTTGTTGTGAGGGAGTTTTTCTGTGAGCTGTCAGCCTTGCTTTTTACCCTAAGAATAACTTTCATTTTACTGCAGATGCTTTCGTAGAAGTATAATGTGTCATAGCAGCAATTATTTACATGTGGGTGACCAGGTCAGAATCCCTCTCTACGTGAGAAAATCTCAAAGAATTATGAGACTAATCAGAAATGCTTTCTGTGAAAGAGCTAGAGCTGGCTGACATTAGAGGATAGATTCACAAAATAATTCACAAAGATCTCCTCAAAATTACTGATTTAAAAGTGGGCTTATCCAAGGATTAAAAATCAGAGAAAAACAATTGGATCTTGCCATTATGCTCCCAGTACGTGTAGTTACCATTATTTAATTAATTTTTAAAAATTATGCAGAAATTTTTGTACCAATTGCATTCACCAGTAAATGGAATCATCGAGTCCAAAAAAAAAAAACTTATAGAAGAAACATAGGAGGAAATCCTTGCAACCTAATGTTAGGTAAGAACATATAAGAAAAAAATGATAAATTGGGCTTAATAAAAAAAAATTTTCTTTAGACTTTTTTTCATACTCCCCCCACCCCTGCTGTTTCTGCTGTCTGTATCCACTCGCTCTGTGATCTTCTCTATCTGTTTTTTTTCTGTCTTCTCTTCTTGTTTTTCTCCTCTAGGCTTCACTGGGATTCGATCCTGGGGACCTCTGATGTGGGAGAGAGGCACCCTCTCACTTGCACCACCTCAGTTCCTGGTTTCTGGTGTGTCTTGCCTTGACTCTCCCCTGTGTCTCTCTTTTTTTGTTGCATCACCATCTTGCTGCTGGGCCTGGCTCGCTGTGCAGGCCTGGCTCACCTTTACCAGGATGCCCCAGGAATAGAACCCAGGTCCTCCCATATGGTAGGTGGAAGCCCAATCACATGAGCCGCATCTGCTTCCCTTAATCAAAATTTAAATCTCTGCTTCTTGAAAAGCATTGCTAAGAATATGAAAAGACAATCTATAGTTTGAGAGAATTTATTTGCAGTACACATATCAGATGAAGGACTTCTATCCAGAATATATATATATATATATATATATAATTATGAATCAATAAAAAGAAGATAAACAACCTAATAAATGATGAGTGAAAGATTTGAAAACTTCACCAGAGAATGTATGCAGATAGCAAATAGGCACATTAAAACATGCTTAACATCATTAGCCATCAGGAAAATCCAAATTAAAACCAAAATGACTAAAATATATATATAAAAAAGATACTGGCCAATGATGACAAGAATGCAAAACTGGAACTCATATACATTACTTGACATAATGCAAAGTAGTACAGGCACTTTGCAAATAGTTTTGCAAATTATATGATGTTATACATACACTTAGCATATGACCCAACAATTTTTTCCCTAGGAATGTGCCCAAGAGAAATGAAAACTTACATCTACACAAAGATATGTATACAAATAATTATAGAAGTTTCATTCATGATAGCCCCAAACTGGGAACAACTCAGAGTTTCATCAATTGGTGAATGGATAAACACTTTGTAGTACATGCATACAATGGAATGCTACTCAGCAGTTAAAAGGAATAAAATACTGATAACATGCAACAATATTGATGAATCTCAAAAGCATTATGCTAAATAAAGAACCCAGACATAAAAGGCTACATAGTGTATACTTCCATTTATATGCCATTTTGGAAAAGGAAAAACTAGAAAGAATTCTAATCAGTGGTTCCCAGAAGCTGGGAGTGGAGAGAGGGGATTGACTATGAAGGGGAATGTGGGAATTTTCAGGGCAATGGAACTGTTTTATAACTGAATTGTGGTGGTAGTTGTATGACTGAATATGTTTGTCAAAATTCACTGAACTTGTACACTTTTTTCAGAAACAGATAAACACTATATTTACTAAATAAGTTAAGACAAACTTTACAAACAGATGAATATAAAAGGCTCAGAGCTAAAATAGATGGTGGAGCAGTTTGATATTATTTATGAATTCCAAAAATAGATATTTGATTATGTTTGTGAAGTGGTCTTTTCCTCTGCACATATTAGATTTTACTGGATTCAGAAGTTTCACTTTTACTTGATTCGGCCACGTCAGTAGGACGTTGAGTCCCCACCCCCTTCGTGGGCAGGGACTCACAGAGAAACCACGCCGCAGAGAAGGGAATTTGGAGTTTTGATCCTGGAGCTCGGGAGGTAAACACAGAGAAGCAGGTGTGTAAGGAATTCTCTCCATTAAACACAGGCAGAGGCCCCGGGAAGTGAGATGAGCCATTCACCCGATAGTCTACAGCTGGCCTTGTGGAGAAAGCAGAGCAGCTGAATCTGAAGAGAAACAAGCCCCAGGAAGAGAGGAACCCAGGAAGCCTGAACGCTGGCAGACGTCGGCAGCCATCTTGCTCCAATATGTGGCAATAGACTTTGGTGAGGGAAATAACACGCTTTATGACCTGGTGACTGTAAGCTCCTACCCCAAATAGATACCCTTTATAAAATCCCACCAATTTCTGGTATTTTGCATCAGCACCCCTTTGGCCGGCTAACATAGATGGTAAGCATCATGTGAAGGAATCAGCACCATCACAGCATCTCAGTTGGCTTACTCATGTAAAAAGAAATTTTCAAAGAGCAGTTTCACAGAAATGAAGCCATTTTTTTCCTTATAAAGAAATCACCATTTCTTGGTTCAAAACTGACATCTGTTATGAAAATTATCATATAACATATTTGTAAGATGGCAAGGAATAACTCATCTTCAAAATGCAAATAAGCCTGTTTAGAACCACAAAAAAGGTAATGATGAGGAGAAAAGGATTTTAAAAATATATATATATAAAGATTAAAAACATTTGGGTTGCAAAACTAATTTTTTTGGCTAGAGGATAAAAGAGAAAAAGTGATTGAGTTACGGATGCTGATTTCAACTTTACATACTATATAATGGGATCCAAGATCTTTAACAGTTTGCTTGCATTTCTTTTTACTTATATAATGCTCTGGAAATTTCTGGTAGAAATTACAGTGTCTCAAAGTGTAAAAAACACACTAAGCATATCTTGCTACCTACTACTTCATGGATGCCATAAGACTCGTTTATGGATTAGAGTTGTGTAAAAAGCCATTGCCTTGAGTTGAAAAATGAATCCTGTAAAAGCTCAATACAAATCCCCCAAAGCATATGCACTTCTAAATCTTTTGATAATTACAATCATATTTAAGCATAACCAAAATAAAATAATAAAACTGAAAGCATTTCCCTTTATTCGCTATGCCTTGTAGACTCTCCTGAACTGTACACTTTTTTTTTTTTTAACCAGGAGGTCCTGGGGATCAAACCCATGTCCTCCCATATGGTAGACGGATGCCCAACCACTTGGGCCACATCAGCTTCCCAACTGTGCACTTTTAAGTGGTGTATTTTACTACACAAAAATTATATCTCAATAAAATCACCTAATAAAAAAGCATTCAAAATATGGGTTTTTACACTGATTTGGAGGTAGCAGAAGATAGGATTTGTAACTGAAAGGCAGGTCAATAAAAATGTACAAACTGAAATACAGATGGAAAATAAATAACAGATAGATTAAGAGACATGTGGGGTATGCTGAAAAGATCTAATTCATGTATATCTTGAGTTCCAGAAGAAGAGATAGAGGACAAAGAAGTAATATTCTAATATTCCAAAATAATTATCCCACACTGATAAAAGGCATTAATCCCCAGATCAAGAAATTCAGAGAACCTGAAGCAGGATAAATACAAAGATAAGCAACCTAGGTGCATCATAGTCAAACTTTGAATGTTTTAAAAGCAGTCAGTGAAAAGAAATACACAACCTCCGAAGAAGAAACAAGACTACCAATGACTTCTCAACTGAAACAATGGAGTCAGAAGACAATGGAATACTTGGAAGATGTTAAATTAATGCCAACCTAGGATTTTTTATGTAGTGAAAATATCCTTTAAAAATGAAAGTAAAATAAAGATGTTTTTGCATAAGTAGAAATGGACAGACTCCATTTCCAGCAGATCTGAATTGAAAGAACTATAAAAAGGAGCTCTTCAGGGAGAATAATGATCCCTGATAGAAACAGAAATTTCAGGAAGGAATGAAGAACCCTAGAAAAACTAAGTAGGTTGGTAAATATGAATGAATACTGATTGTACAAAATAAAATGAATAATGCCTTGTGGAGTATAAAATATATGAGAAATAGGGACATTGATGTGGTTCAAGTGAATGGGCTCCCGTCCACCATATAGGAGGTCCAGGGTTTGACTCCCGGGGCTTCCTGGTGAAAGGCAAGCTGGCCTGTGTGGAGAGCTGGCCTGAGCAGAGAGCTGGCCCATGCAGAGTGCTGGCCCGCATGGAATGTTGGCCCACGCAGGAGAGCTGGCCCGCGTGGAGAGCTGGTGCAGCAAGATAATGCAATAAAGAGACACAGAGGAGAGACAATAAGAGATGCAGCAGACCAGGGAGCTGAGGTGGGACAAGAGATTGAGCACCTCTCTCTCACTCCAGAAGGTCCCAGGATCGGTTCCTGGTGTCGTCTAAATGGGGCACATGCATGCAATGGAATATTATTTGGCCATAAGAATTAATGAAGTTATGAGACAATGAAACACAGAAGAACCTTGGAAACATCACACTCAGTGAAATAAGCAAGGCACATAAAGACACAAATTGTATGACAGCACTTATAAGACATGATGAGAAAAAGTAGATCTACAGAGCTAGGAAGCAGAGGAGAGGTTCCTGGGAGGAGTGGGGAGGGAGGGAGGGGCGTAAGGAGGAGTTTTGGTTTGCAAAAGTAAAAAAAAGAATATGGTATAAAAAGTAAACAAATAAATTGGGCTTGCGAGGGAACAAAAGGAGGAAGGAGCACCCATGGGAATGCCAGTGGCTGGCCGGTGGCGACGGAGTGACCTGTGAGCCAGCCCACTAAGAACTGACCACCTGGACCAGCATCAGGTGGGCCGAAGGTGTCAGGAAGGTGTGAGGGGATCATCGAGGCTTTGTGGCTTCAGAAAAAAAATCTTTCAGGGGAAATTAAATTATGGGTGTTTTTGGTTGCACTCTTGTATCAATTTTTGTTTATATAACTCCAAAACGATCAGCTGTAAAAGTCAAATGTTTAATCAGTAGGTTGTTTTGCATGGATTATTTTAGCACAGTCATTTGTTTGTGCTTGTGTAGCCCAAAGTGCGTTTGTGCTAGCTTCACGCCGGTTATGCGTTTCCATACTTAGGAATCTGAAGACAGCTCAGGGCGCTATCACGGAGGCTGGCCGTGCGCCCTGCAGGGAACGCAAGCTTTCTCTTCCAGCAGCTCCCTGTGGCGCGCCCACCTCCCAGCCATCTCCCAGGTGCTGTCTCCCTTTGTTCTCTGTGCTTTTGCAAAAAAAAGTATAGAAACCACCGTCTCTGAACAATTAAGTCAGAAGTAAATTTTAAAAAGAACCAAAATAGCCAGTGTTATTTCTGGAATTTTACAACACACTTCTAAATATTTTATGATTCATGGGATAAATCACAAAGGAAATGATAAAATACATAGACTTCAATCATGAAAATATGAAAATCAGTGGGATAGTGTGAGGGCAAGTTACAACCTTCAAGATTTCAGAAAGGAAGGCAGAAACTAAGAAGCTAAGCATAACAAGCGGCAGCAGCGACCGATGGCGAAGGGGGCGTCGCCGAGGGGAGGGCAGAAACCAAAGCGGCAGGAGACAAAGTCCAGCCGAGGACCCCCGCGGGGACTCAGAGCAAGTGACAACGCCAGCCCAGGGAGGTGACGGCCGCTTTCGCAAAAAGGGGGACTTGGGCACGGAAAGGCAGTGGCAGTTGGAATTATTGCTAAACCGCCAAGTTGCCTGAGGGCAGAGAGAGCTGGGGGGAGGCTCAGGAATTGTCTAGAAGCGCCACAGCCTAAGGGAGGGGCCTGCAGGCGGCACCCGAGTTTGTGCCTGGGCCACTGGGGCTCAGGCGTGCTTGGGGACAGCCAGAGGAGAGCCCTGCAGGGCTGAGCGGAGGGCAGGTGGGCAGGTGGGCGCCAGGAGCCCCGCGAGCAGCTGGCGCTCACAGCAGCGGCAGAGAGGTTTTGAAGGTGGGGAAAAGCTGTGGAGTGCAAGAGATACAAGGAGGTGGATCCGAGCTTGGGGGCTGAACAACTGGAAAGGGGGGGGGATGGGGTCTGCCCTGAGGCCAGGGCCCCCTGTCCTCCAGAGCCCCTCCCCAGCTGCACCCCAGCACTGCTGTCTCCCCGAGCCTGGGTCTGGCTCACCCGAGGCCCTCACCCCACCCCCAGCGCAGCTCGGCACAGAGCCGGCTCAGGAGGTGAGGCCAGGTGAGGGAGGGGCGTCCCATCCGTGTCCCCACCCCCAGGACCAACACAGGTGTGGCTGGCAGGTGCCGGGAGGCGCTCACCGATTCTGGGCTTGGCAGGGCTCCCCGACCCGCAGGTGGCCACCTGGGAGGAGGGAGGAGGTGTCAGCACCTGGCTGTGCCTAGCAAGGGGCCACAGAGAGCAGCAGGGGGGCCAGGGGGCCTCGGCCATGGGCAAGGACGGGCAGGCAGCCAGGACCCTGGGGCTGGGGACCACCCGGGGGCGGGTCTCTTCAGGCTTCTGAAGGTCCCTGGTGGACGAGGTTTGTGCTCCCCCTCCCTGGAGGCTCCTCCGTGAGCCTGGGGACAAATGGGGGCCTGGCGTCCACTCTCAGGCCCGCGGGGGGCACCCTGGAGGCAGACACCAGGCCCAGGATGACAGGGGAAGCGGAATCCTCTAGACCACCTAACTCAGGGGCTTCTGTGGGCCCCCAGCGACAGGAAGGACCTCCTCCCTGCAGGTTTGATTCGGGAAGACAAGGCTTCGAACTGGGTGAGCAAATCCCAGAAGGAGGTGGAGGCCTGCAGGTATCCTTGGGAGGGCGCAGAGGCCAGGCCTCAGGGTCTGATGGGCCAGAGTCCCTCCCGGCCGAGTCCTTATAGAAGGCACCATGCTCTCCCAGGAGTCAGGAAGCCCCAACTCCATCCCGAACCCTAACCCAGCCCTAACAGAACCCCGGACCTAATGCGATCAGCAGCCGAACCCTAGCCCTGACCCTAACAATAGCCCTGACCTTAACCCTAACTGCGACCACGACCTGACACTAACTCACTCTAAAGTGCTCCTCTCCTGCTACTTGGGGTTCTGTGCCAGGCAGCCTCTTCCTTCCACTAGGAAGAACAATGGAGATCCATTGCTGTGCATATTTTCAGTTTTAGGAAATAAACTGTCGTGGGCACAGCTGAAGTCTTGCCCCCACGGCTGGGGGCTCTCCAGGCCATTTAACACCGCTGACACATCAAAACAGTCCGGTGCCAACACTCCAGAGTATTTGTAAAAAATGGCGTTTCTATGTCTTAAATCTCAAGTGCTGGGTCACCGGCAGCCTTGGCAGGGCCCTTCTCCCTCCACCCTGAGCCCTGGCCCCTGCTTAAAGGGCGTCTCTTTCTTCCCCCCTGCCAGGGCAGCTTGAGGGCTGCAGGCGGCTCCCAGGGTGGGCGACGGTCTGGGGGCGCTGGGGGCACGGGCGGGCTCCCGCACCCATCCCAAGGGCTCTGGGCCGGGGCGGGCCAGGGCAGGCCGTTGCCTCCCGGCCGCGTGGGTGCTGGGGCGGCCAAGTCCAGGGAGGGGCGCAGAGCTCTGGGTGCACAGCCGAAGGCCGGGCCCCAGGGCGGGGAGGCCGGGCCCCAGGGCAGGGAGGCCGCGGGCCGAGGGCGGCCGAGTCTCACCTCCTGGCCTGCGGCCCCTTGTGCGGCGGTGCTGCCGTAGGAGTCCGCCTGCTGCTCCGGGAGCTCCAGGTCGATGAGCACGGCGCTGTCCTCCTCCCGGGCCCGTCTCCGCAGCATCCCGCTCCTGCGCCCCGCCAGGGCCGGGCGGGGGCCGAGCGGGCACGTGAGGCCTTTCCCAGCAGCAGCCGCCCCGAGGCCCTGCGGAGAGCGCCGCGCTCCCGGCCGCCAGCCCCAGCGCGGCCGCCAGCCCCGGGGGGAAGCCGCGGCTGCAGGCCTGGCCGCCCCCTTCCGCCGTCGGTGCGGTGAGCACCTGCCTCCTGAGGCCGAGCGTCGCCCCCGTCAGCCCTGCAGCAGCGCAGGTGCGTCGGAGCGCTGAGCAGCCTCCAGCGAGGCAGGGCTGGATGGCGCCTGCCTCCTCCTGGGGTGTCCCAGGCCGGGGTGGGGGGAGGACCCTGGCCCTTGCCTCTCGCTGCCCCCTCCCCACGCTCTGCCCTGCCTCTGCCCTGTCCTCTGTTAACGGGCTGGCAGCCTGCAGCGAAGAGTGAGCTGCACCCCATGGCCCCGGCAGGAGGCTGGACCTTGTGCTGGTGTGAGGGTGGGGAGGTGGGCTGCGCCTCTAGTGCTGCCCCTGGATTCACAGACGGGGAAACCGAGTCCCAGAGTGGCAGAGGCTGGGACCCAGACCTCGCCCCTACTCCAGCCACGGGGCCACTCCTGGGGAAAGTCCTCCAGGGTTTTAAGTCAGTTGGTGAGCAGGGCTGGGGCAGAAGGGACAGTGGGGAAACTGAGGCACACGGGGCTGCCCGGTCCACAGCCACACCGCGCCCCTGTCCCCTGGCATGCCCCCAGGACTCTTGGGAGGCCCCCACAGCTCAGGTGTTTGGAGACCCGCAGGGGCTGCCCCCCACCCCCGTGGCCCCAAGCATGGTAAGCTGGCTCCCACCTGGCACCGCGGCTTCCGGAGGAGGCCTCGGAGGTCATGGCCCCGCGCCCGGCACGAGCAGGGCCTCAGCGGCGAGTCCGGCCGGCCTGGGGCAGGGAAGTGCCAGGGAAGTGCCAGGGAAGTGCGAGGCGCCCGCGGCCCCCGGTGCGGCCCCGCCAACGGCCCGGGGCAGGCAGGAGAGGGCCGGCGTCGCGCGCACCGGGGCCAAGGTCCCCCGGCTCCTGCAACCGGACCCGCCTTTGTTTGAGAAGGGGGCGTGGGGCGCTCCGCAAACAGGCCGCGCATTTCCCTGGAGCCCCACGCGCCGCGCACGCAGACGCTGCGTCCTGCCCACCCGCGGCCCGGCCCAGGGCCCGCGCGCCTCCTCCCAGCCGTCCTGCAAGGCGGCCCAGGGGCTCCGTTCACGGGCGGCGGGAAGCGGGGGCTCTGCGAGGTGACGCAGCGCGTCCCGGCGGGGGCCCGGCTCTCAGCGGAGCTCCGGGGGCAGCAGCGCGGCCGCTTCCTGGGCTGAGCCCTCGTGCCCACCGGCGAGGGGGCTGCGGCCCAGCTCTCCTCATCCTTGGCCCTGGCCGGTCTCCCGGGGGCCCCTCCAGCCAGGCACACTGCACCCCTGCCTAGCCCCGCTGATGAGTGGCTCAGTGCTAACCCCCTCCAGGCCTCTGGCCTCTCCCC
>JAKSZT010000527.1:1048757-1104860 GCA_026826555.1 Tolypeutes matacus
CCCCCCCCGAGCCCCAGGACAAGGGGCTCCACCACCTCTGAGCCCCAGGACAAGGGGCTCCACCACCTCTGAGCCCCAGGACAAGGGGCTCCACCTGAGCCCCAGGACAAGGCCCCCCACCTGAGCCCCAGGACAAGGCCCCCCACCTCTGAGCCCCAGGACAAGGGCCCCCACCACTGAGCCCCAGGACAAGCCCCCCCACCTCTGAGCCCCAGGACAAGGGGCTCCACCACCTCTGAGCCCCAGGACAAGGGCCCCCACCTGAGCCCCAGGACAAGGGCCCCCACCTCTGAGCCGGGCCCTGAGGACTCTCCACAAGGGCGCGGCAGGGTGGGCCCAGGGAGCAGGACCATCTCGGGGGATGAGGGCAGGCCTGACCGCGCCTGCCCAGCCTCTCCGCTCTGAGCTTCCGATGTTCCCTGACCTTGTCTTTTCCCTCCCGCGAGGCTGGCGGGACCCAGTGTTCTCTCCCTGCCGGGCACCACCCGGAGGCGCCCTCCTCCGCCTGCGGCCGCCCTGGCCCCCTGCCGAGCCTCCTCCCACGCCAGGCTCGCGCCGCGCTCTGGCTCAGGCCTCCCGTTTTAAGACGGTTTGATGCGCTTCAGAATCCGGGGGAGTCTCTCTCTGGGCTAGTTTTCAAAGCTGACTGAGCCTCACGTGGGCCTTCTTCCTTCCGAATAAATCTGAGAATATTGATGAGTTCTTTAAGAAACCAAAATGGCATTTTGATTAAGGAGTACCCTTTTCTATCCCTTTCACATCTTAATATAAATTCAGATTAAATTAGGCTGCATTTATACAGCCTCAGCCCTCCTGAAGGTCACGGCACTCCTGGCCCCTACCTGCCCCTTCCGGGCTGTTCTCCGCCTTCTCTCCGTGGACCTTTGCTCTGAAGGCACCGGGTTTGGCTTGTTCCTTCCCGTGAGGTGGAAGTTTCGTGACTTACTTATATTGTTGCCTGCCTTCAGCGTTTTCCAGCCACTTCCCCAGGGATCTTGTCTAAAACTCCTGCACCCCTTCTGAGATGAGCTCGCAGCATCCACCTCTACTCGCCGCCCCCCACCCCCAGACTAAAGAAACCATGACGCTGCGTTTCAGATCACTAAGGGTTTCCATCGTAACGTTTGCAAAAGGCTTCACAACCACACAGAGTACATGCTTTTAAACTAAAAGCTTTGCTCATTTTAGTGCTCCTAAATCGTATCTGTCCCTTTCTTCCTATCTTTAATTCAGTTTTTTGTCTGGGTAAAGGCTCCTCTGAATAATCTCTCAGCAAGGCCACCCAGATCCAGGACCCGTGTGCCCCAAAGTGGCGTTCCTCTGACCCGAGGTGCGGCCGGCAGGCTGAAGGCAGACCAGGCCCTCCCTGCCCCGCCTCTGCCTCCCAAGAGTGTGCTTTGCAGTAGGCAGACACATCATAGAGTCAGTTCACAAAATTTATTTTGGTGACGATTAGAAACAGGGCTGGACATGTCCTCACACTTTTGGGCAGACACGACAAAGTCTGGGACTCCCTGAAGCGGTCGCGGCGGGCGCCGCATCCCCGGCTCGCTGGGCCGCGGCCCACGGCTGTGAGAATCCCACCACCACACGCCCTGCTTGCGATGAACCCAGAGCTAGAGCTGCAACAAAATTTAATTTCTCTTTTCCTCTGAGTTTCAAACATTTTTATGACATGTAACAGACGTCTAGAGCAGCGCATCCAGTAGAGCTTCCCGTGATGACGGAGATCTCTCCCCAATAGGGCTCCACAGACCCACAAGCTCCACGTGGCCACCGAGTGCTCAGAGTGTGGGAGTGTGACCAAGGAACTGAATCTTTAATTTCACTGAACTTTAACTTAAATTTGAACTTAAGCTGCTACATGTGGCGAGCGGTTCCCACACTGGACAGCTCTAGGACCCTGGAACCAGAAGGGACCTGCAGTGACCCAATAACTAGACCCTCGTTTGGCAGAGGGGAACTGAGAGCCCGAGAGGACACTGCCCTTGCAGCGTTAAACTCAGAGCCAGGTGGCGGCTGACGTAAATCTCATAAAAACACAGGCCCAGACAAGGACAGAAGAGTGGGGTGGTGAGGTTCAGAGCATGCTTTTCTTTGGAGAAACTCACTTGGGCTCAAGTTCGTCTGCAGCACGAGAGCTGGGTGACGTGGGCCTTCCCCGTGTGCACCTCTGCTTTTCGCCAGCCATACCCCAGGTGAGGACGGGGGCGCTGAGCCAGCAGTCTGCACGGCACCCGGCACGTGCCACGGCTGACAGACAGCGCTGCCCGTCCCACCCAGCTCACGGGGCGGCACTGTCGTGGCCCAAGGACTTCTCTTTATAAATATATACATAATTTGTTCAAAACTGGCATTGACTGCTCTAAAAGATGATTCAGTCCTGCAAACTGGGACCGAGGGGCCTGCTGGAACAGCCCCCCAAGTGCCCCCTGGGAGGCATCTCAGGCCCGCTGCCTCGGGGGGTGGGGGCCTCCTGAGAGGAAGCAGATGGAAACCCGCAGTGCGAGGAGTGCGGCACGTCTTCCCTTCTCTCGCTGGCTGTGCCAGCCGTCAGCATTTACCTGGGAACACCCCATGGGGAGGTGCAATGGCGACGGCGTCTCAGAAAGGTGAGTGGGCATTGTACGCTAGTGACCATTCGGTGCCTTTTATTGCCTGCCATTGGGTTTGTGACTGTTGGTATAGTGACGATTTCAGGAGCAAGAAGTGGGTTAAAAAACTGTGGCCGGGATGTTCCTCGCGGAGCGGGAAGGTCAGAACCTGACGTAGGTGGCGTCGATCTGCCGCACGGCGGGGAGTGCCAGCAGGACCTTGCGCCGGTACTGTGGGTCCTTCTGCAGGGGGTTGCGCTCCAGGTAGACCGTCTCCAGGCGCCTGGCCCCTTTAAGCTCATCCAGGTCGCTCCAGCTCTCGATGAGATTGTCGTTCATCTGGAGGACGCACACACACGTTAGGAAAGCCTCTGCCACGGCGCAGACCGGACTCTTCTATCCCCCTGACCCCGAATCTGGGAGCGAGGCCTTGGAGGCAGGTGAGTCCTCCCACCCAAAGACAAGAGCCGGCAGGAAGCCTCCCGGGCGCCTCCCAAGCGCCAGCCCCTCCTGGCGCATCCTGGCCACTGGGCGCCAGGACCCAGGTGCAACGCTCCTTTCACGCCCAGACCTGGGCAGGGCCGCCGAGCAGGGAGGCCGGGCGAGGAGCCGCTGCAGGCACCAGGCGGTGCCGGGCCACAGGACTGCCCGTGTCTTTCAGGCAAAGCACAAACCAGCCCCTGGAGCACACAGTGGGCCAGAGATGGCTCCACCCGAAACCCACTTCCACAAATTACTTCTGTGTCTTGCTCCCCCATGTGTCTCCAGGGATATAAAATCCCTAGGCAGTGGGCTCCTGAGCCTGAGCTGGAGGGGTCAAGTGGCCAGTCTGCCACTGCTGGGAGGGCCTCTCGCTTTGCAAGCCCAGCGCCAGGGTGAGTGCAGGGCAGGGTGGGTGGCTGGGAGAGACTAGAGACGGTGGTTTCTAGAAGTTTACAGAGAATACGGTGGAGGGAAAAGTAATAACAGACAACGATGCCACGGCTACAAAATGTCCCCTGAAGCCCACAGTGCTTGGGGAAATACACGAGATGCACGGAGCCGCAAAGGTGAAGGGGGGCATGGGCAAGAAACGGGGGAGTCCCAGGAAGGGCTCCCCCTGGGGTGAGCTGGCAAGAGCTTACCAGCTCCCTGAGAAACAGAAAAGCCCTGGCTTGTAGTTTCCGCTGGTTTCTGTGGTGTAGGTGTCCGCATGGTGGCTGACCGTGGAGCTGGGAGGAGACGTGCCCCATCAGCTGTGTGGGCCAGCGCGAGTGTAGCAGTTTGATATTATTAATGAATTCCAAAAAGAGATATAGATCATGTTTGTAAATGGGTCTGTTCCTCTGGGTGTGAGAGCCTTTGATTGTATTAGATTCAGCTGAGGTGCCTTTGATTACACTAATTAAGATCGGGGCTTGATCCGACCACTTGGTAGGGCATGACTCAGTGTTGAGTCCCCACCCCCTTGGTGGGCTAATTAAATGAACACACATGGAAGAAGACACAGGAAGACAGAAGAAGAAAACGGAAGAGGGAGAGCCTTGCCAGTTCTGGTCCTGGATCCCTGGGGAGAGATGAGCCATTCACTTGATAGTTGGCAGCCGAAGAGAACTGAGGCTTAAGAGGAAGAAGGAAGGAGAGACCAGCAGAGGTCACCGCCATCTTGCACAAACACATTGCAACAGAGTGTGGTAAGGAAGTAACCCTGAGTTGGACTCTTTAGGGCCTTGTGACTGTAAGTTTTTACCCAAATAATTACCCTTTTAACAAGCCAACGGATTTCTGACCCTTGGAATCAGCACCCCTTTGGCTGACTACAATCTGATGCAATTACCAAAGTACTGGAATGGTTTTATAAATGAGTAAGGGGTATTTTTTGGAGGAATTGTGAGATGCTTGATAGAAAAGGCCTAGACTGCTTTGAAGAGACTGTTGGTAGGAATATGGAGCCTAAAGTTATTTCTGATAAGGCCTCAGAAGGAAATGATGAAACTATTATTGGCAACTGGAGGAAAGGCAATCCTTGTTTTAAAGTTGCAGAGAACTTAGCAAGATTGACTCCTGATGTTACATGGAATGCAGAATTTAAAAATGGCGAGGCTGGACATTTAGCAGAAGAGCTTTCCAAAGTAAACTTGGAGCATGTGGCCTGGCTTCTCCTTGCAGCTTATAGCAAAGTGCTAGATGAAAGAGATAAGCTGAGAATTGAATTGTTGGGCACCAAGAAACCAGAAATTGATTCCGGAAATTCCAAGCCTCTGGAAATCAAGCCCCCAGACAACAGTGCCCCATTTGAGGAATTAACTAAACTTGGAACTTGTAAGTCAGGATTGAAAATGCAGTTCTCTAGGAAAGACTTGTGGAAAGTCTTACTGTCTGATGGCTGGGACCCTGCTTCCTACAAGCTAAACCAACAAGCTTTTTGCGAGCGCTGTATGAACAAAACCACTGTCAGCCTGGACTAAAAGGAACATGGAGGGGAGAGATGGAAGGGAAAATGGCTTTAAGAGGAAAACCATGGAAGCTGAGGTCTGGAATTAAGACAACCCCTTGGGCCAAGAGAGGAGCCCACCCATGTGTACAGAGAGGGTGAGTTTGCCTTGGCAGCTGAAGAGGGTGGATGTTCCCACCCGATGTTCAGGGACAGTTTTGCCACCCCAGGGTACAGAGAGGGTGGAGCACATTCCCCGGCGGTTGGGGAGATTTAGGTCATCACCCCACTTCTCTGAAGGGGGTGGGCCTGTTCCCCACAGATTAGGGAAGGCCAGGTGGCCACCTCACTATGCTGAGGAGATTGGGCCTGTATGCCAGAAATTAGGAAGAATGTTGCTGCCACATCACTGTACTGAGGGGGTTGAAACTCTACCCCAGAGACTGCAGAAAGTGTGGCCATCACCAACGTTCTTGGAGGGTGAGGTCTGGAGCTCGGTTGCCACCCAGATCTTGATGAGGGTGGAACCAAGAAAATGGCCTTTGGGCAAGCCTGTGGAAAGGTGGGCCCCGGTGAGGACCCAAGGAAGAGAAGAAACTGCCATCCTGAGAATGACTCTCAGACTGTGCAATCTAATGGAGTATGCCCTGCAGGTTTCTGGAACTGTAGGGGACCAGTGACACGTTTCCCTCCCAAACTCTCCTTGTGACAATATAAATGTTTATCCTGTATCAGTGCCTCTGTGTATTGGAAACAGATAACTTGTTTTGTAGGTTTCACAGGTCTACAGAGTGGACTTTGTGCCAAGACAAACTGTATTCCTATAACTGATTGTGATGTCATTTTGTACTTAGCATTGCTACTGAAAACATTTAAGGGTTTTTGGGATGTTGTAATGTCTTTTTGGGATTCAGAGGGTAAAGTGTAGCAGTTTGAGATTATTTATGAATCCCAAAAAGAGAAAGATTTTGTTTGTAAACTCATCTATTCCTCTGGGTGTGATACCCTTTGATTGTATTAAATTCAAAGGATTTATGTTTACTTGATAAACTCAATTCAGGGCTTTTGATTTGACGTTGTAGGGTATGACACAGGTTGAGTCCCCACCCCTTGGTGGGCGGATATAAACGGACACTCACTCAAGAAGACACATGGGGAGAGACAGAGCTCTGTAACTTTTGATCCTGGGCCCAGAGGAGAGGGAAGCCATTTGCCTGATAGTCTGCAGCTGACAAAGAAAGCCCGGAAAGACATGAGCCCTGTACCGAGAGAGGAAGCCCAAAAGGAGAACCGCCTCGCTTCAGCACGTGGCAGCTGACTTTGGTGAGAAAGCAACCTTGACTTGGACTCTTCAGGGCCTGGTAACTGTGAGCTTTTACCCCAAATAGAGACCCTTTATAAAAGCCAACAGAGTTGTGGCACTTTGCATCAACACCTCTTTGGCACACTAATATAGGGAAAAACTACCCAAGACCAAGGAGTAAGTAAGGAGATAGCAGAACCCAGAGAGGTCATGATGTCCTGGGAGCTCAGCGAGGAAATCATTCCAAGAAGAGCAAAGTGGCCCATGATGCCCACTGAGAGGCCGGAGAGCAAGATGGGTAGGAATGGAAGGGCATGGCTCTGACTATGGTCCTCCGGCGGTGGTGCCCACTCCATGCTAAAGATGGGCGCAGCACAGGCCCTGGCCCACTGGAAGGGACGCTGGAGCACGAGCCGCTACCACTCCTGGGCAGCGGCGCTGACAGCCCAGTCGGAGAGGGTTCAAGAGAGCGCGGAAGGCTAGGCGGTCTCCATAAGGAGAAATGAGGGTGGTGGGAGGAGAGGTCAAGGCCAAGGGAGAGCACTGAGGATGGGAACTTTTGTAGTATGTTAGTGTGTGTAGAGAGGGAAAAAATGGAGGGTGGGGAGAGGTGAAGCCATGCTGGAGTGTGTCCTTGAGTGAGAGAGGGGCTGGCCTCAGAATTGCCTTTGACTGCTTTGCTCTTCTCAGAGAAACAATCAGCAAGTACTGACAGCAAGGAGAGAGGCGCTGTTGAGGTACGAGGAAAAGAGGTGAAACAGTAACATAGGAGAGAAGAAAGGATGATCTCAGAAAATACAGGAAAAGAATACTGGCAGTACTAAGGCCTTGGATGAGGTTTTTTTTTTTAATTTTAATTTTTATTATTATTATTATTTTTAACTTTATTTTGTACATTTAATAATTGAAAACATAAGCAATTAAAAACTAAAAATTAAACACAGATGAATAAATATATACATTTCTCAATTAAATGTAATGGGTACATGTAAATTTTTTTTTTTTTTTTTTTTTGTGAATCAAACAATATTTTACACAATATATTTGGTTCATAGTAATGCATTCATACAGTATTTGTCCTTTTGTGTCTGGTTTTATTTATTTTATTTATTCACAATTTAAGTGAATAAATTTAGGGAATCCAGTCAGAGTATCCCTGCTCCCCGCCCCCCCCCAAGTCACATTCAGCTGCTTGGGTTTAAACAGGGTTAGGGTTGGGGGAGATGAAGTTGTTTGCAAAGGAGTGATTATAATAGTGTTCTTCGCGACCTAAGGAAGGTAAGGGGAGCAGTGAGCACATGAGAAGGATAAGGGACAGGGAAAAAGTGGCTGAAGGTCCTGATGGGGTGGAGAAGTTGCTGGAGCCAGGTTAGTAAGGGTGGAAAGGTAACAGTGGTGGGAGAGGAGCTTGAAAGTATTTAGAAGGGCTGCACTTGTTGGCAATGACAAGGTTTAGGGTCTGATCAAGGGAGTGGGTGTCTGAGGTGTGATGGAAGGAAAGATCTTTGGAGGTAAGTAGGTCAAGGAACTGAAGCGCCAGGTCACTGGAAAGATCTTCTACATGGATACTGAAATCACCAAAAATTATGACAGGAGCAGTGTTGGAGAGGTAAATGACCTGGAAGTCTCCAAAGGACAGCCATACGGAGTATAGGGAGCATTACTCACCACAGCAGCAGACACTTCAAAGCAACTGCAAGCTGGGGGCATGAAGGGAGGAGGGAGGAAGAATGGTCTGGAAGTGGCAATGAGAAGCAAGAGGGCCACAACCTATCTCCAGGTCCAGAGAGAAATTAATAATAATAATTTAAAAAGACAGACGATATTTAAGGGGACTTTGTGACTAATAACCTCAGGTTTAGTTTCCATTCACTAGTTTCTTTTTCTTAACTATGGATCACATTTTCTTATTTATTTGGATGTCAAGTGATTTTGTTTTGAACACCAGACATTGTTAACAATATGTTATAGAGATTCTGGATTCTCTCAAGTGTTTTTTGTTCTAATAGGCAATACAATTATTGATCATCTCCAACTTGTGTTTTACACGTTGTTAGGGTGGATTTGCAGAAAGCGCAAGGTGTTTCCCAAGCCCCTCTAACTTGGTAGGACTTGGCCACCGAATTCTATGTCCATTGAAGATTGTCAAATTTGACTTTGGGCTGTATTAGGGTGAACTGAGAGATTTTACTGAGGGTGTGATCCTTACTTCTAAGGTATGGCCTTCCTGGTGTCCAGCTGGATGCCAGGGGTGTTGGGATAAGGTCTCTCCACTTAGAGCTAGCGCTCCATCATCCCTCCAGCTCCAGGCAACCTCCAGTACTTCTACTCTGTTCTCAGCACAGCACAGTTATCTGGTGAGCCACTGGTGCTTTTGCCTTATGCTGGTACTGCCTAACCCTCAGCCATGGATTCATGGGATCTTCGGGACCCTGTAGTAGTTTGGCAGTTTGATGTAATTATGAAGTCCAAAAATAGATATTGGATTATGCTTGTAAACTGGTCTGCTAATCTGGGCATGATTAAGTTATGATTAGGGCATTGACTGGGCCACGTCAGTAGGGTGTTGAGCCCCACCCCTTGGTGGGTAGGGAATCAAATATAAAAGGCAAGGAAAAGAACAGTGTTGGAGCAGTTTTGATGTTGGAGTTTTGATGCTGGAGCCTGGGAGGCAAGCAGATGGAGGAGCTTGGTCGTGAGGAAGGAGAGAAGGCCCTGGATAGAGATGAGCCGTTCGCCTGAGAATTCACAGCTGGCCTTGTGGAGAGAAGCAAAGCCTAGAGAGCCTCCTAGTCTACAGCTGACCTTGTGGAGGAAACAGGGGAGCTGAGCCCAGAGAGAAACGCAGCCCCGGGAAGAGAGGAACCCAAGAAGCCTGAATCCTGGCAAATGTCGGCAGCTGTCTTGCTCCAACACGTGGCAATGGACTTTGGTGAGAGAAGAAACCTAGGCTTTATGGCCTGGTAACTGTGGACTTCTACCCCAAATAAATACCCTTTATAAAGACCAACCAATTTCTGGTATTTTGCATACAGCACCCCTTTGGCTGACTAATACAGACCCCTTCTCTGCGTGGTCCCTCCCCCCTCCCTTCTAATGCCTTGTCTTGTAGGTTCCAGCTACCCTAAACTTTGACTTCTGTTTCTTTAGCTTAGTAGAACTACCTTACTCCAGTTCTCTGTACCATACTTGGGAAACTGTTCCTAAGCAAAGATCTGGACAATCATGGGGTTCGCTTTGAAATCTCCCTTCTCACAGGGACTGCAGTCTAGTGCTGCCTAAATAATTTGTCGCATATTTTTATATTTGTTTGTGGTAGTAGAGCTAGCCTGGTATCAGTTATACAGTCATTGCCAAGTTGTCTTTAATAACTTAATGTGCATGATGAATCTCTCAGAGAACATAAAATGCAGGGTTTCCTAGGCTTACCTGATTGAGGAACGCTACTTTCACAGAACTTCTCGTGGGACTGTGTCATCACTCAGAAAATCTAGATCACTAAAACCCAGAGTTTGTCCCAGGGACCGACAACTGGTCCAAAGCAGTTGTGCTGTGAGGGATATGAAACTCAGAATGCCAATATGCTGTCAGCCTGAGTTAGTCTCCATAAAGGGACAAAGTAAAGTAACTTTCAGGATAAATTTTTAAATATGCTCTTACGTGTAAGTATGTCACACTGCATTCAGGCAACTTGAGTCTGGTCATGTGACCAATGCAATGTTTGCATAATTAGAATTACACAGGAGAGGAAGCAGGTGCAGCTCAGTGGTCGAGCGCCTGCTTCCCATGTATGAGCTCCTGGGTTCAACCCCTGGTACCTCCTAAAAACAAATGAAAAAAAAACAAACAATTCTCATTGGGGAACGGATGTGGCTCAGTGGTTGAGCGTCTGCTTCCCATGTATGAGGTCCTGGGTTCAATCCCTGGTACCTCTTAAAAAAAAAAAAAAAAAAAAGAATTACAGTGGATAGATTTATCCACAGGCCTGGTCATTTAATAGAAAGTGCCTGTTAAAATGGAGAGTCACAAAATGATGCACATACATAAACACATTTAACTTAAAATATATCAAAAAGTAGATTCATTTAATAAATTGCAAAATTAGAGTGTTTTAGAAGAAATATGATTTTTTTTTGCAGCATATTCTATTTTAAAAATATTTTCCATAATATTACTGGTAGTTGATTCAGACTTTCAGCTACAGGATTTTCAGCTCCTGTGGGAGTTCTTGTGGCTCCCATCTCCTCCTCTTCTTTTTCAATATGCAGATTTATTTGTATCTGTCACACACTGCATGCTTCCTGTCCCACACATCACTATGTTTTCCAATTTGTTCATAATAGCATGTTACCTTTATAAACTCCAGAATTATCAATTTGCCTGTGATCTGTTAAACTATGTTCTTCCTTATAAATTTCCTTGTCATTTAGGATTTCCCATCATGTGGTCAACCTTGGGGTAGTTTTCTCCAGGATTTAGTGAAAGTGGTGTCCTTGGTATTGACAACATTTAGAAAGTCTTATCTTTGTAAGTTTAGCAAAATGGAACTCAAAAATATTCATCTGTTTTGTCTCTACACATTCCAGAAGCTCCTGAACCCAAGTCTGGGGCAAAGATGTTATATTCAATGATAGGGAAAAATGGCTTTTTTTGTTTCTCTTTTTAAGTTCTTCACAACTAGGATGCAATGGAGCATTATCTGGGAGTGCAATCCTTTCAGAGACATTCTTGGTCTTCAAGAAGGTGCAATTTTTTAATAATTTCTAATCCATTACATTTCCCCTCACCTTCTCACAATTTTTTTTTCTTTTAAATAAAATTGACTTTTTTGAAGGAACTCATTCAGGCTGTGTCTTGTAGAATATCCTTCATTCTGGATTTATAGGCTTGTCTTCTGTGGTGCTATTTAGCTTATTCCTCTAGTCCCTGTATTTTCTGTAAACTTGAAGTAGGCCTAAATATTTGGCTAGACTCAGATTAAACAGTTTTTTATTTTATTTTATTTTTTTAGGTAACGGGGGCCGGGGATTGAACCCAGGATCTCATATGTGGGGAGCCAGTGCTCAACCACTGAGCCACATTGGCTTCCCTGAGTTGGCTTTATAGTTTGCTTGGCTTGTTGTTTGTTTTTGTCTTTTCAGGAGGCACTGGGAACCGAACCCGCGACCTCCAATGTAGGAGGCGGGTGCTCAACTGCTTGAGCCACATCCACTCCCAGATTAAAGTTTTTGCAAGCACACTTTGAAAATGAATTGCATCAGGGGACACAGCATCAGGCTGTCCCGCTGTTAGGAATGCTGAGTTTGACGTGATTTTCCAGCAACCTTTCCCACAATGGTTTTAGCATCCATTCGTGATCCTTGCCTGAATCAACTACTAGAATTCTGCCACAGAACATATTCCTGGTTTAGTTTTCCCAGCAGTCTGGCTCTTGGTTTTCAAGATCCAAACTTTATAGCATATATGTATTTTCCACTTCTAAGATCTTTTGGCTATTTATATAAAAATTTACATTTACTTCTCCTAAACTTGGTAACATTTAAAACAAAACATATGTGGGAGAATTCTCAAGATACATTTCAAATACAATTGGTAGGATGTTAAAATCCTTTTTTTTTTTTTTTTGGAAAATCTGTATGAAATTTCAAAGGTGAGGTGTACCCTGGATGTGCTGGTCTCAAGGCAGGCATCCTGTTACTTCACAGAAAGCAACTGGTTGTTAGCTAAACTGTCTGATGATCAGGAAAGGAGGATGCTGTAAACATTTTAAATCCTAACTTGATTATATGTTCCTTTATAGGTGTTATACTATGTTTTAGCTATGCTTTAGGAATTTAGCTAGCGATTTTGGATTGATACATAACACATTTCAATTTTTTTCTATATGAAATAATGAAAAATAGGTTCCTGGTGCGTGTTTTCATGAAGAACATGTATTCTTCCCCCTGCCCCCCAGAATGGATTACTGGCCTACACTGGGAGTATAGCAAAATGGTGACTTTCTAATCCTATCATTTCTTCTTCTTTTTTGAGAACATGGTATTTTTTTTTTTTTTAATTAGATGAGTTTATGGAAAAATCATGTGGAAAATACAGAGTTCCCAAATAGACCCCTCCCACAGGCAGTTTTCTCTATTATTATCACTTTGCTTTAATGTGGATATTTGTTACAAGTAATGGGAAATAATATATTACTAACTATAGTCCATAGTTTACATTGGGATTCACTGTTTGTGTTGGACAGTCCTATGTTCTATCATTTCTTCTACATTTATTGGCTGCCACTCTTTAAAAAAGAACTTTACTTGCTTATAGTTCCTCCTAAAAAAAGGCAGGATAAATGGTTCTCTCTCTTCAATTATTAGTTTTTGAGTAAGGAAATGGTGGCAAATGAGTTTCTTTTTCTCTCTCTGAGCACCTTTAAGGAGTAATTTATTTAATATTTTATAATCAGTTACTGCCAATTCTTTTTGATGTTCAAATTGTCCCAGATTTGGCCTAAGTCCTTTTTAAAAAAAAAATTTTTTTTAAGATTTTATTTTGGGGGGCGGATGTGGCTCAAATGGTTGGGCGTCCGTCTACCATATGGAGGGACCCGGGTTCGATCCCTGGGACCTCCCGGTAAAAAAAAAAAAAAAAAAGATTTTATTTTTATTTACCCCGTCCTTGCTGCTTGTGCTCGCTGTGTCCGTTTGTTTTTGCATTTTTCTGTGTCGACCTGTCTCCCTTTGTGGCATCATGTTGCTGCACTAGCTCACCGCGCCGCACAGACTGGCTCGCCTTCCCAGGGGGCCCCGGGAATCGAACCTGGGGCTGCCCATATGGTAAATCGGAGCCCTACCAATTGAGCCACAGCCGCTTCCCTGCGTAAGTCCTTTTGACATGGCCCTGTTTATCTTTGTGCTCTTGTTTCCTGAAACAACAGATGTTTCGGGTTTGTTTTGTACTTTCTCTGCTCTAGCCTTGGAATCAGCCATTTCTCCAGAAGCCTTGGTTCCTTTAAGTAGAAACCAAGACCTCAGTGCTAGGTGTGCTCAGGCTCTTTCTGGCAAAGCTGGGAAACCGCTCCTAAAAATCACGAGCTGTGTGACATTGCATGGGACACTGAGGCTCTGGGTATTTATTTCAGTTTTTAAAAAACTCCCCCTGCACTTGTGTTGTTTCTATTGGCCTGTCTTTAAATTCACTGTGGCAGTTTGATGTAATTATGAATTCCAAAAATATAATTGGATCATGCTTGTGAACTGATCTGTTAATCTGGGCATGATTAGGTTAGGATTGGGGTGTTGAGCCCCACCCCTTGGTGGGTGGGGAATCGAATATAAAAGGCAAGGCAAAGGACAGTAGAAGCAGTCTTTTGAGAAGCAGCTTTGATGTTGGAGAGAAGGCCCCAGGAGAAGAGAAGCAAGCTGTTCGCCTGATCGTCTATAGCTGACCTTGTAGAGGAAACAGGAGCTAAGCCCGGAGAGAAACGCAGCCCCGGGAAGAGAGGAACCCCAGAAGCCTGAACCCTGGCAAACACCGGCAGCTGTCTTGCTCTAACACGTGGCAATGGACTGTGGTGAGAGAAGAAACTTAACGCTTTATGGCCTGGTATCTGTGGACTTCTACCCCAAATAAATACCCTTTATAAAGACCAACCCATTTTTGGTATTTCACATTAGCACCCCTTTGGCTGACTAATACATTCACTGATACTTTCTTCTGCAGTATCCCATCTGCTGATAAACCCATCTAGTAAAATTTTCATGTCAGATATTGTATTTATCTATTCTATAATTTTCATTTGGTTCCTTATATGGTTTCCATTTCTCTGCTGAAATTATCCATCTGTTTCTTATGTCCAACTTCTTTCCTTTTAAATCCTTACACACATTTAGAACATCTGTTTTAAATCCTCATCTGCTAATCCCAACATCCCAATATTTGTGTCATCCCTGGGCCTGTTTCTGTACATTTGTGTTAGTTATCTGTTGCTGCACAAACCATTACCCCAAAACTTAACAGCTGAAACCAACAAACATTATCTCATCTCATGGTTTGTGGGTCATGAATCTAGAATGGCTTAGTTGGGTGGTTTTGGCTCAGGGTGTCTAATGAGCTGGGTCATGGTGTCAGCTGGGACTGGGGGAGGGTGTGCTTTCAAGCTCATCCTCAGATCCTCACTGGATGCTGGCCAAAACATCAGTTCCTTGCCACATGGACCTTTCCACTGGTAGCTCAAAATACAGCAGTTTGCTTCCCCTGGAGCTAGGGATGAAGGAGAGCGAGACACACTAACACACAGTGCCCCACCCCAGCACCCCCAGATGGAAGCTACAGTCTTTATACCCTAATCTTGGAAGTGACTTTTGCTGTTTTCTATCAGTTAGAATTGAGTAAGTCCAACCACTCTGCTGTGGGGTATTTATCAAGGGCATAAATACCAGAAGATGGAGTTCACTACTGGCCATTTTAGCAACTGCCAACCACAGTTTCTATTGACACTTTCTTCTTTGACTTATGGGTCACATTTTCCTGCTTCTTTGAATACCTAGTAATTTTTCACTGTTCACTGGATACTATGGATGCTGCATTGTTGTGGGTCCGAATTTTGCCGTCTTCCTCTGAAAAGTTTTGCTCTGCGGAGCTGCTTGACCCTGCAGAAGTGTGGCTATAGGCTTTGTAGAATGGGTCTCAAGAGGGCTTCCTCTGCTCCTGATGAGTGGCCACATGGAGTCTAGATGGAATACTTGATGTTCAGCAGTCTCTCCACTCTGGCAGGCCAGAACCCCGATGTCTCCAAGCACTATTTGACTCCTGGAATCCCACTTGGTTTGCAGACCCCCACCACTGTCCTCTGCCAGGCCCTGCTCTGCACATGTGCAGCTTATTTGGCCAAGGAAAACCCCCACGCAGATTTCTGGATCTCCTTGTCTGTGCAGCTTCTGCCTGTCTGGTAACCTGCCCTGAAAACTCCAGCTCCCCAGCAGCTCAAACTCCAATGTTTCCCCTGCCCAGGGAGAGAGCCATTCTCTGGCTGGGTGGGCTCCCTCCTCTCTGGAAAGCGGGCCAGGACAGGTGAGCTGCTCACCTGGTATGCTTCATTCTCAAGATTCACTGCCTGAGGGTAGCTGCAATACACACTTAGCCATTTTTATAGCTGTTTATGGGGAGATGGTAAGACTGACAGTCATTACTCCATCTTGGCTAAAATTGGCTCTGAATTCAAAGTCAACATTACATTTTCCTCCTCACTTACTTGATTCCATATCTGTACTTATTTTCCTGTACATGGAACGTGCATGTCATGTTAGGTAGGCTCCTACGACCATGGACCTATTTATTTATCCTGTAACATACTCCAAATAGTTTCAAAATTATGATCCCAACATAGCCACTAATGAAACTACTGAGTGAGGTTCAGAATTTTTTTTGGAGTTATTTGTCCCTAGAATGTATCTCACAAAGGTCATAGAGTCTGAGTTTTCAAAGTCACTTGAAATAATTCTTTTTTCTTGGCTTGGTTAGAGTACCAGTTTTAAATATCATTAGATTAATTTGTTTCAGTTCATTTTCAGTTTTAGGCAAATTTTTTTTTAAACATGTAAAGCATTTATCTTTTTCCAAAGTCAAACTATTTAAAAAGGTACATTCAGAGAGGCCTCATTCTACCCCACAGCCTCTCGCCCTGCCCCCTCACCTGCAGGTGATCATCTCTCTAGTTTCTGGCTTATGCTTTGAAGGTTTCTCTTTGTAAAAAATAAGGAAATATACATATATATGTTTTTATTCATTAAGAGTATATATATACCCTGAGACTAGAGTCACATCCCAACACAGCTCTTGTCTTGGTGTGCCAGAGTCCTCGGAGAGCTTCTGCTGACCTTGAGTCACTGACGAGGGGTGGAGTGCCCCTGCTAGTGTCCTGATCAGAAACGTGTCACACCTGGCTCCTAGCGGGCTACTGCGCGGCTCTGGGGTAGGGAAGCTTCCAGAGCAGCTAGTTATTGTGAAGGGCAAATTCTTCAGCAGAAGAGCTGAGGAGAAGATTAAGGGTGAGGGAGAGCCTGTGTCCTGGTGGCCTGATACCTTATGGAGGGAGGTCCATTAAATGCAAACATGCTTTTCCAAAAAAAAACACAAAACAACAACAACAAAAAAGAATATCTATATACATATATATATGTGTACATTCTAGGCAGCATACTATTTGGACTTTGTCAGTGATGATTTTTGTAAGCACTTATAAACTGGTAAAGAGGAAGAATTTAAGTTAAAAAATTCCAGGATTTGCTGATTTGCCCATGCTAAATGGTGGTGCCTTGTGGAAATTCTAGCAATGGTGCTATCATGATGCTTTGCGGAATATTTAAGTCTATCCTGATGATGCAAGCTTTGCTCTCCGTGGCATTTTAGAGGTAACACCAGATAATTTATTTATTTATTTTTTTTTTTTTTTTAAGATTTTATTTATTTATTCATTTATCCCCCCCCTTGCTGCTTGTGCTCGCTGGGTCAGCCAACCACGCCGTGCAGGCGGGCCTGCCCTCACCAGGAGGCCCCGGGGACCGAACCCGGGGCCTCCCACACGGTAAACGGGAGCCCCACTGATTGAACCACAGCCGCTTCCCCACCAGATAATTTAGATCTACTTAATTTATATCATAGAGCTGTCCTTCATTTGGTAAGGATCAACTCCTGAAAATTCTAGAAAAGCAGGTCAGGTGGATATTTCTCTCCGCTGAGGTTTAACACAAGGGTACCACGAAGCTCCCCACCCCCTGCAAAACTTTAAGAACAGCTCGTATCAGATGCAAGGCCACAGCCTTTTCTTCGGCGTTCAGTGTAGGCTTTTTGGTAGAAGCCATGTCCATAACCGTTTTAGTTCCTCCTGCTGCATCGTGAGCTACCTCAAAACTCAGCAGCATAAAAGAACCATGGCGTTTCACCCGTCCTCACATTCTGCGGCTGACAGGGCCCAGTGGGGCGGTTCTTTTGTTGCACGGTGTAGCTGCAGTCATTGACCTGTGTTATGCTGGAGCTTAGCTGGGTGGGACTTCTCTGGGTGGCTGCACATCCTCCAGGGTCTCTCTCCACACAGCCTCTAGGTGCTCAGGGGTCACTGCAGCAGGACAGCTGCCCTTCATGAGGACATGCCCAAGAGGGCAAAGCCCAAGGGCACAGGTGCTCACGAAGCCTCTGCTTGCATCATGCTGCTGGTGTCTCATTGGCTGAAGTGTCAGCTGAGCCAGCCCAAAGGCACAGTGGACGCGGGCCCCAGGGTAAATGCCTACCACAGTGATGTGAGGGTCATTTGGCTGCACTTTTATAGCCACCCCCCCTCCCCCTGCACCTCTAACTCCTGGCAACTCTTTTTTATTTCTAAAATCTTGTCATTTCATAAATGATACATAAATATAAGCATGCAGCATGCAAGCTTTCTGGACCAGCTTTTTTTTTTTTTTTTTTGCTTAGCAAAACTCCCTGGAGATCCACTCAAGTTGTTGCATGTACCAACAGTTTGCTCCTTTTTACTTCTGAATATCCAAGTGCCATAGGGTGTCGAGCCCAAATTGGCCCACTGAAAAGAATCCAGCCTGAGTCCAGTTTTTGGTTATTATGAATAAAGTTGCTATGAACATCTGAATACAAATTCTTGCGTGAATGTAAGTTATTTCTCTGGGGAAAATGCGAGCGTGCAGTTGCCAGGTTGTATGGTAACTGCATGTTTAGAAACTGTCCATCTCTTTTCCAGAGTGGCTGTGCCATTTTACATTCTCTCCCAGCAATGTATGAGTGACCCAGTTTCCCTTGCCAGCATTTGGTGTGGTCACTGTTTTTTATTTTGCCTTCCTGATAGGTATGTAGTAACATCTCACTGTCATATTAATTTTCTTTTCTCTGATGGCAATGATGTTGAATATCTTTTCATATGTTTATCTGCCATCTGTATATTCTTTTTGGTGAAATATCTCTTCATGTCTTTTGCCAATTTTCCAATGGGGGGAGCAATTTTAATGTGAATTTTTCTCAAAAGAGAGCATGGCTTAAAAAAAGGTTTTGTAAGTTTTACTCCTCTGATTAGCATGTGTGTTGAGTTAGGCTGGACTTGTTCATTAGCATTTCCCAGCTTCTTCCCCTTGTGTGTGTATATATATTAAATCAATTTTATTGATACACATTAATAAAGCATACAATCCATCCAAAGTGTACAATCAATAGTATAATCACATAGTTGTGCATTCATCACTTCAATCATTATGGATTGCTAGTCTTTTTATTGATGAGTTTTGAGAGCTTTATATAGTCTAGGTTCTAGTCCTTTGTCAGATGGATTTGAAAGTATTTTCTCCTTCCCACAGAGCAAAAGTTTTAATTTTAATGAAATCCAGTTGATCAATTTTTTCTTTTGTGGACTGTGCTTCTTGTGTCAAGTCTAAGAACCCTGCCTAGCCCTAGATCCTGAAGATTTTCTCCTGTATTTTTTCCCAAAAATTTAATAGTGATTAATAATGTCTATGGATCCATTTGAGTTAATTTTTGCATGAGGTTTAGGTTGAGTTTCATTTTTTTGCCTTTGGATGTGGAATTGTACCAAGACCATCTGTTGAAAGGCTATCTTTCTTTCATTAATTTTGAACCTTTGCCAAAAATCAGTTGCACATATTTGTGTTGTGTGGTTTGTCTTTTGACTGAAGTTATTAACATATTTCTGGGCCATCTTGTTTAATTTCAGGAAATTTAGATTTGGTTCAGATTTGCTTTGATCTATAGACCAATAAGAGGAGATCTGATAATGTTATAATATTGTGTCTTCCCATCTATGATCATGGTCTAAGTTTGCTTTAATATCTTTTAATAAAGGTTGATTATCTTTTCCACAAAGGTCTTACCTGTCTTATACTAGATTTACTTCGTGGTACCTTAAGTTTCTGTTGCTGTTATAAAACACACTTTTAAAAAATTTACATTTTTAAACTGTTTGTGGCTGGTGTACAAAAATGCAATTTACTTTAGCATACTGTTTTTTTTTTTTAAATAATTATTTTGTTCTGAGCCATAGTGCAAATCTTCATTTATTTAAATATTTATTTATCTCTCCCCTCTGCCCCTATTGTTTTGTGCTTGCTTGTCTGCTCCATGTGTTCTTCTGTGCCTGCTTGTCTTCTCTTTAGGCAGCAATGGGAACTGATCCTGGGACCTTCCGGAGTGGAGAGAGGCTGCTCAATCTCTTGTGCCACCTCAGCTCCGTGGTCTGCTGCATCTCGTATTGTCTCTCCGCTGTGTCTCTTTTTGTTGTGTCATCTTGCTACACCAGCTCTCCGTGCAGGCCAGCTCTCAGCTAGGGCCAGCTCACCATGTGGGCCAGCTTGCTTTTCACCAGGAGGCCCCAGGAATTGAACCCTGGACCTCCTATATGGTAGAAGGGAGCCCAATCACTTGAGCCACATCCACTTCCCAGCATACTGTTGTTATATTCAGCAACCTTAGTAAACTCTTATCAGTTCTATTAATTTGTTTGTGGGTTCTTTGGGTATTCTACGTGGAAAATTCTTATCATTTGCAAATAATAAAAGTTTAGTAAAAGTTGTGGCTTAAAAAAAAAAAGACGCTATTTATCATATTGAAGAAGTTCCTTTTTATTTCCAGTTTACTAAGTTTTTGTTTTGCTTTTTAAAAAAATCAACAGTGATTGATGAAATTTATTGAATGCTTTTGCAATATCTCTTGAAAAATATCACATACTTTTTTCTATTTTAACCTGTCTTCTGTAAAGGGCACGGTGCAGCCTCACAGCATGTAAGGAGAGGGCACGGCTGTGCTTCAAGGCAACTTTACTGACAAGATGGGTGGTGATGGGTTTGGCCATAGCCATAGGGTGCTGACCTTGGATGCACAGAGTCACATAACAGCTTTCCTAACACTAAATCAACTTTGCATTCATGGGATACACCCAACTTTGTTGCTAAATTTATTTTTTGAAAAAATGAAACTAAAACAGATTTCTTACTTGTTTGCTAATTAGGTTTTTGTGTCTGTGTCTGTGACACGGACCTGTATGTTTCTTTTTTCTCCCTGTTCATGTTAGATTTTGGTCTCAAGGTGTTTCACGGTAACAGTGAGCTTATTAAATGAGCTGCAGGCTCGGGACTCTCTCCCTCTATACTCTGGAGGACTCTATACAAGACTGAAATTATCTACTCCTTGAATGTTTAGTGAAACTCCTGTAAACCCACTGGGACGTGGGATATTTTGGTTTCCATTTCTTTAAAATGGAAAGAGAACTTAAAGGCATTTGAAAATCAATCTGAGTGCAGAATCCTTTTAGATTTTATTTCCCCCATCAATTTCTTTTTTTCCTTTCCTTTTTCTTCTCTACTCTTTCCTTTTTTTTCTCTCTCTCTCCCTTCTTTCCACCTCCCCCCCCTCCTTTCTTTATGACACCTGTCTTACCCACACCATTTACTTTTGGACGTGGGAGGGGTAATTTTAATTAAAACATGAGTGTGCCTGTCACAAACAAGGCACACGTGAGGCTCGGTTAGCTGGGACTGTGCACAGGTGCCGAGGAATGGCCTCTGGCTGGGGGCAGCAAGCACGGCCCTGGGGTTCGCAGATGCGTGCAGGGTGGGCTACTTTGGCGGACTGGTCAGGGCGCTAGGCCAGCTCTTACTGCACTGCACAAGCCTTGCTACGGCCAGTCCCTGGAACACTACCAAACAACTTCACCTTGACCAGCTGGTTTTCAGTGATTCGTGTAATAAAATGAGACACAATTTCAAAGACTTAGTGTCAAACTACTATTCCTGATACTTTCTGCAGCTTTTGGGAATTCTATTGTAGAAAGCAGGAAAGAAAAGCCGGAGAGCCAGCCACTTGGTTAATAAATGCAGACAAGGTAAACTGCCCCCCACGCCCGGGGAAAGGCGGCGTTCTGCATCATCCCTTAGTGTGGAAAAGGAAACGGCGCACACGTGTAAGTGGGCATCTACTGCCTCCTGACTCTGGCTAGCCTTGCATCCCCAGGCCTTGTCGTCCCTGTCCTATGCTGAGGACTTCTTTACCCCTCTGCCACATAGCGGGAGCTACTCAGACAGCTCTGCTGGATGGGTAGATAAGTCCTGGGTCTCCCTGGAATCTTCTGTCACATGAGGAGAGCTGGTGTGCTGGGACAGGGCAGAGGGCATTCCAGCAGCATTCAGAGTGCGAGTCAGCAGAGCGCATGGAGGAGGCCAGTGGAAACCATTTGCTCATGTTAAAACAACTCCCAATTCTTCCTTGTTCTTCCTCCTGAACTAGTCTAGGCCCATGGGCCGTGGCTTGCCAGTTTTCCATGTGGAAAACTCCTGCCTTTCCCTCAGCTGGTCAGATTCTGCTGCTTCACCCTCCTCCCCGTCCCTGCTGCCCCACCTCTGCCACTCAATGCCACTGGCCACAGGACTGTGAGACGGTCGCTGGGACGGACCTAGGTCTGTCTGCCAACCCACAAAGGCTCCTGATTCTTCAGGAGCTGGCATGTCCTTCCTTAAAAATGGATGGAAAAAAAACATCTCTCCTTTCCAATTTTTCCCCTTGATACAAATGCTCACTGCCAGATAGGAAATACAGAGAAGTATAGATAATAGAAATAAAAGTCATATACAATCTCACCACAAAACAAACAAAAAAGAAAGACAATGAGAGACACAACAAACCAGGGAGCTGAGGTGGCTCAAGCGATTGAGCATCTCTCTCCCACATGGGAGGTCCCAGGTTCGGTTCCCGGTGCCTCCTAAAGAGAAGACGAGAGACAGAGAACACATAGCAAATGGACAGAGAGAGCTGACAGAGAGTGCAAACGAGGGAGTGGGGGGAATAAATTAAAAATAAATCTTTAAAAAAACAACAACAACAACAAATGGATCTTACCAAAAATGTTTTACATTTACCTTTTCTTCATTAACTTTATTATGGTGGATTGAATTGTGTAACCCGATTTGGACAGCTTTTGGTACTGGAAAATTTTGGGGCATTGCTAAGACAAATACCTACAAATGTGGAAATGGCTTTGGAATTGGGTAATGGGAAGAGGCTAGAAGAACTGGAAGGTGTTTGGTAGAAATGGTTGCTTTGATGAGAGTGCTGGCAGAAACACTGACATCTACAGTACTCTGGATGAGGACGGGGAAATGACGAAAGTGCTATTGGCGATAGGAAGAAAGGAGATCCTTGTTACAAAGTGGCAGAGAACTTGGTAAAGCTGTGTTCAGATGTTGGGTAGAAGGTGGAACGTGCAAGCGACGAACTTGGACTGTTAGCTAAGGAGACTGCCAAGCTAAGTGTGGTTTCTCCATGCAGCTCATAGTAAAATGAGAGGAAAGGGATAAGCTGAGACTTGAATTCTTAAGCACAAAGGAACCAACACTGATGATTCTGGAAATTCTCAGCCTCTCCAGATAGTGTGCTCTGAGACCAGGGCCAGCGGCAGCTCTACCAGGGAACTCCCTGAGATTTCGGGAAGTGAGTCCCCAGAAGACGGCTTCCTGTGGATGTTTAACTGAACAATGCTTTGCTAAAGAAGGTGTGGCTATTTCAGTGGAAGCCAGGACCGGAAATGCAGTTATCCAGGAAGGATCTGTGGGAAGTTCTATCGTCTGATGATTTGGATCCACGGGAACTGGGTGCAAAGCTAACAAGGTTTTTGCAAAATTTGTATGAGCAGAATCACTGCCAGCCTGAAAGGGACAAAGAAGAGAGGTCCTGAAGGAGAACGAAATCAAGGGCAGAACTATGGGCGCAAAGGTCCAGACTGAAAAGAGCTCCTGGGGCCAAGTGAGTCCCACCCACGAGTGTAGAAAGGGCGGGTCTGCAGGTCATCCCCCCAGGGCTTGGAGGGGGTGGGCTGTGTGCCCAGGGCTAGGGTGGGGACTTTGTCTCGGCAGTTGGGGAGAACCTGGCTGCCACCCCCAGTGTTAAGGGAGAGCACGGCCACTGCACAGGGGCTTGGAAGAGGCGGGGCTGCCACTCCACCAGGACTGGGGGACACAACATCAATCCACAGATGACTCTGTCCTTGAAATCTAAGGGAGATTGGCCTGCTAGGCTTCAGACTTGTCTGGGACCCGTGACCCCCATTTTCCTCCTAATTTCTCTCTTCTCGAGTGGGAATGTCTACAGACAGGAATTTTGTCCTAGGACAGACCATACCCATAACTGATTTTGATGAGACTTGGTATTTAGCACTGCTCCTAAAATGACTTAAGGCTTTTGGGATGTTGGAATGGAATGAACGTATTTTGTATGTGGGAAGAACATGTATTTTTGGGGTCCAGAAGGTAGAGGGGGCTTGAACTGTGAACCCCGATTTGGACACGCTCTTGGTCTTGGTCCCCATTCTGGAGGTGTGGACCCATTGTAAATAAGATTTCTTCAAGGCGTTACTTCAGTTAAGGGGTGACCCAACTGGATCATGCTGGGCTTTAATCCAGATTTCTGGAATCCTCTATAAACTGAGTGAAAGTCAGATGGAAAGAGAGGCCACGGGGAACAGCCAGAAGCTGGAAGTCAACAGAACCCAGAGGAGAAGACGCCACCGTGTGACAGCAAAGCCAAGGAGCCCCGGAGACTGCCAGCCAGAGGAGCCTGACTGCAGGAGGAAGTAGGCCTTCCAGCTCCTGAAGCCGTGAGCCAATGGATTCCTGTGGTAAAGCCGAACTGTGAAAGGGCATTTGTCTCATCAGCTGGGGAACTAAAACAATTATACACAAGAATGTATCTGTAATTAAATATTCTTTTTTTTTTTTTTTTTTTAATATTCTTTACAGACATTATTTGAAGGTCTCATTTCATGATGGCATAG
This sequence comes from Tolypeutes matacus, assembly GCA_026826555.1. Taxonomy (NCBI): domain Eukaryota; kingdom Metazoa; phylum Chordata; class Mammalia; order Cingulata; family Chlamyphoridae; genus Tolypeutes; species Tolypeutes matacus. Next base: position 1,072,889 of record JAKSZT010000527.1, read on the forward strand.
TATTATATTACATGGGTATACTATAGTTTATTTAATTATTCCCTAAGTAATTAAAAAATTAGTATATTTGCTGTTTTTTATTGATAAAAATAATTTTCCTGGGGAAAAATGTAGCTCTTTCACTCAGACCCAACTCTAACAGTAAGATGGAGAAAAGATATATTTATAAGAAAAATAAAAACAAAGCTTTAGAAGAAAATCAGAAAATGTTTGCATAAGCGTTAGGTTTATAACCTCTTCTAAAGTGACCCAAAGACAGAATACCAAGAACAAGCCTTAGAGATTTGTCTAGGCAATAACTGTCTAAGAACCACAGAAAACACTGGAGACCAAGGATAAGAAGAAAGTACTTACAATATAGATGATATTCAAAGGTTTAGTATCATTCATTTACCAGGATCTCCTAATGTTAACAATAAAAAGACAAACCCTGCTGTGCTAAAGCTAGCAAAGGGTACAAGAAGCAATTCACAACAGGAAAACAGTGGCTAATAACTACAGGGTTAAAAGCATTTGTAATTAAAAGATGGCAAATTAAACTAATCAAACAGCTGTCAGCTGTGCTCCGCCTGAGGAAGAGGACAAAGCCCAGCTGTCCTGGGGAGGGGCAGGACGCCACACCAGGACATGCAGTAGGAGCAGCAGCTACCCAGCCCATCGGAAAGCAGCCTGGGAACGTGTCGCCGACGTAGCCCCACCGGCCTTCCGAGCTGCATCCTGTTCCTTAGAAATCACCTAAATGGGTGTTTGGTCAGGCCAAGAGTGTACAGGCTGCCCGACCTGGGTGGTCCACCACTGCCAAAGGGGCCACAGCAGCAAAGCTACGGCACGTAGCAGGGCAAACGATGCGATCTAACGCATGAGCCTCCTTTGGCTTAAATGAGTGGGCCGTGTCTGTGGAGAGAGAAAGCGAGGGCCTGGAGGGTGGCCCCACATCACGCGTGGCGGTGGGCAGGCAAGGCACCCAGAGCCACGGGCATTAGACACAGAGCAGGCAGGACCTGGGCAAAGAGGGAGTCGGGACCACCTCTGGCCAAGTGGTTCTGCACCCTGGCCGCTGCTGAAAGCTTGGCCCAGCGTGCTTTCAGCACCTCTCAGGGGGCCTCCACCCGCCCAGCAGCCTTCCTACACTGAGCTCCTCCCGCTCATCCAGCCCGAGCGATTCCAGGTGCTGGAGAAGTCAGAGCAAACAAAGCAAACACCCCTGCCCTTAAGAAGCTTATGTCCCACTGAAGGAGACAGACACAGAAACAAAATAACGTGAGTCAGTAGAACTTCTGCTTCCTGCCATCATGGAATAACTGGTGCTGGACTGGCCTTTTTGTTGCAAACAACTAGAACACAGAAAAAATATGTGAAACGACTGCTTTTTAGACTGGACACGGGCCACAACAGAAGAGCAATTCCTGAGAGCAGGGAAGCCAGGGAGGTGGGCTCCAGGCTCGTTCCCGTCTTCTGCGTGGAAGCGCTTTCTGGACCACAGGGTGGGGGCCCCAAGCACAGCCCAGTGGCTACACTGAGTTGAGGAGTTGGAGACGGGAGTTCAGGGAGGCAGAGGCAGCTGGAGTTTCTGGAGAGGAGTGATGCAGAAAAAAGGTGCCAGGAATCTGCTTGGGTCCCCTTTAAGTCTTGGACTGAAAACTAAGCTGTATATATGCAAAGCGAAAGTCTAAAAGGCTGGTCAGAAGACAACCACCAGGGAGTCATGAGCTGAATAACCACAAATGGCGCGGGTGTGTTTGTGTTTCCACCAACCAGCATAGAGAAACCTGTTAAATACCTGGGACACTCAGCAGAGACCCCAGAAGGGTCACAGCTTAGGAGAAGGGCTAAACTGGGGCTAAACTCACTCTAAAAAAGCTTTAAAAAAAAGCCTCAATAGGATCAAGTGGTAACTTAAGTGCCTGCCAAATAAAAAGTCCCATAAATTTTATACAGATATTCAACAACTTAATTCACAATGTCCACTGCCCAAACAGTGATTAGGTGTGTGAGGAAGGGAGGTTTTTTTTTTTTTTTTTTTTTCTTTGCTCAGAGTTTTAGGCATCTTTATTTTGGGTCAATAGTCTAAAATTCCAGAACTGTAAAAGCTGTAGCAAATAATTTACAGCGGCTTCCCTCCAAGGGTTTTATTTGCACAGAAGCACTGGTCATTATCTCCGTTTGGCTTCAACAAGGAAGACATAAACCCTAGAAAATGTGACTCAGTTTCTGGTCTTCAGGATTTCCCAATTTTCTTCACTCGATACATTTTTGCCTCCTTCCACAAGGCTTCAAGCCACCAGGACACAGGCTCCCCCCACACCCTTAATCTTCTCCTCAGCTCTTCTGCTGAAGAATTTGGCCTTCACGATGACAGGCTGTTTTGGAAGCTTTACCTTCCCCAGAACTTTGTAGTAACCCTTTTAGGAGCTAGGTGTGACATGTTTCTGATCAGGGCACTAGCAGGAGCACTGATCACCTCCCGCCAGTGAATCAAGATCAGCAGATTCTTTCCAAGGACTCTAGCACACCAGGACAAGAGCTGTGTGGGGATGTGACTCTAGTCTTGGGGGAAGGGAGGTTTTAAAAGAAACCATGCACACAATGAGGAGAAGAATAGTAAATACTTAAAAGGTACAGAACGTTCTTTTAAAGTTGAAAAATACAACATCTGGAATAAAAAATTCATTACATAGGCTTAGCAATAGATTGGATACTGCAGAAGAAAATATCATGACTTTGAAGATAAAGCAATGGAAATGATACAAATGCAAGCACGGAACAGTAAAAGCTGGGAGTGGGGGATTGGAGGAACAGAGCCTTAGTGACCCAACAATGGATGAACACATGCATTTTTGGAGTTTTAGAAAGTAACTGGAAGGAGGAAGGGCAGAAAAAAAAATACTTGAGGAAATAATCTCCAAAAGTATTCCACATTTGATGGAAACTATAAATTCACAAATCCAAGGAGGTCAAAGAATCCTAGCCTATCAAGGAAAGGAAACCACACCATTCTAAACTTTCTAAAAACCAGTAATAAGAAGAACATTTAAAATGCAGCCAGAGGAAAGAAGGATGCTACACCCAGGGGACAAAGAGAAGAACGACTGCTGACTTCTTACCAGAAACAATGCAAATCAGCAGTCAATGGAGCAGCCTCTTTAAAGTGCTTATAGAAAAAAACCCACAACTGTCGAACTAGAATTGTTAACCTGGTAATAATGTCCTTAAAGAGTGGAAAAATGAGCTTTTCAGACAAATCAAAGATAAAAGCATTGGTTCTAGCAGCCTGCACAACAAAAAAATGCTAAAGTTCTTCAGGTAGAATTAAAATACCAGATGAAAACTTGAATCCACACAAAATAAAGAATGTTGAAAATGACAAAATAAGTGGACTTTCTTGTTTTAAAATTTCTTTAAAAGATAATTGATACAATTATATATCATGAGGGTTCATAACAGATTTAGAAGTAAAATATATGACAACATTAGCTCAGAGGACAGGAGAGGGGAATGGAAGCATACTTTGTAAGGGTCTTACATTATATGTAAAGTGGTATAATAGTATTTGAAGGTAGTCTGTGATAAATTAAAAGTATATTTTATTTATTTATTTCTCCCCACCCCTCATTGTTTACATTCTCTGTGTCTGTTTGTTGTGTGCTGGGCTTCTCTTTTTAGGAGGCACAGGGAACCGAACCCAGATCTCCCATGGGCAGAAGCCCAGGCCCCCAAGCCACATCTGCTTCCCCAAAATATATTTTTAAATTCCTACAGCAATCACAAATAAAATAAGAATAAAAATAAAATAACACGTACAGCAAATAAGCCAATAGCAGAGATAAAATGAAATATCCCCCCCCCAAACAAAAACACCCAATAGAACAAAACAAAAAACAAAAATAAAACAACAACAACAACAACAAAGAACTCATAAAAAACAAAATCACAAGAAGGCAGGAAAAGAGGAAAAAAGGAACAAAGAATAGATGGGGGGAAGCGGCTGTGGCTCAATCAGTAGGGCTCCCGTTTACCATATGGGAGGCCCCGGGTTCGGTTCCCAGGGCCTCCTGGTGAGGGCAGGCCCGCTCGCCCGGCGTGGTTGGCTGACCCAGCGAGCACAAGCAGCAAGGGGGGGATAAATGAATAAATAAATAAATTAAAAATCTTAAAAAAAAAAAAAAAAAAAGAATAGATGGGACAAATGAAAACAAACAGCAAGATGGCAGACTCAAACCCAACCATGAGGAGCAGTTGCAGCTCAGTTGTTGAGCGCCTGCTTCCCATGCATGAGGTCCCAGGTTCAATCCCCAGTACCTACTAAAAACAAACAAACAAACAAACAAAAACCAACCATTACAGGAAATGCAATTAAATATAGGTACATTAAATATAAGCATTCTAAAACTCCACTTAAAAGGCAGAGACTGCCAGACTGTATGAAAAGCAAGACCTAACTATATATTGTCTACAAAAAACATACTTTAAATATAAGGACGCAGTTTAAAAGTAAAAGAATGGAAAAAAAACATCCATGAAAATGCTATCATCAGGCAGATAGAGTGGCTATGTTCGTAACAGACAAGGTAAGACTTCTAGGTCAAGAGTAGAGAAGACAGCAATAAAGAGGGACATTTCCTACGATCAAAGGATGAATTCATCAAGAATACACAACAATCCTAAATGTGTATCCATCTAATAATAAAGTTTCAAAATATAGGAAACAAAAACTGATGGAACAGAAAGGAGAAATAGACAAATCCAAAGTCTAACTGGTGATTTCTTTTTTTTAAAGATTTTATTTATTTATTCACTTATCACCCCTTGCTGCTTGTGCTCACTGGGTCAGCTAACCACGCAGTGCAGGCGGGCTTGCCTTCACCAGGAGGCCCTGGGAACTGAACCCGGGGCCTCCCATATGGTAAACGGGAGCCCTACTGATTGAGCCACAGCCGCTTCCCTAACTGGTGATTTCAATACTCTCCTCTCAGTAACTGGTAGAACAGAAAATCAGTAAACATAGAAGCTGGGATATTAAAAAGTCATTAATACTGTATGAGGAAAGCCTCTAAGGGACCTCTTGAACTACCAATTTGGCTACAGGGTTACAATGCCAACCAGTAAAAGTCCTATTTTGGTCCTGGAGGGATTTTCCCTCTTTGGCATGTAACTTTTGGTCAACACATCATGGGCTGTGTTGTAAATTTACAAATGGTGTTTGTAAAAACACCGAGTTTACTTTGCTTCATGACATTGGACAGGAAAAGCTTGAAGGTATGCATGGGGAATCCTTTGAAGGGAAGGATGTAAGAGACTGGCAGTCCTTCAGACCTGGAGACTAGTAACGCTACCGGACTGACTGAGCCTGGGGGGAAGTATGGTCTGGAGTTCCCTCCCTTGCGATGGGGGCGTGGCCACATTCTCAATCCCAACGTCTGCACTGAATAGATTTATAAACCATCGTGCCCTCTAACTCACATGTCCTGCATTGGACATTAAGCTTACTTAAAAGGCCAAAGCTACAAAGGGAATTCCTACTTCCTGTGACAAGGCTTTAAATGTCCATTAATCCAGTGTGGCTCAGAGGGACTATCAAAGGACAACTGAGAGCTGTTCTGTTCTAGACTTGACCACTGACTCTCCTTTGAAATGTTAAAATAAAAAAAAAGGCATTTAGAAATTTCAATGTAGAAAACTAAAAATGGATTTTTTCTTTTTTCTGATCAAAGGCACACCCTCCATTAATGTTCCTGTGCCGTCCTTGTCGGCATGGCTTCCTGTGCATGGGGCATGGCTGCCCACCCCAAAGGTGAATTTTCCCTTTTTAAATTTAAGTAATGCAACAGAAAGAGAAAAAGAAGGAGAATAGCAGGACCTTCCCTTCCTGCTTCTGTCCAGTCCCTCCTCCCAGTTTGCTCCTCTTAGCAATTTTTTTGTGGAAACATTTTCCAGAAAACATTTTATGCCTGTCATTTACTTTGCAGCACTGGGATTTTCTTTTGCCACAAAAAGAAGGGTTCCTTCTCACTAGTACTTTGTGCATCCTTTTTTCTCTTAAAACCTACTCAATGTAGTCCCCAGGAACTTTTTTTTTTCCTTATAAAAAGGGTATTGTGGTTAAACAAAAAAACAAACCAAAAAAATTATTAAGAATGATTTGCTATTTCTCCCTTAGAGACTACATCTAAGTACATTTCAAATACCATATAAACATGGAACTGAGCTTGAGGGTTTGTAACATCCCCTCCTGCAACCAAGTGCCTCCCCTGAAAAATGGGGCATCATAACCTACTTCACAAGGCTACTCCTGTAAGAAAGAGCTCAGAATGGAAAGCAAACTGGGTGCCAAAAAGAAAGTGGTGTGCAAATTCTGGCTATTTTTACTTTTTGTCCTGCGGTCTAAGAAGCAAGATTCCTCACATGGCCTCCTGGCCCCTGATAATAGCCAGCCTGCCTGCCCCCCTGACCGCTGGGTGACTCGCTGGCCCTGCCTGTGGTCTCAGAGCTCTGTGCCCCACGCTCTGTCCCCTGGAAGGTCACATAGAAGGAATCACATGTTTCAGAAACACTGCTTCAGAATCAGCTTGTTTCCTAAACCTGCTCCCTAAATTCTCTGCCAGGCGCCCTTTCCCTGATACCCAATATAACACGGTATTCAGTAGGACCAGTTCAGGTATAGCACTGTAGCAGTTTGATATTATTGATGAATTCCAAAAAGAAATATTGGATTATGTTTGTAAACTGGTCTTTCCCTCTGGGCGTATTAGAGTGTATGGGAATCAGAGGTTTTACTTTTACTTGACTAAATAATGATTAAGGCTTTGACTGGACCACGACAGTAGGACATTGCATCCCCGCCCCCTTGGTGGGTGGGACTCACAGAGAAAGCACACTGCAGAGAAGGGAGGCAGGAGTTTTAATGCTAGAGCCTGGGGAAGTAAACACACAGAGGAGCTTGGTCGTGAGGAAGGAGAGAAGGACCCAGGAAAAGAGACGAGCCGTTCGCCTGATAGTCTACAGCTGGCCTTGTGGAGAGACACAAGGCTGAGCCCGGAGAGAGGCAAACGCTGGGAAGAGAGGAACCCAGGGAGCCTGAACTCTTGGCAGATATCAGCAGCCATCTTGCTCCAACATGTGGCCACAGACTTGGGTGAGGCAAGTAACTTACGCTTTACGGCCTGGTAACTGTAAACTTCTATCCCAAATAAATACCTTTTATAAAAACCAAGCAATTTCTGGTATTTTGCATCAGCACCCTTTTGGCTGACTAATACAAGCACATATTAGACTTACCCAGAATTCCTGCAGCTCTGTTAGATGGCTGACATTTTCAATCTTTTTTATTCTATTTGATGCAATGTCCAACATCGTGAGTTTATTCTAAAATAAGGAAATAAAATTTTTCCTAGATTAGTGCAGTTAACAATGATTTTGCAAGCATGCAGGAAATGTTAAGTGCCAACTTCAGAGCCGCCCTCTGCCCTCAGCACGCAGCATGCAGACCCGGATGACGCCGCCGCCCATCCCCGCAGCCCACCGGGCCTGGCCCCCAGAGCAGTGTTTGCATGCGTCACCCTCACAACGACCTCACTGGGACTCAGAACTGGTTCTCTGAGACTGCAAGTCCTGTGCCCAGCGCTGCCACCCTGGGCCCTCATGAGGGCCGGGCCTGAGAAGAGCAGAGCAGGCCTAGGTCGGGGATGCTGCCCGGAGCGGCACCTGAGGTGGCTCTGAAGAGGAAGCCCACGCAGGGGCATGGCGCGGTGCTTCTCCCAAGGCAGTGCACCGTCACCCCCTGAACAGCATCCCCTCTTCATTTTGGGAGAAGGCACCTGGGCCTCAGAGGCTCACAGCTCCCCAGGCACATTCCAGGGGTGGCAGAGATGGCACTGACACAGGGCGGGGTCCTCCTGGTGCCACCAGGAGGAAGGGTGCAGAGAAAGGAAAACCAGCAGGAGCAGCGGTGAGAGCGAGGTGTGCAGGGCCCTGGGGTGCACAGCCCTTGCAAGCAGGCAGCTGCTGGGACTTGGGGCCTGAGCCTTGACCTGGAGGCGGCCTTTTCTTTTTAGCACGGATGCCCTGATTCTCTATTCTAATCACGCCCCATCAGATACTTACTTTCCAATTCACACCAGTTAAGTTTAAGTTTGCAGAGTTTCATGGCTTAAAAGAGTAAGACCGTAGTGAAAACAAAGTCTGTGAAAGCTCTCGTTACATGTTACGGGACGTTTAATCAAACCGAGTGGAAGTTGCTCCATAATCAAAGAGAACATTTATAGCCTGTGGAGAGTCTCTGATAAAAGTTTATCCCCTAGGGGAGTGGGTGGAGCTCAGGGGTTGAGCACCTGCTTCCCACGTATGAGGTCCCGGGTTCAATCTCCAGTACCTCCCCCACCCCCCAAAAAAAGTTTATCCCTTCCTCTCTGCCCTCACATCCCTCCTCGCTGCTTTCTGGTGGAGGGCTCCATTCTTCCATTTTCTAGTGTATTCTGGGGTTCTGATTCCAACTTCTCCCAAGCTTTAAGGGAAAGTTAAAAATCATCTGAGTAAAGCACACCATACACACACACACACGTACACACACACACTCAGACAGCACTGCTGAGTCAGAAGCACTGCTGCGGTGGCCTGTGTGCTCCTGGAGACCCCGAGCCTCCGCCCCCAGCACCCAGCGCCGTGCGGATGCCTCCTAAACTCTGGCTGGGTGGCAGTGCCTCCAAAGTACCTGCTCAGAGATCCTGAAACTCTAGAAACAAATACAGGCTCGCGTGATCTCTAGTTGGAAAGAAAGCCCAAAGACTGTTGCATTTGACCATGTTAAATATGAAAATAACATAATTACCATTAAAGTGCCAACTGGGGTTTTTCTGTTTCATTTTAGAGGTCCACATATGATCTGGTGTTGAGCCAGCATCAGAGTGTCTCAACGATGCTCTGCTGGCAGAGCTTTCTTTTCTGTGTGGGGATCTGCTCGTCCTGCAGGCACGCTGCAGGCTGTCTGCGTGCTCAGAGGCTGGACTGCAGGGCCTTGGGGTGTGAGGCCAAGGGGCAGGGGAGGTCTCTGCTCCACACACCTGCCCAACCCTGGCGCCAGCCTCCCCTCTCAGCCCCAGCACTCGGAAGGGCACAGCTGAGGTGCACACTGGCTCTGCCTACTCTTAATTTGATTGTGAAGTCCTAGGAAGGTGACAAATTTCCCATGGCAAATCCTGACTTTCCCAAAACGTTGTGCAGATGCTGGTGAAGTGACATTCAGAGTGTGGTTTTCTTCACAAACACTGTCACTAATGGCAACAGGCCCAGACCATGGCTCAAGGACCCGGAGAGGGAGCTGGTGAGCAGTGCTGAGCTTGCTCAGAACAGGTGAGAGCTGAGGTGGGCCCAGCTGCCCCGGTGGCTGCTGGGCCTGGGCTCCAGGAAGAACAATGGCAAGGAGGGTCAAAGTGATGCACAGCGCTGCCTGCCAGCCCTTGCAGAGGGACATGTGAGAAGGTAGGATTTTTTGTTTTGCTTTTTTCACCTTCCAAAATGCCTACAGCACTGCTGGCTGCTATGCAGGGCACCTCTAGGAGCTGTGCTGACATTCTGCCAGACCCACTGCACACAGGGAGGACTGCCCACCGGCGTGCGTCTGCAGGTCCAGTGTGGGGGGCCTCGCGCTCCGCGGCCACGACGAAGGCCTCTCGCGAGGCCTCAAGACCAGCCCTCGAGGCTGAGGCTTGCGGCCGGCCAGCTGCCTGCCCTCCCGCCCCCAACGGACACGCGGGTGCCTTACGTTGTTCTCCAGGCCCTCGATGAGCTCGATGCCGTTGTGGCTGAGGTACAGCTCCCGCAGGTTCACCAGGCTCTGCAAGCCCTCGATCTTGGTCAGCCGGTTGCTCTGCAACAAGAGGGCCGGGAGCCGTCAGGCGGCCTCGGGGCAGGGTAAGCCCGTCTGTAGGGGACGGGTACCTGGTCATCTTGAAGAACCCCAAGATCAGGGCATGTCATTAGAACATGCCAGAATGGGGCTTCTGCAGATAGAAGAGGGTCCAAATTTGAAGCCTGTTGTATTGAGCTACAGTTTATGTGTGGAAATTAAAAGTTTTTATGCAAAGAACCCTCCATTTTTAGATGTACTTGGGGAAGGTCTACCTGAATTTAGTAATTTAAAAATGTCAAAATCACTGAATATTTTAAAATAAATTCATTTTCCCTTCTGAAATTACACTATAAAATCCCTGTTTTACAAAGCAGTCTGCAGGATACCTGCTGCACAGGCAGCACAAGTGGCCTCCACAGGTCCACTACCGTGGGCCGCAGCACAGCCCTGCCCCGTGCACTCTGGGCTTTGCCCCAAGGGCCTGATCCCACTACCTTACTTCAGATAAGAAGAGCGCACACGAGCTCAGGCATATATTCAAGGGCTTACAAATTCCCAAACACAGAGGCCTATCAGGGTTTAGGAGGACTGAGGACAAGCAGGCTCGGCCCAATGCAGAAGCCGCCTTTGGCCACAAACCATGGAGGACTGTCGCAGGAAAAAGAACACGATTCTTAAAGCCTGGCCCTCGGCCCAGCGTGCGCGCTCCACGGCCGTGGGCACTGGCGCTGCGGCTCCTCCTGAGCGGGGCTGAAGGGCTGACCAACACGGGGCGCATGTGGGCAAAGACAGGAACGGCGCTCCTCCCAGCAGCCCAGACTCACGCTGGGGGCCGTGCCAGGGGTGGAGGGCGGCAGCCTGGGGGCGGGCCCGTACCTGCATGCTGAGGACAGTCAGGTTGGTGAGGGCGTCCAGGTTCTGAAGCTTAGTGATTTTGTTCTTCCCCAGAAACAAGCTGTCCAGACTGGTTAGTGTGTCGATGTTTTCAATCGCCTGTGAGAAGGGCAGAGCAGCAGTGAGTGCTGTGGCCAGCAAGCCCCTCGGGGAGCGACCCCTGGGCCAGCAGATGGCACTCTCAGGGCTTCAGCTGTCACAGCAGGCAAGTTACTCTCCCACTCTAGAAAGGTTCCAATGAAATCTTACTTGAAAGCACAGTCTGGAAAAAGAGGGAAAAGGTGAAGGGAGGGTCCTTGGCCCTATCTCCTTGGCCTTGCCCCCATCCCTCAAATTTCAGAGCTCTGGGGTTCCAGAGAACACAGCCTGAGAACCCGTGGACTAGCTGCTCTCTAAAGCTCCTTCCAGCCCTGATCTTCTGAGATGACTCATTATTACCTTAGCCCACTTAGTGTGAGCTAAAAACGCACGGTGAAGAGCCCAAGTCTCCAAAGAAGAAGTGAGGTTGTGCTGCAGCCACAGGGTCTTGCAAACCCTCGAGCGCGCACTCAGGACCCTGGGAGGGAAGAGGCACCCCACTCCCGGTGCCACAGCTGAGGGCCTCTGCCCTCATTCTCAGCTTCCACCTCCATTCATCACTGCTTCTCCTTGCCGCGGGCAACTGCAGCGTGCTCCCATGCACACAGCAGGTGCTTAGGAAACGAGTACCGGCTAAACCTCGGGTTCTTGCTGCCTCTGAATTCCTGCTCTCTTAGAACAAGTTATTTAAGTATTTCAGCAGCCACTAAATAACCAGACTGTACACACATTAAAAAAGTGGAGATTCCAAAGCAATGGCAGAAGGTGCAGCTCCTCATCTACAACAGATGTGGCCACGGGGCGGTTTTCTTTGAGAACAAAGACTCAGGGGAGGGAATTCTGAAATGCTACGGAGTCATTAATGTGACAGACATATTCCTCCTGGAAATTTCCACAGTGAAATACCTGTAAAATACTAATATTTTGGCCCTTCTCTCATTTTTAAACATGCTGCTTTGCTATTTGCAGCCATTAAGGTCGTCCAGAAGGAAAAAAAAAAGTCACATGATCACCTCAATTGATGCAGAAAAGGCATTCAACAAAATCCAGCATCCTTTTTTGATTAAAAAACTTCAAAAGATAGGAATAGAAGGAAAATTCCTCAAGATGATAAAAGGCATATATGAAAAACCCACAGCCAACATCATACTCAATGGGGAAAGGTTGAAAGTTTTCCCCCTAAGATCAAGACAAGGATGCCCACTGTCCATTGTTATTCAACATTGTACTAGAAGTTCTAGCGAAGGCAATTAGACAAGACAAAAAAATTGAAGGCATCCAAATAGGAAAAGAGGAAGTAAAACTCTCCCTGTTTGCAGATGACATGATCCTGTACTTAGAAAATGCTGAAAGGGACTGCATCTGCAGGCAGGATCATCCCACCCACCATATCCATGGGATATAAGCCCTCTATCACTTGGAGTTGGAGTGGACATCACCATCCCAGTCGCCTCTGGATTGGGGGAAGAACTATGGACTAGAGTGGACTTGATGGTATTCTCTTGCTCACATATGGTGATTCTTGCAATGCAAGAATTTATAACAATGAGGTGGAGCCAGTGGCCACTTGACAGTTTTTGGGTAGGGAGGGGATGAGCAGTTGAAATACAGGGGCTTCTTTGGGAGTTGGAGGTTGTCCTGAGTACTGTTGTGGCAATGGATGTAGGCCATTTTAAATCAGCACACACCACTCAGAACTGAGTGGGAGAGAGTGTGGTCTACAGTGTGAACTGTGGTCTATGGTTGGTGGCAAGTCTCCAGGAGGTGTAAGTTCATTGAGGTTGGTGGGCCACACTATGGGATATGTTTGTGTTGGATGTGGTGAGAGGTGTGGGAGGTGGGCAACATGGGAATCCGAGTGGGTTCCGTATAATATTTTAGGTAATCTAAGCACCTCTTAAAATATATGTATATATATATATAAAAAATAACATTTTTGTAAGCAAATACACATATATGCATATATATTTATATATCATTTTACAAATGTTTGTATGTATTGTGAGAATTTTGATTTTTACCCATAATAATAAAAAAAAAAAAAAAAAAAAAAAAAAAAAAAAAAAAAAAAAAAAAAAAGAAAATGCTGAAGTATCCACGACAAAGCTACTTGAGCTAAAAAGTGAGTTCAGCAAAGTGGCAGGATACAAGATCAACATGCAATAATCAGTAATGTTTTTCTACAGTCGTACTGAACTATCTGAGGAGGAAATTAGGGGAAAAATTCCATTTTCAATAGCAACAAAAACACTCAAATACCTAGGAGTTAATTTAACCAAAGAAGTACAGGACCTCTATGCAGAAAACTACAAAACAATGCTAAAAGAAATTTTAAAAAGACCTAAACAAATGGAAAGACATTCTGTGTTCATGGATTGGAAGAATAAATATCATGAAGATGCCACTCTTACCCAAACTGATTTATAGATTCAATGCAATACCAATAAAAATCCCAACAGCTTACTTTACAGAGTTAGAGAAGGCAATTGCCAAATTCATCTGGAAGGGTAAGTGCCCCCTAATAGCCAAAAGCATTCTAAAAAAAGAAGAGTGAGTTGGGAGGAATTTCACTGCCTGACCTAGAAACATATTACAAAGCTACAGTGGCCAAAACAGCATGGTACTGGCATAAAGATAGACACATCGATCAGTGGAATAGAATTGAGAACCCAGAAATATACCCTCACCTCTACAGTCAACTGGTTTTTGACAAACCTAACAAGTTAATGTTAATGGGACAAAACAGTCTCGTCAACAAATGGTGTTGGGAGAACAGGGTATCTATAACCAAAAGAATGAAAGAGGACCCCTATCTCACCCCCTATTCAAGGATCAACTCAAAATGGATCAAAGATCTAAATATAAAAGCCAGGACCATAAAACTACTGGAAGAAAATGTAGGGAAACATCTTCAAGACCTTGTAGTAGGTGGTGGTTTCTTGGACCTCACACCCAAAGCACGTGCAACAAAAGAAAAAGTAGATAAATGGGACCTCCTCAAAATTAAACACTTTTGCACCTCACAGGAATTTGTCAGAAGGGTGAAAAGGCAGCCAACTCAATGGGAAAAAATATTTGGAAATCACATGTCTGATAAGTATTTAAAATCCAGGATATATAAAGAGATGTTACAACTCAACAATAAAAAGACAAACGACCCAATTTAAAAATGGGCAAAACACTTGAATAGACATTTGTCCAAAGAAGAAATACAAATGGCAAAAAACAAACAAAAAAAAAACAAAAACAAACAACAACAACAAAAAACACATGAAGAAATGCTCAACATCACTCATGATTAGGGAAATGCAAATCAAAACTACAATGAGATATCATTTCACACCTGTCAGAATGGCCACTATTAAAAAGACAGAGAACTACAAGTGTTGGAGAGGATGTGGAGAGAGAGGAACACTTCTTCACTGTTGGTGGGAATGCAGGATGGTACAACCACTATGGAGGACTGTTTGGCAGTTCCTAAAGAAGTTGAATATAGACTTGCCACGTGACCCAGCAATACCACTACTGGGTATATACCCAGAAGCACTGAGAGCAGTGACACGAACAGACATCTGCACACCGATGTTCATAGCGACATTATTCACCATTGCCAAAAGTTGGAAACAACCCAGGCGTCCATCAGCCAATGAATGGATAAACAAACTGTGGTCTCTTCACACGATGGAATATTATGCAGCAGTAAGAAAGAAATGAAGTCATAAAGTATATGGCAACATGGATGAACCTGAGGACATTATGTTGAGTGAAGAAAGTCAGACAAAAGGACAAATACTATATTTTTGCATTACTATGAACTAAATATGTTGTGTAACGTATTGTATGATTAAAAAAATATATATATATGTATCCAGTACATCTAACTGAGAAATGTATATTTCTATTTAACTGTGTTTTCTTTTTAGTTTTTAATTGTTTATCATGCCCACCCCACCCTCAGCCTTCCAGAGGCCAGTGAAAGCACCAGGTTTGGCGCTGTGACTTCGGTTTCGGACAGCAGATGTGTGGGTCGGAGTCTGGCTGGAATCATCTTGCACCTGCCCTACTGCTCTGCTCGCGGCTCTACCCCCAGCCAGGCCTCTGTGACCCCACAGGGTGCCCCTCCAGCAGAAGCCACGGATTCTTCACGGTGGTTGTAAAGTCGGCTGGTAAAGGTCCTGGTCTTGCTTCCACGGGACGCCAGGCAGGTGGAAAAGCATTCCACCCTGCCTGCTGTTTCCGGGTAGACCAGAGCCTGGTGAGGGCAGGTCTAATCCTCCTACCTGGCTTTGAACCAGCGGCGTGGAGGTGTCAACACAGCCTCCTCAGAGCCCCAGCATGCAGGGCAGGTCTTTCTATGCTGGAGGAGATTCTGCCTCAGCGAGGCATGCCAGGGAAACTGCCCCCAGCACTCAAGAGGCAGTGTCTGGGGGTGATTGGTTCACCTCAGGCAGAAGGTAAGGGGGAGTAGTTTACTAGGAGCTTAGGTCATCATGTGGATATGGAATCTACGTGCAGAGAAAGGCGAGGCTACACAGTTTGAGGGCATCTTCACAATGACTTCCAGTTATTAACTTTTTTCTTAAAAACTAAAAAAAATAATTTTCCCGCTCCTGAAAAAATAAACCCATGAACACCAACAAGAAAATAAAATCAACCAAACTTTCCCACCACCTCCATCAGTGTTGAGTCCACCTCCCTGCCCCCATCGCCGTCAGCCCACCAGGCCGCACGCCCCCCCGCCCCCAGCACACCTGGCAGACCACTTACCCGGATCCGATTGGACCCCAGTTCCAGCATCTGTAGTTGGTCTAAGTTGCTTATGTTCTCGATTTTATTGATTTTATTGTTGACCAAGAAGAGCTTTTTCAGTCGTGTCAATTTGTCAATCCCTTCAATGTTTCTCAACAGATTAAAAGAAATATCTAGAACCCTGGGAACAAGCAAAACATTTTTTAAAAAAGGATTGCACAGAACTCAGAATTTAACTGACTTAGAGGTGGCACTCCCACCCAGCTGACTGCAGGTCACCCTGGCAAGATAGAATTTGCAGGCGGACTTCTACCACCTGGCTTGGGCCCACACTGTACTGTGGGATGTGGGGGCGTACCAGGGGCCATGGAGAGAACCTAAGGCAGCTATGGGGGCACCAGCTGCCTTGGGCCCAGGACTCACCCATGTCTGTATCGATAGCAGAACCCAGCACCAGGCTCTGCACACAAGATTATTGGATTAAAAGCAAAAACAAAGTTAACAAGAAACAAGGGAGCACAAGTCCAGGGAAAATTTTATCTGCAACCTGTTCCTTAAGTCAGAAAATTACTTAAAAAAAATAAAAAGCACTCAAAGGGCAAAAAGGAAATTCTGGATTAATTCTCCCTTCCTCGTATTTCTACATCATCCCTGAATCACAACTAGCCACAAGTCTCCAATTTTGTCCTTAAATCCAAGGTTTAATGTGCAAATCAAGATCATGCAGCAAGCTGACGATTTGCCCGGAGCTGCCATACCTCCCAGCGCAGAGTGTAGACCAGGTGGGGGACCACCGGGCAGCGTCCTGGGCGTGGATGGGTGTGGATGGGGGTGCGCAGGGCACTGTGGCAGAGATAGCCTCCCAAGGGCCAAGAGCTGGGGCACAGGGTAGTTTTGGGAAAACCAGCCTATCAGTCACTGTGATGAAGTTCACATGCCACTTTGGCCAAGTGATGATGTCTAGCTGTCCGGTCAAGCAAGCACTGGCCGGAGTGTTACTGTGAGGATATGCCATGGATTTAAATCATTAGTTGGTTGCACCTAGGGCTCATGACATCTACAATCAATGAAGGAGACTGTCCTCAGCACTGAAAGTCTCACCCAATCAGCTGAAGACCTTAAAGAGAGAAGTGGTGATTTCAGCAATCAGAAAGAAGAAAGTCCATTTCTACTTCAGCCAGGGTCTCCTGGGGAATTCATCGAAACCTTCACTGGAATTCCCAACATGCAGCCTGCCCTACAGAATTCGGACTTGCTAATCTCCACAGTGGCATAAAACACCTCTTAATATTTACATATATGTGTCTTGTTGGTTCTGTTTCTCTGGAGAACCCTGAGTAATACACATTTTGGTACTAGGAATGGTTCTTAAGACAATTTTAAGAATGAGGTCTGAGTTGGTTGTAGGGTTTGTGGAATTGGGTCTCTAATATGACTAGATTAAAAGCCACGGATGACTATTTCCAGTGATCAAGATGGCACGGATAGCTCATGGCATGAAGTGGCAATAGAGACACCCAAAACCTCACCATTAGACATGCTACTCACATGCTCCTAAGAGGCAAGGCTCTGGAAAATAGTATATTTGATACCTCAACAGTGTTTTGTGGAGCTAAGAAGTATAATGACATTGGCTGATTGTTCCTAAATATGCTGGTACAGCAGTTAAAGAAAGGGATGAGCTCAAAGCTTCAAATTCCCAACTCAAGCGCCAGACGAAGGACATGGAAGTTTCTACGTGTGCCCTGAAAGAAAGTTTTATTTTGTGCAGCCGCAGACTTGAGATTTCTGAAAACCAGACCCAGAATTTCCTTGCACAAGTGGTTGCATTACAATGTAAACTGAGTTCCCAAACTTGCAGGGTATCTGCTATAAAATGGGGACATGTACTGATAATGAGGGTGGGGACAACGAAACCCTAGATTCTGCTGAGACTTTGCCAAATAAACCTGCAAGCTGTGTCCTGGGGAATGAGCCATCCAACCTCCATCTGAGACTAATGTTGCTGTGCCTGATAAACCCATAACCACCTCCTCCGTGGAAACAGCCCTCACACCTCCCTCTGCAAAGAATAACTTGTTCCACCAGATGAAACTGTACAAGACACTGCCGACTCCTCTCGTGACCACCCCCCTGCTCCCCCCCCAGACCCATAACTGCTCTGAAGTCCCAGCAGGCCCCAGAGGATGAGGTGCGCTGCTCTCCAAAGAATCACGAGCGTCCCGATTCACAGGCAGGCATCAGGGAATGGGCATCAAGGACGTGGGTGATGGTGGCAGGAATATAAAGCTGGATCAGCAGAGCTTCTGGATTTAGAGCTGTGGAAGGGTTAGAAGGGCTCTATCAGTGTTTGGGTGAAGCGGGGACCAAAAGGTCGCCGACACTGCCTGAGGTCAAGATGCCAGAGCTGCCCTGGTATAATGTAGGGGAGGGGATCCAGAGACTGGGATGCCAGAGGGGATCTGTCAGCTAAGACCTGCCCACCCACCCCAGGAATGTCCAGAGGACACACCTTTCACCAGGACTGTGAGGAATAAATTTTTGAGACAAACTCCATCTTCCCTGAAGAGCTCTCTCTGTGGTGGCTCTTTGTAGGTCAGATACTCCTGTGGGAACTGCTGTCCTGAACTTGGGTCCTTAAACACAATGGGATGACCGGATCCCGGGTGGGCAGGGACCAAGGGGCAGCACTTAATCCCAAAGACAAGGTGGCTGCCGTGATGGAGAGCAGACTCAGCCGTAACCAGGATGGTCTGACTCGCACAGACCTGGGTGCTGGCTAGTAGGTCCTGGTACCTGGAAGTGAGACAGATGGGCGCCCGCTAAATTCTTACTTGAGCTGTACAAGCAGAGGTGTCTAGGTGAAGTGAATTAAAGTCTAACCTGAATCCCCAAAATAGTCATGGCCCCCCAGTCAGTTCCCAGACCTGGAACCACTTACACGAAGGGAAGGCCAGGTTCCCGTGGGAAAGGACAATGCTACATTGTCAAAAATGTTCACTGTTCATCTTTCTCCCAGCCTCCCCACAGCTTTGGGGAAAAGGAAATGACCAGACATTTCGGGGATTATTAGACACTGACTCAGTAGTGACATTAATTCCAGGAGACCCAAAATGCCCCTGTGGTCCACCAGTCAGAGTAGGGGCTTATGGAGGTCAAGTGCTCCATGGGGTTTTAGTTCAGGTCCCTCTCACAGTAGGTCCAGCGGGTCCCCAGGCCCATTCTGTGGTTATTTCCTCAGGTCTGGAGTGTATAATTGAAAAATCCCCACATTAGTTCCCTGACTTGTGGAGTAACTGCTATTATGGTAGGAAAGGCCAGATGAAGTCACTAGAACTGCCCCTACCTAGCAAAATAGTAAACCAAAAGCAATACCGCATTCCTGGAGGGATTGCAGAGGTAAGTGCCACCATCAAGGACTCGAAGGATGTAGGGGTGGTGATTCCCACATCCCATTCAACTCTCCTATTTGGCCTGTGCAGAAAACAGATGGATCTTGGAGGATGACAGTGGATTATCGTAAACTTAACCAGGTGGTGACTCCAATCGCAGCTGCAGTTCCAGATGTGATATCATTACTTGAGCAAATCAACACATCCCCTGGGACCTGGTATGCAGCTATTGATCTGGCAAATGTTTTTTTTTTCTCGATACCTGTTAGTAAAGACCACCAGAAACAGTTTGCTTTCAGCTGGCAAGGCCAGCAGTACACCTTCACTGTCCTGCCTCAGGGGTATATCAGCTCTCCAGCCCTATGTCATAATATTGTCCTCAGGGACCTTGATCGTCTCTCCCTCCCACGAGACATCACACTGGTCCGTTATATTGATGATATCATGTTGATAGGACCTAGTGAGCAAGAAGTAGCAATTACTCTAGATTTATTGGTAAGGCATTTGCAAGCCAGAGGGTGGGAGATAAATTTAACAAAAATTCAGGGGATTACACCTTGGTGAAATTTCTAGGTGTCCAGTGGTGTGGGGCATGTCGAGATATTCCTTCTAAAGTGAAGGATGCGTCTGGCTCCTTCTACAACCAAAAGAAGCACAACACCTAGTTAGCGTGTTTGGATTTTGGAGGCCATGCTCATCTGAGCGTGCTACTCAAGCTCATTTACCAAGTGACCTGAAAAGCTGCTAGTTTTGCTTGGGGACCAGAACAAGAGGAGGCTCTTGACAGGTCCAGGCTGCTGTTCAAGCTGCACTATCACTTGGGCCATATGATCCAGCAGATCCAATGGTGCTGGAAGTGTCAGTGGCAAATAGAGATGCTGTCTGGAGCCTTTGGGAGGCCCCTGTAAAGAGAATCACAACGCAGACCCTTAGGATTTTGGAGCAAAGCCCTGCCACCCTCTGCAGATAACTACTCTCCTTTTGAGAAGCAGTTTTTGGCCTGCTACTGGGCCTTAGTAGAGACTCAATGCTTAACCATGGGTTACCAAGTTACCATGAGATCTGAGGTGCTTATCGTGAGCTGGGTGTTGTCTGACCCACCAAACCATAAAATTGCGTGTCTACAGCAGCACTCCATCATCAAATGGAAGTGGTATAAAAGAGACAGAGCTCACGTAAATTATAAGAGGAAGTGGCGCAAATGCTCACGGCCCTGATTCCTGCCACTTTACCTTGTTTCCCAGCCTGCAGCTGTGGCGTCGTGGGGAATTCCCTACGATCAGTTGACTGAGGAAGAGAAAACTCAGGTCCGGTTTACAGATGGTTCTGCGTGATATGCAGATACCATCTGAAAGTGGACAGCTGCAGCACTGCAGCCCTTTTCTGGGATGGCCCTGAAGGACAGTGGTAAGGGCAAATCCTCCCAGTGGGCAGAACTTTGACAGTGCACCTGGCTGTTCATTTTGCTTGGAAAGAGAACAGCAGGAGGTGTGTTTGTATACTGATTCATGGGCTATTGCTAATGGTTTGGCTGGATGGTCAGGGACTTGGAAGGAACGTGATTGGAAAATTAGTGACAAAGAGGTTTGGGGAAGAGGCATGCGGACAGGCCTTTTTGCGTGGGCAAAAAACATGAAAATATTTGTGTCCCGTGTAAATGCTCACCAGAGGGTGACTTCAGCAGAGGAAGAGTTTAATAATCAAGTGGATAAGATGACCCGCTCTGTGGCTAATGCTCAGCCTCTTTCCCCAGCCACTCCTGTCATTGCCCAATGGGCTCATGAACAAAGTGGACATGGTAGCAGGGATGGAGGTTATGCATGGGCTCAGCAACATGGACTTCCCCTCACCAAGGCTGACTTGGCTACACAGCCACTGCTGAGTGCCCATCTGCCAGCAGCAGAGACCCACTCTCAGCCCCTGATGTGGCACCACTCCCGGAGGTGACCAGCCTGCTACCTGGTGGCAGGTTGATTACAATGGACCACCTCCAAAACGGGAGGGGCAGCATTTTGTTCTTACTGGAAGAGAAACTTATTTGGGATATGGGTTTACGTTCCCTGCATGCAATGCTTCTGCAAAAACTACCATTTGTGGTCTTACAGAATGCCTTATCCACCATCATGGTATTCCATGCAGCCTTGCTTTAGATCAGGGGTTCTTAACAAGGGGTGCATAAGCTTGAATTGAAATAAAAAAAAAAAGACACATTATTCTTGTGGGGATATGTTGGTGTGGGTATGATATACTTATTAAATAATACATAGCATAGCATGGAATTAGTAAGGGGTCCGTGGTTTTCACCTGACTGGCAAAGGGGTCCATAGAACAAAAAAGGTTAAGAACCCCTGCTTTAGACCAAGGAACCCTACTTCAAACAAATGATGTGCGGGAATGGTCACACGCTCATGGAATTCACTGTTCTTACAATGTTCCCCATCATCCTGAAGCAGCTGGATTGACAGAATGGTGGAACGACTTTTTGAAGACTCATTATGGTGCCAACTAGGTGGCAATACCTTGCAGGGCTGGGGCAATGTTGTCCAGGAGCCTGTGTATGCTCTAAATCAGCGTCCACTCTATGGTGCTGATTCTCCCATAGCCAGGATTCACGGGTCCAGGAATCAAGGGGTGGAAATGGGAGTGACACCACTCACAATTACTCCTAGTGATCCACTAGGAAAATTTTTGCTTCTTGTCACTGTAACATTAAGCTCTGCTAATCTACAGTTCTTAATTCCAAAAGGAGTGCTTCCACCAGGAGATACAGTAATTCCATTCAACTGGAAGTTAAGACTGCCACTTGGCCACTTTGGGCTCCCCATGCCTCTGAATCAACAGGCAAAGAAGGAAATTACTGTACTGGCTGGGGTGATTGATCCTGACTATCAAGGGGAAGTAGGACTACATCTACATAATGTGGGTAAAATAGAGTTTGTCTAGAATACAGGAGATCCCCTAGGGCTTCTCTTAGTACTACCATGCCCCATGATTAAAGTCAATGGAAAACTGCAGCTACCCAATCCAGGCAGGACTGATGGCCCAGAAAACTTCTGGAATGAAGATTTGGGTCACCCGACCAGGTAGAGAACCAAAACCAACAGATGAGAGTAAAGGGAACATGGAACAAGGAGTGGAACAAGATTGTTATAAATATGAACTTTGGTGATGTGACCAGTTATTGGAATGAGAACTGAAATGGTCATATTGCTCCCTTGTTTTGTTATGAGTACGTCTGTATATACACAGAAGGCCAGTATCTTTGCCTTCTTCCGTATCTCACCCCCTTATAACATATATTACCTTTAGGTCACAGTATTTAAGTTATAGGGTATCAAGCATAAGAATGAATATTTCCTAAGGACTTGTATCCTTTTCTGGATGTTTTTAGTTAGAGATTAAGTGTGGTTTCAGGCTATGTGTGTGGGGGCCAAGCTAACAAGGGGGGGGCTATGATGGTTAAGTTCATGTGTCAGCTTGGCTGGGTTATGGAGTCCAGCTGTTTGGTTAAGCAAGCACTGGCCTGGTTGTTAACTGTGAAGGTATTTTGTGGATTTCAATCATCAGTCAGTTGATTGCATCTAAGGCTGATTACAGCTACAATCAACAGAGGCGACTGCCTTCAGCAATGAGAGACATCTCATCCCATCAGTTGAAGGCCTTGAAGGGAGAATTGATTTCAGCAGTCAGTAGGAAGAACTTCCATCTCTACTCCAGCCAGTCAGCTTCTCCTGGGACATTCACCAGAACCTTCACTGGAGTTCCCAACTTGTGCCCTGCCCTGTGGAATTCGGACTTGCTCATCCCCATGGTTGCATAAGCCAATTCCTGTAATAGATCTCTTAATATTTACACATACACATCTCCTTTCATTACGTTTTTTGGGAGAATTCTAACTAATACATTCACCTTCCCCCACCTGTCCCCAAGTTCCCTCCAGTTTTCGTGACTCACTCCAACTCTGTCAGTGCCTCCAAATTCTCCATCTTCTTGATCTGGTTGTCGTAAAGATCCAGCTCTCGAAGGCTCTGTAACCCCTCCAGGTTCTCGATGCATTTGATTAGATTTTGACGGAGGCAAAGAGTCTGGGGAATGGGAAAAGGACAATCGACATAAAGCAAACGGGAGGCCATTAGGAAATGCCAGCTTTGGTTATAGGAGGACACAGGACCTGCCTGCCTGGTGGAATGATACATTTCCATCTTCCTAATTTTACTTAGAAAGGTTCTGAGGGCAAGTGGGCACAGGGCACAGAAGCAAGTATGATGGGCAGACTCCAAGGGAAACCCCAAGGGAGCCCCACACTGAGCAGACCCCCTTGGTAAGGATGCATCAGGCAGGGTTTGCTATTCCTGACAAAAGGGAAGAAACCTTAGTGGGCTCAATTTTGAAAACTACTTTACATGAAGTGGGCTAAGGTCTGTAAAATTTGGCATGTGCTTAATTTAAGGCAGGCTCACAATGAAGGCACATCAAGCAACCAACAGGCCTGATCACTCATCACTTGAGCTCAGTAGGACCCTGTCCTGGGAGGCCACTTAGTGTCCTTGTCTGTGTGATACAACCAACAATGCTCAGTGTAAACAAAGACACAGTGCAGGAATGCTAGATGCAAGCTAGCACCCTACACATGGAAGAGAAAAACTGCCACGGCTCCCAGAGGTGACTTCTCAGTCACCCATCTATCCACACCCTTCAAGAGTGAGGACGTCCTGAGTAGTACAGTTATCTCATATGAAAAGATGGGAGTTTGTCTCACCTTCACTTTCTTCAGCACCTCAAATCCTTCAATTTTTCCTATTCGGTAATGATTTAGGTCGACATCCTGAAATAAAGAAGAGATCTAGCTGAGCTACAGGGAAATGCCCAAACCCTCATTCTTTAAGGAGGTCTGCAAGGTGGGTGGAGGCTAGGGGCAGAGACGGTGAGTCAGTGGCAAACAGATGGTGGGGACACAAAGATGACTGCAAGATGGTCTTTGGTTTACTATGGTTTTTATTAGTTTATGTAAAACTGATCCTCAAAATGGGTATGGAAAATCTCTCTTTCACTCCCTACTGGCTCCCTTGAGCACAAAACAGTGGCTGAAGAGCACAAGCCTCAGTTCCAAGAAGCACCCTAAGCACATCTGCCAGCGTCCAGCCGCGGGCTCAGGAAAGGGGTCCTCTGGTTCAGATGCAATAAGTGGCTCTGCCCTGCGTGGCAGTCTCCCACGTATCTGAACCTGTTCATGTATGTTGCTCTTTAGAAGTTGGGAAATTTAGGACACGCCCCACGCCCCCACAATGTAATCACTTGACTCAAACAATTTGTGAGTCAAAGATAAAAATGTGCTTCATTTGTCATAAAATTTTCAACGGTCAAACAGAAATGGGATTTCCATCACTGTTATCATAAAAACAATGACTAAGAACACATGGATCTGGGACTCAAGGGAGGCTAAAAGACTTCTAGGGAAATCACTCACTCATCCGCAACTTCCTAAAACGTAACTTGATGTCAGGGTGGCCCACCACGCGCCCCCAGGCTGGCTGAGCAGGTGGCATTACCTCTGCATCACCATCCAGGTTAATGGTCTCCATATCCACAGGCAGCTCATGTTCTCCTGAAAAAAAGGAAAAAAAAAAGTTCACTTGGAACGTACCTGTCGGTAAGAAACTGTTGCTCTGGCTGAGGTCTCAGGACGGCAGGGGAGACTTGGCTGACAGCTAAGGCAAGCACACAGGAGAAGCCGGTGGGACACAGAGCACGTGGTGAGGGAATGCCCCGCTGCAAAGCCATGATGTTTCTAGCGTTCTGAGCTCCCTGAGCTCAGACGCCTGGTAAAGGTATCCTGACTTCCCTTTGCTCCTCTGAACTTCCCAGAAAAGGAAATACAGCTCAAAGCTGTTGGTGGGAAGGAGGAGAAGAGAGATCCACTGAGCCGCAGGTGCCCAGTCAGTCGCCTGGGAAGAAGCTGCTGCTGCCGCCGCCGCCTTCCTGGAATCGAGAGCTGCCTAACTGGCAACACCCTCCCCTCCCCCATATTTTTCCCTCCTTTTTGTTTACCACAATAAATCAGGCCATTTGACTAGAGATCATGCTGGGCACATCAGATGTTCTAGGATGTGCCTTTTATTGCTTTGGAAAGTAGCCCAGTATTTGCAAACACTTCTCTTTGCAAAGAGCAAAGCAAAATGGAGCACAGCCCAAGGATAGCATCAAAGAACCTCACTGAATAATTTAGAGACCCTTCTCAGCTGGGAAGGGCTGAGCCGATGCTAGCAGAGAAGCCTGTTCAGAGCTCACGAGCCGCTGTGCTGGGCTTGCTGGGGCAGGGCTCAGGGACCACCCTGGCTGCTGAGGGCCAGCAGATCCCTCTTCTCTTTTCACCCGAACCTGGTTAAGCATATCCACACAACACCATGAACACACTTTTCAAGTGATGTGACTCCTTCATGCCATCAAACGCCTGGCTACTGTTCCCATTTGCTCAGTTGACTTGTAATTTTTCTCCTTGGTGTGTTAGGCTCCAAATAAGGTCCTATATTGTGACTGGACAGTATCTCTTAAATCCCCCTTTCCCCTTGTAACTTTTGGTGGAATGAATTGGGCCACTTGTCTTGTAAGGCTTGCCCCAGCCCAGATTCGGGGTGGATGCCCAGGTGCTGGCAGCTCCAGTGTGCTCCTCTGTCCCTGTGCACCATTGCTGGCCTGGCTCCTACTGCTGAGCCTCTTCCCTAGAGCAGAACTGCATTTGCTTCTGAAGTGGGGCCTACCCACAATCCCCAAGGGATGGTCGCACTGCCTGTGTCAGCCAGTCTGGCTTCTGCACCTCTCAACCGATGGACTCCTGTATGGTGGGACTGGCAGCCTCAGAAGAACTTGACGTGGTGCAGCTGCATAAAGTACAGTCCCACACCGGTTGATCAGTCACTGTCTTTCTATTAGGCCATGATGGCTTTTCCACATAATATGGACAGTGATTCATTGAAAAAGATGAATTTACTATAGTTTATACAAAACTTATAGGAATTAAATAAAAAGAATTCACACAACCAAGGGATATACTCAATTCACTCCAAGACAGAATAAATTAAATGTGAAGTGTTTAGGAACTCTGGGAGGCATATGGAAGTGGCACTACAATTCAGGCAGGGTGCCCAGGTAGGGTAGTTCACGGTCCAGACAGGACCCTTCTGAGGGGAAGGCAGGCACACTGAGCAGCCAGGGGGACGCAGCGCTAAGCTGGGCTGCCTGGGCTTAGCAGGACATGTGGTGACCCCAGGGTTGCTCTCTGTGACCCATTCAGCACAGGGCCAGCCCCTCGGCACTCTTGAAATGTGAGCTTAACATCTGAGACAAAGATAACAATCTCGAACATTTTTCTCAATGTATTTCAAATTGTTATTTTTAAAAATAAGTTAGGCAAAATAAGTAAGAGGTAATAGCTGACATGTTTGAATTTATTTGAATTTAAGACTTAAATAAATACAGGTAGGAGGAGTAAGCCCTGGTTTCTCTAAGGAGTTAAAAAACATCTATTTGCTATGACTTATAATTAGCTTGTAGTCTGGAGAAAAGGACACCAGACAACCCAGCTGAGCCCCAGGTCCTACCTTGCAGCCCTGTGCTTCTGGGCAAGTGGCTACCTGGACTGCATTTGTAACCTGAGCCTATGCTAACGATGAGGGAATGAGAGTACCAGCCAGTATTCCATCAACTTTTAAATCCTCTGCAAATATCAGGTATTAAGATGACTGTGTGATGTTTTGACAGCACAAATCTATAGACTTTTCTGTGTTGGAGTTACCTAGCAGTGAAAGCTTCCATCCATCACCCCTGCACTTTATCTCACCCACATCACTTCCAGAACATCGACTCTGACATCCCAAAGCAAATGTGACTGGTACTTCTGTGGTAAGCTCCCTTTTGCCTTAAAATTAGGTTGCCATAGTTACCAACCATCTTCACTGGTACAGAGAGCACGATGTTATTTTAAAAATTAAGTTTGATCTTTTATCATAAGAGCACTTCATGGTTGTTAATTAATACCTTAAAAGCACATCTACTGTACATAAGTCTGTGAAATGCAGAATGCAAAAGTCCTTCTCAAACTTGCTGTTCAGAGAGACCCTCAACAGTTTGAGGCATTTTCTCTATGAAGTAGGTAAAATTATATATTATTAACATTAAAAAAAAATAGAAATAAGATGTTAACATGCATACTGTTTGGAAACTTGCTTTTCTCACTTAATAATATGTCTTAGACATCTTTCTCAACGTAAACTGATTTTCTAAGCAATCGAATAAAAAAAAAAAAAAAAAAAGCCTAGGTAATGGTTGCGGAGGTCAGGAAACCACCATTATGTGGTGAGAATTTATTTTTCTTATCTCTAAATTTATTTTGTTGTTGTTATTCACTAAAATAACAAGGCTATTGGGATATTTTCTGCATAAAGTTATTTTCCTAACCTCTAGGCAATTTAGAAGTCAATCCTCAAGTCTATAAAAACAGTGAAACAGGACTCAAAAGTGAATTCTCTAAGACATTAAATAACTTCTGAAATTAATTCACAGGACTATAGCAGAAAATAAAAACAGTGTCAGTCACATAGTTTATTTCAAGCCTCAATTTCTGAGCATATATTTAATAAAGCAGTTTTTCAGTTCTGTCCCAGTGGAATGAGAACACACACTCACACTTGCCAGCAAGTGCCCCAATCAAGCCTGCAGGCTGGGGGAGCACATTGGAGGGCAGAGAAGCAGCCCACCCCCAGCCCGGAGTGCCCCTAAGCTGGCACCCACAGACCTGAACAATAACCCACTGAGCCCCCACGCCCAGCAGCCTTCCCAAGACACGGAGCTGGTGCTGACACAACGCGGCCTCCAACACAGGTCATGCCCCCCGCCCCCGTGCTCCCAGCAGTGAGTCTGGGGTCCTTGGCTCTGCCTGTACCTTCTGGGTCGTCCTTGACCTGCTCCTCTCCATCCTTCAGGCTCTGCTCGCTGAGGTCGGCCACTATGCCACTGCTGTGCTTCTTCCCTTCCTCATCGCCTGACTCTTCGGATTCGACCCTCCTGTCGACTGAACCACACACATCTGTAAGCATCCACATCCACCTAACGGGACGACTGGAGGGGCTTATAACAAACACCCAACTGAAAGCCAAAAAGACTTCAATTCAGAATGTTTGATGAATTCAGCTCAACAAACCTTTAAGCATTCTAACATGTCCCAGGCTTGTCTGTGGCATCAGTGTGGCAGGGAGCCAGCAGGGGTGGGGGTAGGGGGAGCAGGGAGGCCGCTTGGATACAAAGATGAGTAATGTCCTATTCCTGCCCTCAAGGAACTTATGAAGAATTATTAAGAGTTTTGAAACTCCTTTTCTCATTTTGTGAGAAAATGTACTGATGGCACATTAGTGTGATGAAGGCCTCTTCTGTCCTCTCGCTGTGGGTCTGGATGTCGACTGTCAAGACCACTTGGGACCCTCCCACCACATGCTTTCCTTCATGCTCTACTGTTCATTTGGCTGGCCAAGAAAACCAGGCCCGTTCACAGGCCCATGTGCTGAAAGAAATCATGACTAACTCACATCAGACTGTGGACAGGAAAGAAGAATAACAAAAAAGAACACAGTCAATAGTACTAAATGCCCTGCATAAAGGTTACTAACATTAAATGTCTCCAGATACAGCGACACGGACACAAACCTTTTAAAAGCTGGCAAAGCGAGATTTGAAAATCAATGAAATCAATAATTAAACGTGGCAGGTTGGTAAAAATTGCTTGGCAAGATTATTAGTTTTCCTTTTTAATAACTTTTCCCCACCACCTCTTTTGGAAGTCTGTCTGCAAGACCTGAGGCAGTTAGAATAGCCTCAACACTGAAAATCCCTTGGAAGTACTGGCCACACTGAAAGCATTCTGTTTTGACTATCTACAGCCTACCTGCAAAATGCACACTCCTTGAGGGGAAGGCAGTTCTATTCATCTCTGTATCTCCTATTGTGCCCAGCACAGGTATCCAGAAAATGGCTGCTGAACAAGTCCTCATAACAGCCACCTCCAAATCTCCAAATCCACTCCTTCTCTATTCTGACAAGCATGGCTCAGCCAGCTGCTTGTTACCTGTGGCCTGGCTTCCTGCACTGCCTCCTAACTGGTCTCTTTGTGGCATGGTCTTGCCCCGTCTAATCTATTCTCTGTTGCCAGAGAATGTGGTCTGATTCTAAAATCCAAATCTGACCTTTGACTGAAAAACATATTTCTGCCAATGGCTCGTTCCTGAGTTTGCATCTTGGCCCTCAACAAGTAACACAGCTTTGGCAGTTATTTCCTTTCCCAAGCCTCAGGTTCCTCAACTGTGAAAATGAACTCTACACCTCAGAGAGCTGCTGTCAGGATAAAATTAGAAAAGGCACAAAAGACACTTAGTACACGCATGACACACAGTAGACATTTAGTGAATTGGCTGTTACCCACACAGGGCTCTGCCAGGTGCCAGAGTTTTGACGTGGGCAGCTCCTCTAGTCAAGGAACTTACATAAGAGACAATTTCCATTCAATTCAGTTAGCCAGAGCTGGGGTGCTGGGGACAAGGCCTAAGAGAGGTCCTATGCTGAACTGAGGTGAGAGTTAAGGAAAGTTTCCCAAAGGAGTTAAGGTCTGAGGTGGGAGCTGAAGGACAAGCCAAGGTGGCCAGGTAAAGCACAGCTCAGCACAGAACTGAGAGGAAGCATGTTCTACTGGATGAAACGTCTGGTGCAGATGAGCCCAGGACCTGACAGAGGAGTGCTGAGAGATTAGCTGGAGTGAAATCTGTTCCACTATCCTGACCAGACAGGGCCTGAAGCATGAGAAAGCCGATCAGTGTGTAAGAAAGTGACTTTGAGGCACTGTGGAAGATAGGCTGGCAAGCAGGGGCAATGAGGTCTAGCCTACAGAAAGTGAAGGCCTGAATTAAGAGACTGGCAGTGGGATGGAAGAGGTATCAGAGATTTGGAGATATTGAGGAGATAGAGGAGTCAGAGCTGGTTGACTCATTGGACATGGGTAGGAATAGGAGAGAAGGAAAAGGCTGTTTCCTTTATTTGGGCAAGAAAGGAACCGGTATTGCCATTTACCAAGATATGGAAATGGCTGAAGAGGGAGCGGGAGCAGGCTGGGGAGGTGTGTAGGAAGGGGAATAGGAGGAGTCACTTCCTTGCTTAAAAAGATTCCAAAGAAAAACAAACAAAGAAACAAACAAATTCCAAGGTATCAAAATCCACCACCTTTAGCATGGCCCCCCCTGAAGCCCCTCACAAGGGCCTCTCACCAGCCTCATGGGCCACTGTCCATCCTCATCACCTATGACTATCACCCTGGTCAATCTCTCCTCCCCACAGTCCATGCTCTTTCACTCTTTTTCCTCTGACTGTGTGGTTTCCTTGGTTTGAAATGATCCCTTTCCCACCGTATCATCGACCTGGTTGACTTGTAGTTCTCCTTCACAGTTCCAAGCTGAACTTGGCCATGTACCCTTCACCACTCCCATATAGGCCTGGCTCTCCCTCCCCATCCCACAGCTCTACTTCCCTCCTCCCTAGCACTATTATGTGGGTAGTGATTGCCCCACTAAGCCAGCAGAACCAAAAGCACAAAAGCATTAAAAGATATGGCTGTGTGTATACTTTTATAATTTTTTAGCAAAATGAAAGGGGAGAAGGGAAGTTGAATTTAGTCTTCAGAACTACGAAAGCATTGAAAACAGACACCCGCTTTCTGTAACTCAGTCGCTTGACTCCTCGGCTCCTTGTCATCCCTTTTCCACACTGCATTCGCTTTTTATGAGAGGATCATTTTCCACTTCTGCCACGTTAACAAATGAGCAAACTCCGGCAGGTCACATAACGCCCTGAGCCTCAGTTTCCTTATTAGCAAATCGTGGACCGCTGCCCGCCTGTCAATTTCAGAGATTCGGTGCGAGTCTCCAAGCCGACAGCGAACGCGGCAGGGCCCCTAGGGTCTGGGTCCAGAGCCTTCCCAGCCTCTTGAGCCTACCCGGCCGCCGCCGCCCCCGCGGGCCGGGGCTCTGCCGGCTCCCAAGCCTGCCGCGTTCCGCCGAGCCCCGGCTGGCATCTGTCAGGGGGCCCCCGGCAGGGCCCGGGCCGTGGCCGGAGGCGGGACGCCGAGTTTCTCTCGGGCATGGGGCAGTGCCGACCCGCTGCTACCCCCGCCCGCTGGAGCCTTTCGGCTGCCGCCCCGCAGGGGCCGCTCACCCTCCATCATCTCCTGCGACTGTTGCTGCCCGGCGCCGCGTTCCGCCGCCATGTTGGCCGCTCGTCCCCTTTCCGGAATCTGTCGCCTCAGACCTCTCAGCCAATCAGGGCTACCAGCTCCGAGGCCACGCAGCCAATGGAGGCGCAGCGCGGAGGTCCGCACCCGACGCACCTGCGCCGGCGCAGCGCCTCATGGGAGTGGTAGTCCACCCGCGAGGCCGCGTCCACCTTGGCGGGTCCGCGCCGCCGGCCGCACCTCCCGGGGCAGGTAATCCCGGGAAGCGGAGTCGGAAGGAGGGGGTTAGGCGAGAAGCTGGCAAGGAGAAGAGCGAGAGTCGAGGCGGGCGCACGGAGGAGTCGCGGCAGCCTGGAGGAGACTCGGGGAAATGCCCTGGGCTCGTGGTTCCGCGTCTTTCACTACCCGACTATGGAGGCGAAGAGGGCCACGGCGGCGCCGATCTCGGAATCTCCGGGGACCGCGAAGTGCCTCCCAGCCGGGGCATCTCCGAGCCTCAGTGGCCGCATCTGTGGAACGGACCCAGTGGTAAGAGCGTACCTTCCTTCCGGTGTTAACGCGCGGGTTTAAATAACGCCTCCTGTGAACGCGCCTCGCAGGGCAGCAGGTGGGCACCTGGGCAGGAGGGCGACAGGTGGATGGGTGGGCAGGTGGGTAGATGAGCAGCTGGGCAGGAGGGCGGCAGGTGGATGGGTGGGCAGGGGGATAGATGAGCAGCTGGGCAGGAGGGCGGCAGGTGGGAGGCAGGTGGAT